>JADRCH010000153.1:6207384-6389044 GCA_019843965.1 Rhynchomys soricoides | reverse complement strand
GGGGGGGGCAAATGACCCTTTCACAGGGGTCATCTAAGATCAACAGATACTTAAAGTTCATAACATTGGCAACATTACAGTTATGAAGTAGCAACAAAAATAAATTTATGGCTGGGAGTCACCATAACATGAAGAACTGTATTAAAGGGTCACAACATTAGGAAGACCCTTATTGAGACCACTGCTCTAAGATAAAGACCTTGGACTTTCTCTTTTAAACTAGTTCATAAAAGTATCTTTCATGCTCCTGAACTAAAGAGGCTTACTGCCTCCATCTGCTAACTTAGGATCAGGCCTGGAAGCTTCTAGCCTCTGCACAATCTAATCCAGGCCTAGAGTGTTCTCAGCCTCTGAGACTTACTGCTGAAGAAGCTCACCTTTTCTAGTTCTTTCTGAACTCTGGCTGGCTGGCCAACTCAGCTGTTCTGGCTCAAAACTCCTCTCCACACTGACTGATTCATTCTAGTTTCTCCTGAATTGTTCTGTTTGACCTCGAACTAACTCTAGCAACCTGTTCTAATCTTCTGGCTCCTTCTCATCCTCCTGCTCGTTGTGTCTTTACCTATGTCAAGCGTGTTCTCTCTTCAGACTGTCTCTATAAGACTCTCCTGGTAAAACTGACTCCTTCTTTTTAGCACAGGAGAGATGGGCATTTCCTATTCTGTCAGACCTTTCTATGACTTTGTCTGCCACTCAGTCATCACTTTCAAGGAGGGTGCTTCCTTCTACAAAATAACATCACCTTAGTTGTTTGGGATTAAAGGTGTGTGCAAAGGCTGAGCCACACCACAACTAGAAACAGCTTTTGTTTTTTCAGTAAATCACACAATCTCGGGGTTCACAGTATGATCAAATATCCTGCAACACTAGCTCACTATTCCCATCAGTTCCTAAGACCTAGCAAGCTAACCTGTGCAATGTCTGATCAATTTGTTACTCTCCTTCATTCCTGGTGCCACTGTCTCTCCCCCAACCAATCTAATTCACATGGTGCTACTTACCCATTCTCCTCAATCAGGGTCAATGCACATCATACCTGCCACTTGGCAAACACCTTAGAAAGGTTTTCCTGTGCCTAGACAAACGGTTAATTTCCCTAGTCATCCATTCAATTTGCCACATTCCACTACTGATCACCAATTTTATCAGTATTTTCTACAAACAAATTTCTTTCCAGATACATTAAGCTACCTGCACCTCATTCCTAGTTCAGGTCTTGTTCATGTGCTGTCCTTTACTTGTTATGTTCCTTACCTGTCCTGTCACCATCTCCCTAGGTTTCTGAAGGTTTAAATAGTACCTATCTAAAGAAAGCGATCAAATGGCATTATTCTCAGAAGATTTCTCCTCCCGGCTGAAACCCTCTTAGCCACCTCAGTATTACTGGGGAGAACATCAGTCACCTTTCCTTACATTACGTTCTCAATCGCTGGCCATTCTGTCTGTGTCTACCTGTGGGTAGGCTCCTACTTACACAGTATCTAAGTGTATTTAATTACTAGTTGGTGAGTCCAGAAGAACTGAAGCTGCAGAATCCATTAGTCTCCTTCTGTGTTCTTAGAGGGCTTTTTAAAGGATTCTACTAGCAGGGAAAAAGAGTTGATAATAAGAACCTCACCCTCCTGAGCAGCCAGACACCTTCATGAAGCAGAGCTTAGCGTACACCATGCTTCGCACTCCATGAAGACAGAAATATACTTATGTTATGCACCTGCCTACCATGTACAAAGGCAGTGTAGTGTACAAAATTAGAGACTGGGGGGGCAAATTCTACCCAGGTGACTTAAAACCCGTGTTTTCAGTGTAAATCTTTAATGTCTCTGTACCTAAGTACACATCTATAAAGTAGAAAAGGCAAAAATTGCCTCATGCACTAATCAAGGATCACAAGACACATAAAACACATACATACTGTATCAGCAGCATAAGCACACAAGAATCCCCATGCCCTGGCTTCTTACCTATCACCTGGCCTCATGCCTGCAGAACACAGGAACTCAACAAAATATATTGAACGTGGGTGGCTAGATGGCAATTGCTTAAATAAATAAAAAAAAAAAAAAAAAAGGACTTTAAGACAAATGTGATAAGTTACAGGAAAACAAGACTAGCATGCTAAAGAAATTACAGAAGAAAAAAGAAAAATACTTTTAAAATAACAATTATGATTGTAAACAAAGAAGAGTGGTAGACACATTATATACTTTAAAAAAAAAATAATAAACACTCGGGCTGGAGAAATGGCTCAGAGGTTAAGAGCACTGGCTGCTCTTCCAGAGGTCCTGAGTTCAATTCCCAGCAATCACAACCATCTATAATCAGATCTGATGCCCTCTTCTGGCTGCAGATCCACATGGAGGCAGAATGCTGTATACATAATAAATAAATAAATCTTCAAAAAAAGAAAGAAAGAAAGAAAAGTAAAGTAAAAAAAATAAACATGTTTTCAATTAAAAAAAAAAATCACAAAATCTGAGTTTATGACCAAAGAAGCTAATATTAAAGAATTAATCATTACATTAGGTAGATAATGTGACAACACTCAGTATTTAGGATTAATGTAGATAAATTAACCCACAGTGAACAGCTTTCTTTTAAAGCTATATCTCCATGTCTTCTCACTTCACAAACATGAAGCTTTACAACTATGTTTACAATCTTTGGACAATAGATGTGCACAAAGGAAATACCTCAACATACAACACAATGACAGAAAATGAACCCAAAAGAACAGCCATATGTCAAATACGCCCTCCATTTATGTTTCCAGGCTTTAAAAACTGCGATTGCATATGTAGAGAGGGTGCACCGACTGTGGTCACCTGGAACTACGCGCCATTCAGATTACACTTCATCTACAGCTCTCAGAACACCCTGACCTTAAAGTAAACCTTTCATGCTTTAACTGGGATGATAAAAATAAATGCAACAGGCTATACTTTCCATATATATTAAAATCCTAAGAGAATGAACATGGCAGAAAAAATTCAATAAGAAAACATAATCATATGTGACTGCCTTACATGGAGAAGGGTGGTGATTTTTCTGAACAAACCATCACAGCAAGGTTAAAGTAGGATTCACCAAGCTTATCTCACAATGAGGATTACACTAGAATCTTTTTCATTAACTTAAAATATGTGAAATCTCACTACCCCATGAAAGCTAAAACAATACACAACAAAATGACACTGCTTAAAGATGAAAATACTACAAAAGGATTCCAAAAGCAGATGTAGACTATTAAAGCTGTACATCGAATTATCTTAGTCTTAGTCACTGTTGCATTACTGTGAAGAGACACCACAACTAAAGCAGCTCTTAGGAAAGCAAGCATTGAACTGGAGGTTCGTACAGTTCCAGAGGCTTGGTCGGTTATCATCATGTCAGGGAGCACGGTGCTGGAACAGTAGCTGAGAGCTGCATCCCGATCAGAGAGATAGAGAGGCAGACTGGGCTTGGCTCACCCTCAGTGACGCCTACTCAGCAGAGCTTCACCCGTGGTGACGAAGCACTCAGATCCATGAGCCTGTGAGGGCCGTTCTTACTCAAACACCACATTAGCAAACACAACTTTTTGGAAAACTACACTGGATAATTTTTTAAGTCATGCCTCTTCTATTTTTTGGGTTTCATTAATTTAATGTGCCGATCTTTACTCAAACATTAAAATTCTAGTATTTCAGTGTAATCCCTAAAACAGTCTAAAATTAGACAAAGGGTTATCTGTCAGTAATGTAAATAAGTAAACAAAAACTGATTAATATTCTAGGTCCATACAACTCACAATCAATTCATGTTGCTGGTATTCTCTCTTATTGGAAATGAATTTCTTCTGATTTGCCTTTTAAACAAATATCCTTGCTTTAAACTAATTTTAAGTAAACCTAGAAGGTGACTCAGATACACTCCATTTTCAAAGGTTTCACATGTCATAGGAAAAACAAGTCTTGAGCCAAAACTGTAATCAAAAGTAATGCTACAGCCATAACACAAAACTGTACATAATTAGGTCAAAGACTTTAATGTACAATACTGTAAACTCCTAAAAACATGGTCCCACTAAAGCTGTAGTAAGTCTAAAAAATGAGACATGAAGTATTTCTAACAGTTGGAATGTGAAGTACATCCATCAGATTAGGGATCCCGTATGCTGTACTCACTGCTAGATATACAGAACCATCCCGTGGTAGACAATCGATTTTTTTGAATGAATAAACAAAAAGCATTAATAAGTATACAAGAATATTCTAGAACAAATGTGGTCTAAGACCCATTTGTTACAATATAAGGATATTACCCAGAATAGTAAATCACCTGCATTAGATGATTCCAATGCACACCACTGATTTCCACTTTCATCACAGGAAAGATACTTACCTCACAGAGCAATAGCAAACAAAGGTGGATTCCCAGAGGCACTACGTTGGACTAAATGTTAAAATTTTAAATGAGAAGGAAGAAACATGGAGGGGGAAGCTAACTTCAAAGTAAAGAATTACTAATAAAAATAATGGCTGGCTGCTGAAAACTGCTAAGTATATCACTGTCTGTTAAAGAAAGCTTATGGAACATGAAAACAGCAAACCTTGCAGGGTAAAGGTGTTTTCGTCGGCTCCATTTCCGGTTCCAATTGTATAAAATTTAAGACATCCCAGTAACGTCTAAATGAATGAAGTTTTCAGAGCAATCTATAATAGCTGGTAAGAGGACTTAAAGCAAATAAAAAGATTATGCCTGGGATTAATGAAAATGCTTCCAATGGTATACACCATTCATTGTTTTAAATGAGCCCAATATTGTAGTGCCATCTCAAATATAAAAGCAGAATGAAAATCCAAATAAATGCTGACAGTTTGAAAAATAAGGAAAAACAAGAATTTGTCAAATGAACACTAATTAATAGCAGAGACAGTTGAAAGGAGTGGAGAGCTGATATTCAAAAGACCAAGTATTAAGTCCTGACCTAACTAAAGAGCTACCCTGGGACAAATCGGCCCTTTTCTACATCTTCATAAATCAATAAAGGACTGGCCTAACCAATTTCTAAGACACTCAGATTTCCAGTCAGTCAAAATAACCGGCACTATTAAAAACAGTTTCCTTTGTCTCTGAATACCAGATCACTGGTCCACAACTTAAAAAGAAAAAAAAAGTGCTAAAATATAATCCAACAAAGTCTAATTTAACACAGTCACTTACATGGAGTTCATTGAGCAGGTACCATCTAAGCAAATGATTTAGACACATTATCTGACTTACCCACCTTAGGGACGAATATTGTTCCTGCATCTCATAACACTGCAGAAAACAGCTGGATTCTTCCCTATTTGCCAGAGTTTACTACACCGCCTCCTCCTCCCACAACCCACATGGCGTCTATAAATACAGATCTATCAAGGAAGCAATGAAGAGAGCTTCGGGAAATCAGAACTCTAAATGCAGAAAGCCACACTTAAAAATACTTTCATGCATATAAGATAAAACTGAAAAGCAACGTAGTAAGAGGACAAAAAGAAAATCACAACTGAAATAAAGCAGTCGTTTGAGTTTCTGATATGGAATATGGTTTAAGGACCATCCAGGCTCCCATGTCTTTCCTCTTGGAAACTTTTAGGATTGCAACCGTTGCCTCTCCCCGGAGGCTGTCCTCCCAAACACAGTATCAGTACCACCACAACGTCACATTTACCAGACACCTACGAGATGCCAGCTAGAGCACATCAGGAAAAGGTTTAAACCCTGGAAACAGGAACCGGATGAAGACAAATAACACACTGTCGGAAACTACAGTGAGACCTTTTGTGGGAATATTACCAGGCCTTTCATAAGAATCATATCCAGTGTCAGATGCACAGATGGGACAGCATAGGAAGTCAGAGCAGACCTGGAGGAGAAGAGCTTAGGCCTCTAAGCTCCAAGCACTGCTTATGCTCTACATAAATGTACAGTGCACTGACATCTCCGATCCTTTCTCACACTTTCTATCCAAGTTGGCCAACTCAATTGCATCTTAGGGCTCATTCCTAAGCTAGACCCTCCAACATGTCAAATAAATAGCTTCCTATTACATTTTCCCTTTGGATTCCCACATCAACCCAGTAACCTTGACTGCCCACCCAGTCCTATGCCCAGCACAGAGAGTGGCTATAGGAAAGGAACAGCACCTGCATCAGCTGAGTAGCAGAGGGCTTATGCTCTCTCTGCCCATCTCCTTTACTAACATGACAACCCTTCACAACTCTCCTCAGGCTTCCTATCTCCCATCACTGCCAGTGGCCTGGCCTATGCCTGCTTGGGGATAAGTCAGTGAGATGTCTCAAATGAGAACAATAAATCAGCAATTTATTTCACCATAGGGTGAAAACAATTAAAACTGCAAAAAGATACATTAAAAAAAGAAGAAAATAGTACAATTTATCATAGGACAGACCTCACATGACCCCTGTGTAGCACCCTAGAGTGTCAGCAGAGGAAGCCCATTGAACTGTAGTGAACTACACCTGGTGTTCCATCTGTGTGAACTCGATACTCCTGCACACTGCTGACCTACAGTAGAGAGACGTTCACTGAACTGGCCAAAAGATGCATTCTATCACTTTTCTTATGTTTAAAAATGAATACATTAAATATACTCATTCTCTGAATTCCACTGAATGGACACAGATATATATTACTCTATTTGTCAGAATGCAGTACTATAGATCCATTTTAAAAATTGAACTGGCCATTTAAAACTGACCATTTCTGCCATTCAAAAATAAAATCGCTACCATGATTTAAAATTAAGTGATAAATTGGCTGGATTTTTGCATACTGCAGTCACAGCACAATTCTACACTCAAGTAAGAAAAACAAATATTAAAGAAAACTGAGAAGTTTTTCGGTCTCTAATCATATACTAGTTAAGCAGCCCACTCATTAGTCTGGTTGTTTTTACTGTTTCTATCAGGGGTTGTTTCAAATAAACTCTCTAAATGTAAAATTACTTCATTAATCAACTTTAAAAGTAAAATGGATTGCAAAGACCCATGCCTGAAATCTGAGAATACAGCAAAAAAAGCATAAAAAGAAATGAAAAATGAAAGCCCTTAAAATTTGCACTTAGAATTTGTTTTGGAGCTTGTTGAAATGATTCCTAAAAATTCATCTGGAAGCATAAAAATAAGAAGGGGCCAAAAATATTTTAAAGAGAAAACTTATGTGGACAGACTTGAACTCTAACACCAAATATTAAAACACATTAAGAAGCTATAATAACTACAATAATGCAGTGCTGGCAAAGGAAGAGACTGCTCAGTGGAACAAAGCAGACAGGCAAAAGGAGTCACTTATCTGATAAAGGCAGGATTTCAGCTGTGAGGGAAGGAAGGCTTACGGAATCTGTGGTGGAGGGGACACTAGCAAATGGACTTAAAGCAAAACTGCTTTTACTCAGAGCCCTCCCTGACAATGTAAAACAACAGCAAAATGGACCAAGTGTTAAATTAGGGAAATCAAATCCTGAATCCAGGAAAGGGCGTAGGGATTGTGTGTAAAGACTGAGAGGACTTCAGGTCAAAAGTAGAAGCAAGACTGTAAAGCTGACTAAGCTACATTAAAAAAGAAAGAAAAATTAACGCACTTTTAAATCACTAAACAATCCTTAAAGAAACCAAATTCTGGGTAGAAGGAAATGCCAAATGAGATCCACAAGTCAGGAAACTTTTGAAATACTAGAAGTCCCTAATAAACTACAGGAAAACAAGAAGATGGGAAAACCTATGCTAAGAATAAGAACATATAAGTACACATGCACACGCACACACACACACACACACACGCACGCGCAAACACACACGCGCGCGCACACACACACACACACACACACAATGTAAGTGAGCAATATATTTTGAAATTCAGTGGCCAAGCTGTTAAACATCTCACACCACGTCTCCACTGATGTCAGTGAGAGGTAGACTGGGGGAGGGGGAGGGTGCTTTCAGATTGAGACAGAAATGTAAATCAATCCAGCATCCTTGAGGAAAAACTTTAAAATTAGTACCAAAAAGGGCATTAGACTGAAAAGTTCTTCTTCTTTGACTGTAAGGTAACAGGTACCAATATTTTATTTCATATTTTTAATCATACTAGAAAGCCTGGAAACAACGATAGGAGATTAATGTAAGAACATATAAATTGTTCATAACATCCTAGGGGAGGAGGCAGACATTACAAAAGCACAACAGTAACTAAATATTACTAAGACTCATTAAAAAGAAAAAAAATTAGGAAAGCTAGAGAGACGTCCCAGCAGTTAGGAGCACTGGCTGCTCTTTTAGAGGACCCAGATCAGATTTTCAGTTCCTATCTGGTAGCTCACAATGCCTGTAACTCCAGTTACAGGTGATCCAGCACCCTCTTCTGGCTCCCTCCATCATCAGGCAAGCAACCGTACATAAACATACAGGTAGACAAAACACCCATACACACCAAATGAGAAGGAATCAGCCGCCACACAGCCATAGCCCTGGTGTACAGCTTGCCCTTGGCTTTAGCATGGATTACAGCAGATTGTCTTGTTTCTCTGCCTGCATAGTCTTTCTGCCTCCTTGAACTTAGGTAACTTGGAAGCTGTTCAGTTATATTTTTAAGGGATGGAGGGCTTTCTTCTGTTTGTTAGGGCAACCACTCGGTATTAACAGAACTGGACAACTTTCATTGTAATTGACAACCAGATAGTTGTCAGTGATATCAACCCTTGGAAAAATACTAAGTAGTGTTCCCCAGTTAGAGAGCCTGTAATCCAAAGGCAAACAACTTACTACTAGTTAGTTAATATGGAAAATGGCCGCTGCAGAACTGAAAAACAGCAAAATAAACAGGCATAGACCGTAGAAACAGCAACTGTAAGGATTGGAGTGAAATCCTCCCAGCATGCGGGGATAAGTCTGCACTTCCTCATCTGAAAAATGCATACATCCAAGGACTGCATGTCCTATACAGATTCCATTTGTACAATCTAAAGCCTCAAGTTTCTAAAGTAATAGGAAGTATTAGCAAACTTAAAGGGATCTCCTCGTTTGGCTCTAGCTCCCTCTCTGAGGTGAAATTCATAAGGGGAAAAACTCAGCCTCTCAATGCTGAATGTACTATTAGGAGCGGCCTCTCCCTAGGTCTGAAATGAAGGAAAAGTGCACACTTATTCCAGAGTCAGAGCCAACAATAACCTTTACATTCTGAATCCAGCTTAGGTAGATCGCTTGTGAAGATGTGTGCAAAAGTATTTAATACAAAGTGCTGAATTTAGTTTTTCTTTTCTTTTTCCCAACTTTCTTAGGTCTACTAGATAAAAATATTAGGCATAGCCAGCCATTCCAAAGTTTCTGTTTTCTTTTTATACAGAGCTAGTTTTATAGCTCAGAGGTCAACTTCTGCAAAAGCTAAATAGTAAATATTTTCAGCTTCACAGTCACATGGGATTTGCCACAAATACCTACCTCTGCTATGGAGCAGGAAGATAGCAGTGAGCAATGGCTATAAATAAAGGAGCGTCACTGAGGACCAGGGAAGCATCATTCACTGAAACAGTTACACAGTGTGCTGACTCCTGTTGTGCACCACCTGGTGTTCACCTAATTAACTTATAGATTGGTTTTATAAGTTCTATGAGATTAGCTTTAAAATACTAAATTTTTTTAAAAAAATGAATATTAAAAAAAGTCAAATAAAACTGTAAAAGAATAATTATTGTTAAATTTAGATAAAGCATACACGAGATTCATTATGCTATAATTTTAAGAATCTTAAAATATCCAAATTAGCAATTAAAAAATGCTAAGTAAATCAATTTAGTGTCACAGAAAAAAAGATATTCATCACCTTATCATAAAGTGCACACTTAATATTTTAAATATAATTTATATACCATAACAGAAAAATGATAATAAAAGTCCCTTAAACTATAATGAAAACTTAAGGCATATAAATATATAAACTCTTAAAGTTTTCCATAATTTAAAATATAGGCAGGCTCACAAAACTCAGCTTCTAAATTAGTTTTTTCCCCATCTTAGCAATCACAAAGTGTCATCAGTTTCTAGCTTTAAAGTATAATTTTTATAAGAGATTATATTTTACATATAAGCTTATTAATTTTCAAATGAAGGCCTAAATTTTTATTTCTCAGTTTTAAACTCTAAGACCTCAGTATCTATAGATGACCTATACAACCAAGGTTCTCAAAGATCCTCAGTAATTGAGAATATAAAGAGATGCTGAAAGCAGAGTCTGGTACTATGATATTAATGTTTTCTTTTTTTCCCCAAATTGGTTACAATAATGTACTCCTTTATTAATACTGTAATGGGAGGAGAGGTAGGAGGGGAAGCTTTAATCAGCTACAATCGGGCTGTAAAGTTAATTAATTAATTAGTTTTTAAAATGCATTCAATGTTAATCGTTTCTTTGAAGTATGCCTCCTAAGAAACTATGTGTGATCCAATATATCAAGATTGTGCTTTGAAGGATCATTACCACACAGTAGAGTTAACCCAGTAAAAAGGCTATCAATACACACATGAAGAAGGCATTTAAACTCTCCACAGAAATAGTCTTTTAAACTGCCTGATAAATCACCGGGAAAGAAGTCATAATGCCTTGTCACTTCTTCCTGTAAGATCTCTGTCTCCTGAAGAACTCAGTCCTTACAGCGTTCCCTGTCTGCCGTCCCATCCAGTTAAGAAGCTAGTCTCCCTCACTGTAAGCTGACAGCCACCGGCAGGAAGAATTCTTAAACAAATGTGCAATTCCTCAAAGATTCAACACATGTGATTTTTTTAATGTTTTATGTTCCTTACAACAATCTGAAATGCAGTGGTTCAAAGAGTGTCAAAATTTAAAGTTACTCTGAATCAGGCTCATAGAATTAGGAAAATTAAGAAAAACTGTAAACTTCTCTGAAAACATTTTGACTATCCACAAACAGGAGAGCCAGTAGGACTCAATTTTCAAATACAGTGGACCACGGGAGCACTTTAGCCAGTTCCGCCCGTCTTACATGGAACTATTTAATTGTTACGAGATTATTTAACTTTTGTTTAAATACAAATTACATTAAGCTCTGGTTTATACATTTTATTTCAATTTCCTTCTTCAACATTAACCAGTTTAAAACAGCAACAGTAATACTGTGTGAAGATGTACTCACATCATGCTCTGCAATTCGGCCACGAAGCTTACAGTCTTGCCTGCATTTCTTGCACTACTTGAAGTGGCAGTAGACACCGGGCTAGCTGCAGCATTATTCATCTAGAGTAAAAGGAAAACATAAAACTTACTCACATGTTCAGCTATAAAGTAAACAAAATAGAGGCAATTTTGAATTACCTCAAAAAGTGTAGAAACTTTCAAATTCCTGATTAATTTCAGTTTTGTATAAGTACAGTTTCCTTCTGCTCAATGTCTTTATTCAGTGAAGAGTAGTACAGTGGGGGAAAACTGCTTAGTCAGTTCAGGTATCAAACAACCGCCTATGTGACCACTACACGTTCAGTACCTGCTCTATAGGAAGTAGGAGAACGGAACACTCTTTAAACTACTTTGGCATCGATCCATAATTCTCCAGTGTGGCACTCCACCCAACGTCACATTAGCAACTCTTCAGGGAGGGTCCAGTCGCCCCTTAACACACGTTCCCCCACTTTCATCCAGACCAATAAAAACAAAAGTCACTTAGGGAGCTGGAGAGTTGGCTGTGGGTACAGTGCTTTGCATGCACAGGACCCAAGTTCAGATCCCAGCACACTCATGAAAACTGGCTCACAGCAACTCCTGTACCCGGCGCTGGAGGAGAGAGAGGCAAGGTCGATCCTGGCTGCTCTCTGCCAAGGAAGTTTAGCTAAAACAGAGAGCGCTAAGATTTGAGATGGCTTCCTGCATTACTAAAAAATGATAATAGATATACTGTTGCTATAGTAGGCATGACACAACAGACGTGATCATTACTGAACACTGTAAGCACCTAGGACAGGATGTAGTGCCTACTTTGGATAGTTTTCAAACAGAAATACTATTCTGAGTAAAATGAATAATGTGCAGAAGTGGCTAAAGACAATCTGGTATCAACCTCTGCTCTCCACACACATGCATGCACCAGATATGAGTGTGCACATTCTCTTTCCCTCTCTCTCTTTGGGAATACCAGTTAAGAGTCCATCGAAAGAAGTTCTTAGAACTGTAATATACAAAATGAGAAAACTACAGCATAGTCTAGTTCTCATTTGAACCAAAGCCTAAATTACAGTAGAAATTCAATCAATACATTAGAAGTAGGCATTATAGTTTATAATCTTATGTGCAAATAACTCATTCAATTTAAAATACAGCATTTTCCTTATGAAATCAGGCTGACATATCATGAGAAAACTAGCCAATCCTAGCACATGCTTTTGATTTACTGCACTAGCCAAAGAACTAGGCAAAAGAACATACAAGTCATCGAAGTGAGTAAGGTCTCACTACCATACAGTCAATACACAAGAAATACTACTTCCTATGCTTATGTAAACTTTGGAATAGCATCATTTCCCATAAGTTAGAAATTAGAAATACTATGTAAACTCTGTGGAAGGGAGAACATATGATAGAGCACGTGACAGATGTCCGGGCATAGTCTAGTTGGTAAGCTAGGTTCTAAGTTAATGCTGCACAAAGGGGTGGGTCGCTCACACCACTGCAGAAGGCAAAGCACAGGCAAAGGACAAACTTTTCTATGGTGACATCTGACCTGAAGATGCTGGGGAGGCTGAGTTGAGCATAGCCTGTATTAACAGGAGACTGGAGATAGCTTCCCAAGTGGAAGCATGCGGCTCAATCCTGTGCATGGCCTCTCTGCGGCCTATGGAAAACACTCTCCCACTCTGCACATCTCCAAGGCAGCTCATTATCTCCTTGGGCATCCATGTCACTGATTAGCTTTCCCCACACAGTTCCTGGCAAATCATATAATGTCCACACAGGGTAGCTATCTCCTGAGGCCCTCTGGCTGATTGTCAGACTCTCAGTATTGAAAAAAAAAAAAAAGTTTCACCTGATTTCTGTGAAAGATATGAGATGAAGTGAAAAAGAAAGTCTTGCATAAAGATCTGATTTCAATGTTTGGCCTCAGAGGCCTGGGTTCAAGTCCCAGCTCTGCCTCTTTGTGGGGGCTTTAGAGAGGTTACTGCACTTTTCTTTGCTTCCATTGTCCCATCTATAAAACGTGAACAGTGGCCCTGCTTCTTAAAGACTACTGTGATAATTTAAAACAATAGTGATACAGTAAGTACACAACAAATGTTAGCTATTAAAATAAGGATCTTCAAAATACCCTTAGAGCTGACGAAAGCTTTACTATAATATAATACCTTTACTTCAAAAATACAAGTCTGAAAAATGGGTTATTTAATTAAGAGACCTCCAGAATTCAAGGAATATTAAACATTTTATAAAGTCCTTTGACACCAACTTCTAGGCACTCTACCTAAAACTCCATCATCTTTAACTCTTCCTGTACTCCATGACGTGCAAGAAGACAAGAAATTGACTTCCTTCCCCTCCTGCTCTACACTATGGCCTTCTACAAACTCATCTCTTTCACACCTAGCTCATTCTCCATATGACTGTCAAATTCACTTTCATAAGATGTCCTTTTAATCTGATCAAACGTGTGGAATGATAAAAGTCACCAAGGGAATCTAGGGAGGGACACGCCTCCAGGACAGGACCCATGAAAGAAGGCTATAGAAAAAGCTACTGTATTCGACTGCCTGAAATGGGCCATTTTCAAAAAGGTGATGACACAAAGATCTACAGTAAACAGTACCTGAATTATAGCATAATAAGTATGTAGACATATGTGATTATGTCTAAAATACCCCAATGCTCCTCTGGCTTATGCTGAGTGCCCTAGAGCCCAGGCTAGAATTAAAAAGGGCACCAAGCATTTGTGCTCTGAAAGACAGGGAAAAAAAGAAAGCTTCATTCAAACTGAACCTACAGACAAACACATATAAAACTTAATGCTAAGAAAGGCTATCACTTTCCTTTAAGCCTAAATTTATTCTGTTTCTCATGAAGACTTTTTAAATAAATACTATTTTTTATAAACAAAATAAGAAACAAAACTACCTACAGCCCCTTGTTTGATTTGTTTGTGAGACAGTGTCATGTGTTCTGAGATGGCAATGAACTTGGTAGGTAGCCTCCCTGCCTCCACCTCCTACATCCTGAGATTCCAGGCATGTGCCATCAAACTCCAGCTTGAAACTTGGATCCCCCCCCCCCAAAAAAAACCCACACCCCCAGCCCATGATTAGGGGAAAACAGGAACCACCAATTTCTCCAAACAGACCAGCAAACACAGAACAGTCTCTCCTTCTCAAAGACCTCCCCCAGGGTTCTGCAGGTTCCAACACAAAGCCTGGAGAAGTGTTAACCTCAAGGATAATGTATTGACCTCAGCCTCCCAAAATCAGAATTTGAGGTGACCCATTTCACATTTGATATGCATGCCATTCTGTGGGTTAGACAATGGACAAAAACGTCTTAAGTGAGACACTGCTAAAACAATGTGTCCTTTCTTCACTTTCAAATCTAGTCTCCTTGTTTAACTTTCTAAGGAGGAGATATTTCACCGAGCAAATTTATACTAAGGTAGGCCAGGCCCTAGGTTTGATGCCCAGCCTTTTTGCAGTGGACTCCCCATTAGAAATGTTTCCTGTTGCAGGTATTTATTGGTAAGAGGTAAAGGGTCCGCATCCAAATTCATTACCACCAAGATCAGCCTTTCACAGACAAGTCACTTCATTTCTATATCAAACAGGTGAATAACATTTTTCTTGACATGATGAGCTGAAAGCTCATTAGACTCTTCAAAGTAATTTTTTCCTGTATCCACATTTGGTTTGATGATTTAGATAATTACTTCTTTAGACATTACTTTACACATCAAAGTCCTATCATTCCAATGCTTTATTTCCTTTCTTCTAGACATTTAAAAAAAAAAAAGTCTGTTAAAAGCAGAAGCACTCAAGTCAATTTTCACTAATAAATACAGTTAACATGGAACTGAAAACCTACTGTAATCTTCTCAGTGGGTTAACGTCCTGCAGTTGTTTTGGCTTTCCTAGGAGATGCAGCTGCTTGCCATATTTTACAAAATGAATTCAGATGTGCAGATTGAGATCCAGATCATTTCAACATGCCAGTTAAACATGGACTCCAGGAAAAAGTTCATTTCTGATTACTGCTGCATTAACCGGATCACTAAACCAATAGCCAATGCTGCGCCACATCTGGAAATTCCCATTCCAGAAAATAAAAATTTATGTTTATTTCATTTAAACATATATGTGTGTGTATGTATATATGTATTCATCCATGCAAAATTCCTTTCATTAGAAAGTATTGCTACCAAACACAAAAGGTTCCCATTGTGGTAAAGGGTAAAGATGGACATCACAAAAGTAAACCAAGCAAAATGCCACTGGCAGTGTCACTGGGTGTCATGCACTTACTCTACCACCTACAGTCTCAATTCTAATATTTCATAACCTAGACATCGCATACAATATAAATAAATTTTTATAATTAGTAACATGTTGTAAAACCCAAAGGCAGGAAAAAATCATAGGTGAGTCAACATTATTACATACTCCATTTTTGTTTTGTTGTTACAAAAAAATCAAGTTACATCATACTCTAAATTTCTACTGATATGAAAATTACCAAATGATCAATCAATCACTACAAGTGCAAAACCTCTAAAGGTGAAGACTATAAAATGTCTATATTGTGCAGAATAACACAAGTTTTCTAGACATGGGTAAAACAGAGCACAGGAGGCAGCAACTAGTCCAATTCCTGACAGAGTGCTCTTTTCCATTTGAAATCTCATAAGCCAAGACATCAGTTGCTTTCATCTCAGCATTCTGGCCTTCCATACGGCCATCCTTAAAGCCCCGATTAAATCAAGCACATCAGGCTTCAGCTTGAAGCTATACGTATCCAAGCATAGCTATAGAAGGTTTTTAAGATAATGGCATCCTATCACAATGACAAAAGGTTGGCTATCTGTAGCTTATAGCATTCAAGGGTTTCTCTAGCCCAAAGGTCCAAACTCTTCCAAACTTCTTCTACAAAACAGTTTCAAAGGCCTACAAGCCACATGGTCAGGTAGCCACAGCCAGCAAAAACCTTATTTCTCAAGTACCAGTTTCCTCTCTTTCTCAATACTATGACAAAATGCCTGGCAATAGCAACTTAAGGAAGGATTTATTTTGGCTCACAGTTAGAGGGAATACAGTCAGTCATGATGGTGAGGTCATAATAGTAAATAGTCATACTGATCCACTGTCAGGAAGCTGGTGTTCCAAGTTTGTCATAATAATTAGATAGTCACACTGATCCATGGCCAGGAAGCAGATACAAATAAATGCTGGTGTTCCAGGTTTTCTTCCTCTTTGCTTTGCATTAAGTTTGGGGCACTATCCTGTAGGATGGTGCTACCCACATTCAGGTAGGTCTTCCCTCCTCAGTTAAAGTCCTTTGTAAACACCCTCAGAAACATACCCAGAATGTGTCTTCTAAATTATTCTAAATTCCGTCCCATTGACAATGAAAATCAAACATCACAACTGGATAATACTATCTTAGTGAATGTGAATTATTTTATTTTCATTCTAAGCTTCTGTCCCATACTGAATCCCTCCTCCAACAACTGGCAGATGACTGCATCTCTTAAATGACATAGAAACAGAAACTCATCATTGATTTATTTCCCTTCACTCTCTATAAAAAGTAATATGCCTTCTGTTCCCTCTTCTTACCATAAAGGCACTGGCAACATCTTTTTTTAAAGCCCAAACTATATGCACTTTGGATTATTTATTCATAATTATTGGGCACTTACTAAAAGCCAAACATTCTTCTTTGTCCTCAGGAAGTAATAGTGACTAAACAAAACGGGGAGGGGGGGGGAATCACGGGCAACAACAATTTGAATTAGTGTTTTTAAAAACAAATTAAACAAATGGATTTCAACTACAAGATTTTTAAGACCTGAGAAAAATGCAAGAAGTGGGCTCATAAACCTCCATGCGAGAACAAGATCCTCAGTGGATAGAGGATAAAAGCAATCAACGTAAGACCTGAGAGCTCCAAGGAGGCCACTGGAGGTGAAAAGTTACTGGGTGATGAGATGAAGCTGGTGAGGAATTTTTAAACTCGTGGGGTGTGTGTATGTGTTTTAAGATAGAGGTAGTGAGGCTTCTCTATAAGCAAGGGTGTGACCCAGGAAAGCAGAAGCTACTGAAATTGTTTGTCAATGGTTCTGATTAGACAAGAGCGGTCAGTATTTTGGATTCCTGTAGCCTGTGGAGATAAGAACAGATGCAGAATGCAGAAGTAACTTGCAGGTGGAGTAGACAATGAGTATGTGAGAAGAGGAAAACAACTCTGAGGCTGGGAACCCTAGAAACTAACTAAAATTACTACCATTTGCTGTGGAAGGGTGGGAATGGGGAAAAATGCCTTCAGTTAAGACCATACTAAGACAACTATTAGACCTCAGAGAGAAGGGTGTCCTGCAAAGCTTTGAGAAGAGTTAAAAGGAAGGAGATATTGCAACGCTGACAAATTCGTGTCTTACAAGATGAATGCCATGGTGAGGGGAGTTTAGTTGGTTTGATTTGGTTTGGCTTGCCTTGGTTTGGTGACAATGTCTTACTATATAGCACAATCTGGCCTTGAGATTCCTATGTAGCTCAGGCTAGCCTCAAACTTTCAATCCTCTTACTCTGCCTCTTACCTGAGGGATTAGAGGCATGTATCACCACACCTGCCTGAACATGGTGACTTTATTTAAAGGCCTAACTAACCAATAGACCAGAAGCTACAAGGATCAACTGACCTCTCAAGTCCACTCTCTCCATCTTTCAGAAATAATTTCTGTCTGTCTCACAAAGGTGTTCTAAAGAACAGAATGCAATGGGGATTCACAAAATATATTTCAATTTAAAATAAGAAATTTTTATAAAATGGGATAGACCTATTGCTCAATGACAGAGCACTTGCCTTAAATACATGAGTCACTAAGCTGAACTCCTAGCAGTGTGGACACACAAGTCCTATCATTGTTAGCTAATGATGAACAATTACCATTAACTTACAGACATCGGAACTCTCTGCTACACAGGCATGGGAGAATCTATTACATGTCCTTAGTCTATTAGCCTAAACTTCTATTCCATGTGTCTTCATGCCTACGCTTTTTAAAATATTTATTCTAAAATATTATTCTGTACATAAAGTACACCTAAAATGTGCCTTGGCTGTAGCTGACAATTCATCCTAAAACACACAACATCTATACTGGTAAACGCTGCGGCAAACTCACTTTTCCAACCCTGAAGAAGGCTGTGTTTACGTAAAAGTCAGTGACCGATGGGTTTTTTCAATTATGTAGGAAATCTGGCCATTACATACCAATCCTAATAGTTAGTGGTTTAGCACTAAACAAGACTTTCTTTTTTTTTAATGAGTGGATATTTTTAAGCATTACAATTTCTTCTAGTCTAGAACCTTGTTTTAGAAACAGTCAACCTTAGGAGAAATCTGTTGTCAGCTGGTATTAAACATGTACAAGTCAACAAAATATCTGATGGGGTTAAGGCACTACGTGGCTAGTGGCAAGAGATAAAGAATTGATGGCTTGGGGCTTTTGCTGTAATAGCTCAGCTGTTGTTGTTGTTGTTGTTGTTGTTGTTGTTGCTGTTGTTGTTGTTGTTGTTATTGCTGTTGTTGCCCCACAATCACCTTACCAGGCCAGAATTTCCCCGCCACTGATGAAGAAACTGAAAATACTGATTAAAGGTCTCAGGCCTAATTTTATTTTATTTTTTTAATGTAAGGCTAGAGGGATGGCTCAATGGTTAAGAAAACACAATACTCTTCCACAGGACCCAAGTTTGGTTCCCAGAGCCACATCGAAGGTTCACAGGTTCCTGTAACTCTAGTTCCAGGAGGACCCAAGGCCTCTGGCCTCTGCTGGAACCCACACAGCCATGTGTATATATTCATAATTAAAATAAATTCTCTTCAAAAAGAATAAAAGGGGAGCTTTGATTCCAAGTAGCTGACAACCTGACCTATGTAGACACATAACAAAAATCATCAATCTAAAACAATCAATGCCTATATTTTTCATTTGTAAAAGATGCCTGTCTCTTGATATTCTAAGTTACAACCATCACAGTCAGAGGCTGACACTATCATTATGTTATCTCAAAAACTAGTAAATGTGAATGCTTTGTTCAGATATTCTTTGTCTAAAAGAAAACCATAGGCACATGGCTAAACAACAGGCAAAGATTTAAAGATGTGAACAGGAGGGAGGGGACCAAAGGATGTGAGCAGGCTTCAAATCACAGTGTGAGAATCTCTAATTTCACCCAAATCCCTCATTTTTCAGGTGAGGAAACTGCAGCCCAGAGGGGTTTCTTGAACTGCCCAAGGACACACCACTATTTAGTGACACAAGCTGGGACTAACACTGAGGTCCATCCAGAATCCTTTCTATTATACTACGAGGAACACACAAATAAAAATGGATCATAATTCACTCACAAGACCTCCACAAGGTGTCTGTGACAGTGAACTTTATTGGGAATTATCTGCTTATACCCTCCGTGGAGCAGGAAAGAGCTGAGCTCTAGAGTTCAAACACAGCCTCTAAGACATATCTTGCGACCTTGGGCAAGTCTAGCCACCTCTCTTCCTCAGTTCCTCTAAAGTAGAAACTTAAAATATTTCTCTTCATGAAATAATGCCTAAGCAAGATCTGGTGCACAGAAAGAGCTCAGTTCTTGTGAGCCATGACAGTGAACATACACAAGGCACAGCTCTTTAAAAACATTTCAGGGTTCTCAGTAAGCAAGGTCAAAAAAGGAAGCTTCTGGGCGGGGTCTTTTCATGACTAAGCTAGCAGGACCACAGGAGACATACAGGGCTCAATGGCAAAGCTGATGACATTAAAATAGCAAATAAAACAGTTCATCCTCTTCAGTTAATATGAGTTCAGTCAACACAATAACGCAATGGCTGAATCCTTTCTCACAATGTAAGTGAACTATAAGCAAAATCAGTAATATTCTAATACATGAAAAGCAAGTTTCTAACCTCACCAAAAATAACATTTTCAACAAGAATACTCAATCTTGTGACCTTACTGTTCTGGCATATTTTTAGCCCCTTACACCAAAGGATTTTTTCCTTTCCCAAAGAGAACCAGCATTCACACCACCCGTGATTTCTATACAACATAAAAGGTTAAATTGACAGTGGCTAAAGTAACCAAGTCACTCTCTAGCCTTACCCCAGATATCACTTAAATAAGGACAACAGCATGGACTTTGTCACTGTTTTCAACAAGTGTATTTTGAAGACTGCAAAATAAACCAATCATTCCAAGATTATGTTAAGAATTTTGACAAGCCTAAAACGTGTGGCCATGCTAGCACTGCCCAAACTGGAACATGTTTGACAGTACGAAAGGGGCTCTAGTAATAAGCATGCTGGGACAGGACTACCCCAGAAAAATTAAGATAGCCAGCGTACTTAAGACCAGTGTGCTGTCATGTCATGAACTATTCTCTGCATATGATGTAATTCATACGCTTTAAGCTGCCATTTCAGAACCAACCATTATCTTCAGCCTTGAGGCCAAGGCCAACATTTTACAAATATCAGGCATGAGTTCTGGGTGCAATCTACCGTGACAGTTTTGTTTTGCCCCCCCCCCTTTATGGTTTATTTTCAAGGCCTGAGTGCATAGCTTAGTTAGCAGAGCACCCACTTAGTGTGTGGGAGGGCCTGGGTTCAACCACCAGCACAGAGGGGAAGGAAGGAAGAGGGGGAGAGAAAGGTAAGGAGGGGGAAAGTTTTATTTTCAAGATTTACAAAACCTCAGATTAAAAAAAAATAGGTGGGCATATTTCCAAAAAAGTGGTCTCATGACACCTTTGTCACTGAATTTCACTTTTCTCTTCAGAACTTTGAATATGAATACTAAAATGATTTCAAAAATTGCTCAAAGGTTACTATTATAATTTATTAAATGGCTTTATAATTTAAAAAAAAGTTAAGGGGGAATCACCACCTTTTAAATGGGGGCGGGGGGATCACAACAATAAAGAGTTTAGTTTTCACTAAGAACTAACCAAATGGTAAAAGACAATGGAAGCCACAGATAATTAAAGAAAACTCTAGTTAGCACTGTTGTCTTTCCAACTAAATCTGGCATTAGCTTTAGAACCAGAGTCAGCAAGCTGTAAATAAATACTAGCAGATCTACGTTCTGAATGAAAGGCATTATTGGGATATAATTGCGATTCCTTAAAGCATAAATATTTCAAAAGCTGGCCTCTCTGACTTAAAACTCAACCAAATAACTGTAACTGGCTCTCAATTTTTTTCAGACCTGTGGGACCCCATGCAATAACCGCGGTGCATGTGTGTCTACTTACATTGTAATTATTTTTCTAACCAATTAAAAAAATCAAGCTCATCAGTGACACCTGCCACGTTTCAAGTGCTCAGAGCCACCTGCACCTGGTGACTGACTACCATATTGGTAGCCCGTAGTGTATAGCATTTTCACCTTGGCAGAGAGTTCCCTGGGGCAGTGCAGATGGGGAAGGGCGGGAAAACTTGAAATAGCATGGTTAAGTACAGTCAGGTGGTGCAAAGCATTATCTAGAAACTGTCCCTTAGCAGTCAAATTCCGCCTCTCTGGAATACACAGAAATTCTGTTTCTTTCTTTAAGTAAATCTTTTAACAATGAACTGCTCCTCACGAATACTGAGAACCCAGGTCTTATTCCAGATAAATATGTACTCGTTTCTTTCTGAGTTTCTACTAACACCGGGGATATGAAGCTAATTTTAATCCGGGTGTACATTGCTACCGAGATCCTGTCTGACCGTCAAATACATTCCACTATCCCTATAACGCTATCACTTTACACATCAACTGTCCTGACTTTCAATAGAGAAGACAGGATGACAATTTCCTCGGAGCTCAAATGTAATTAATCACAGCTGGCGTGACGTAAGCTGTTAGCACACAGATCTTCTTCCATAAACCTGAGTTTTGAGCTAGGCTATGATGATCCCCATCTATACCCCACACCCACACCACCAGCTAAATGATTTCTTTCCCCAGGGGTCCCAGAGAGGAGCACTGACAGCGGCGTCGCTGTGTTCTCTGTCCCTCTCCCGGCACGCTGCGCTTCCTTCTACCACTACCTAGTTTCCAAGAAATAGAGCTTGCCTTCTTGAAGGACTCCCCACCCATCTGGGTGACACGCGAAACGGTGCCTCTCCTGGCCCCGAGGCTCCTTTCGCCTCACGCCCACCGACGACGGGGAGGAGCCACGGCGCACCCCACGCTTGGCGGCCTGCACCCGGTTGGGCCCGCAGCCCGGGACCAGACCTTTGGCTGCCACGTCCCTGACGTCCCCTTGACCTCGCCCCACTCCCCACCGCCCCCACGCGCCCCCACAACCTCTGCTTAAGACACGTGGAGGCACGGCTGCGCGTCCCGAGTGGAGAATGAGAGGGGACAGAGATGGCGCGGTGTCTGCGGCGGCGGCCCCGGGACACGACGGGCAGGGGGGGAGGGTAGTTGGGGGGGTCAGAGATTGTAGAAAGGGAAAAGGAGACTGAGCTAGGCTGGGGGTGGGGGGGTAAGATGGCGAGAGCGCCACTATGAGGGGCGGGGCGGGGTGGGGGTAGCGAAGCCTGAGGTGACTAGAGGAATGGGCCAACCAGCGCGGAGAGAGCGCATGCGCATCAGGCTAGATGGCGCGCGCTGTCGCGGGACTGCTCCTTCTACTTCCGCCACACTCCGTGGGCGGGGCTTCTCGCCGCTCCCGCTATGGCGGGCGGAGAGGCGCGCAGCCGCGCGGCGGAGCCTCAGTGAGGGAGTAGCGATGTGTCGAGTTCTAGGACTCGGGCTGAGAAACCGGGTTTCCCCTGTGCAGACGCTGCAGCCTGCAGGAGTGAGCCGGAGGAGCTAGGATTTTTTTAGACTCGGTGACCTGCACTGGGAGATAGTCTATGCAAGATTCTTGGCAGTGGTCGGTCAGGTGACCAAAATTGTTTCGAATGCCAAAGTGGCGCAGACTTCGGAAAGACCCTCGCCTCAGAGAAGTACTGTATGTGGACTCAGCCTGTTCTAGGACCTGCAAACACCAACTTCATTCCACCCCTCCTATCCCTACCTGCCCTTGCACAAAATCAAAAGCCTGTGACAACTGATCTGCAAAGTTTTGCCCTAGTTCATTACTACTAAGTTCAATTACTTTAGAAAGCATGCTTGGGTTGATAACTTTCACTATTGGAGAAGCTTTATAAACAAGCAGTGGTGATTTTTTTTTCCCTAAGGATTTTGGCCTGGTCCTTATTTTGAAATCTTGTACCACTTGTATTGAATTGTATGTATGACCTATCTTCCAGCGTTTGATGGTTGCAGGTGTAGTAATGAAATCAAGACAATGGTGTGAGATGCTTTCACTCAGCTGTTTAGGAAAGAAAATCATTGTCCTACTACTTCAAATATTATTTTATTATATTATTTATATTATTCACTGTCTTAGGGTTTTACTGCTGTGAATAGACACTATGACCAAGGCAACTCTTAGAAGGACAACATTTAATTGAGGCAAACTTACAGGTTCAGAGGTTCAGTCCATTATCATCAAGGCAGGAGCATGAGAGCATTCAGTCAGGCATGGTGCAGGAGAAGCTGAGAGTTCTACATCTTCATCTGAAGGCTGCTAGCAGAATACTCCCAGGCAGCTAGGGTGAGGGTCTTAAAGCCCACACCCACAGTGACATACCTACTCCAAGGCCACACCTACTCCAACAGGGCCACACCTTCTAATAGTGCCACTCCCTGGGCCCAGCATTTACAAACCATCACATTCACATTTACCAAGTCTTTTTAAAGAAATATTTCCTCATTAATGTCTTGCCTATGAATTATGAGTTTTGAAATAATCCTATTTGCTTAGTGTCTTTAAAACAGTCATTCATCTGACATCTCCTCTCTGGAGTGCAGTTGTCTTGTGCTTAGTCCTCTATAACTGCTAGACACTTCAGTATTTGCCAAATACACTTCCAAGAGTATCTTTAGGATGTGGGGGTTCAACATGAAGTATAAGATCCAGGCTTACTCCACCCAAGGCAAAGTGTAAGGTGTATGGGAAGTAGCCAAAAATTGTCATTACTTCCTTAAAAAGTAAAATTAGATTATATACAATAGGTGAAAATTCTTTTTGTTAGTACATTGCCAAGAAAATAGGAGATTGGGATAGGCGTGTAGTCCCAGCATTGGAAAGTCAAGAACAGCTTTGATTACACGGTGATTTTAAGACCAACCGGAGCTGTCTTAAAATAAAAAATGAATAAACTGCTGTGAAAACAGAAGACAGACTATCCAAAGCAATAAAATTCCATGTGGATCATTTTCATTAAAATTCTGCTCAGTGAATATCATAACACAGGCATATTACCTCCAGCGATACAGGCCAGATTTGGCTTATAAACAAATTATAACTGTCAGGTCCAAAAGAAACTCGGGACAAATGGTGCCTATTAGCTTACCAAAGCACATGCTGGCCTCCAGGCTTCCTTGGCATCACAGGAACCTGTGGCTCTTCTCAGCTCCTCTCATCTTGCTCCTATCCTAACCTTTTCTAGCTTATGGGCTTCCCTCACCCAGTGTCTGAATAACCCTACTGTTTCAGCTATGCACCCTCTTCGCCCCTTCTCTCTCGCCTCTCTCTGTCTCCTTGCACAGACTCTCTTAGTCTTCCTCTCTTGCTCTCCCCAGCTCCCCTTTCATGGCCACATCCAGTCTGCTGGCCATGTTCATTCTACTGTCTCTTCCTGCTCTGGGCCCTTCCAGATGCCTCTGACTGTACTCTCCCTCATACCTACCACAAAAACCTTCCCCTTACCCATACCTTGTAGCAGCCATGTCCTGCCTTTATACAATAACAAAGCTGAAAATGGTGCTCTTGAGAAGTTAAAGCTTTGGAGACCATTAGCTCTCAGAAAAAGAAATGATTTCCAAAGTGGGTGGGGAAACACAACAGGAGGCCAAGTGACTTCACACCACAAAAGCAGGAGGAGGAGGAGGAGGAGGAGGAGGAAGAGGAGGAAGAGGAAGAGGAAGAAGAGGAGGAGGAGAAGCAACAGCAGCATGACCATTGTCTAAGGACCTATTTTCAATAATAAAAGAAAGAAGCCCTCATTCTAAAAAGGACAGCAGAGGCCATAGCTAATAAGGAACATCTTTGTGAGAAAGCCACATCTTCACCATAGGGGTGGTTCACTTCAAATAACCTGTAAATTCTTGCTCTTGTAATCCATGATTTTAATTTGTTAGGACAATTATGAGAGTCTGACTGTAGAAATACAGAACTTCTTTGGGCAGGACTGAACACTGGTATTGCGTATGCATTTGTTACTATATTCAATTGCTTTTCTGACATGGAAAACTATTTTTTGTGTTACAATCTCAAAAGCAACCTTATTGTACTTTTTAGACTACAATACTTCCTGGAAAGTTTCTTAACATCATTGAGCATCCGGTTTTATATCTGTGGGATGAGACATTAAATCTATAGAGCTTAAACCGAGCAGCCTAGAAGTCTATGTTCCTTTAAAATAGGAATTCCTCAAAAGCTAGGTCCTAAAGTTGTACAAAATAAGTTTAACATAATATAGGTGAATGTAAAGAGCTCTTACTTTAGATGTATGAAGCTATTCAATTCACTTTACATATTTCAAAAGAAAAAAACAATATGAATATGAAAAAAGTAATTTGTTGAACATTGAAAAATGAGCTTATAGTATTTGTGCATAGTCAAACTGGCTTCTCCTACCTTTCAATTGCATTCAATTCAATTCAATTTATTTCAAAGCAGAAAAAGCAACATATTGATAAGACATGTTAAAAAATTGCAATACTTGATAGCTTTTAAAACTGAAATCATGAGGCTGCAGTGATGGCTGGCTCAGCATCTAAGAACTGTCTGACATCCCCCTAGAAGCTGCTGAAATAACAGTACACAGAGCAAGCCGGGCAGTGGTGGCGCACACCTTTAATCCCAGCACTTGGGAGGCAGAAGCAGGCGGATTTCTGAGTTCAAGGCCAGCCTGGTCTACAGAGTTCCAGGACAGCCAGGGCTATACAAAGAAACCCCTGTCTTGGAAGAAAGAAAGAAACAAAGAAAGAAAGAGAGAGAGAAGCAGTACACAGAGCAGATACCCAGGGCATTGTCAAACTTACATCCCAGTAGGAGAAATCCAATAAATAACAAAATAAATAGCCACATTCTATAGTATAGTACCATCTAAGTAGTGGGTGTTAACCAGGAAGGGAAAAAAAGGTAAAACAGACGGATATGGGATGAGGGAGTTGTCACTGAAAACTGGCTGAGAAAGTGCTGCAGGGTACGGACCTTCAGAGGGCAAAGCAGATTGCTACAATGTCTGAAGGGCCAGGCTGAGTCAAGTCACGCTAGGTCTGGTAAGGTGGAAGATCTAGCAAAAGGTTATGAGCTAAAGAAGAGCTGCCCAGAAAGAAAATGATGTGGTTTGAGGTCAGAGAAGTACAAAGAGAGCTAACAGCTAAGCCTTCACTACAAAAATCTTTAGAGAACACTGCACATTCAAAGCACAACAAGGTATGCTTTGCTTTGTGTTTAAGAAAATGTGAGGACGTCTAAGTCTCTTTTTATTTAAAATAAGAAAAGAACAAATATAAAGTATTGGGAGGGGGACATTAATACCTGAGAATAAGAGTGAATTCAAATTGAGACCAGTATACGGAGCAACATCCAGTTCTCAATGTGTTTTCAGCGGAAATATTGAGATATGAAATTGCATGTATTTTGGTGAATTATTCAAATAGCTGCTTTCCTCTTCTATTACATATGGAAACAGAGCCAAAAATTAATTGGTGCCATGTGCAATAAACCACTGTGTGGCTCATGCACCCTGCCCTTCCTGCTTCACACCCCAAAGCTGGATGCAATAAGCCTATTTTGACTAAGTAACGCTCAGATCAAGTGTTAAGTAATGATCAAAGAATGTAAAAACAGGCTTAATTTCTAGCATTCTATAGAATTTATACATATATATTATATACACAATAAATATGCCCTGTTTTTTCTTTTCTTTTCCTAGAATCTTTTTAAACAACCTCACTAACTCAGTCAGGTATAGTGAAAAACAGATGGGTTCTGGTGCCACGTTTTGGCCACTGTAACTTGCTGGTGTTCAGCCTCTCTGAAAGCAAGCATCCTCCTCTGTAAATTGTTACAGGCTTTAGATGGAAGAGTCCTGACCAATTGTAAAATGTTCCTTAGTGTGTGGCTATTGTTGTATTTTCAGCTTTTAATGAGATATTTGCAAATTTTATAAATCTTCTCTTCTAGGTTAAGAATATAAAGAGAAACCTTATCTCACATGCCAGGGTTTGTTTCTGATAATATAACAAATGTATATAAGCATGACAGTCATTCTTTGTCTCTCTGCTCCCCCCCTTCCTCTTCCTCCTCCTCCCTCCTCCTTCTTTTCTGAAATAGTTATATAGTTCAGGCTAGCTTCAAATTCATGATCCTCCTGGCCTGGACTCTGGGCTAGCCTGGAACTCTTGATCCTCCTGCCTCAGAATCCCCAGAATCTGGGATTGCAAGCATACACTTCCATGTCCTCCATCAATGAGACAATCTTTTTGACAACCATGTATTGAGGTTCCAGTAGGTACAGGGAGCATTGTTAGACACTAGAGACATAAAGATTGGTAACAGAGGTCCTGTCTTCCCAAAGGCAAGTTGTTATTGAACCAGGAAATCCAAAGGCATTGTGACAATAATAATGTCTGCTGAGTTCTCCTTGACCCTTGGCCTGTAGGTCAGGATGTCTTGAACCACCATTCCAACTCATCCATAAGCCTTATGCCCAGCCAGACAGCTCTTCGTGTTTCTTTGGGGCTAATGTTCTCCCCCTGTCACTGGACTCCACTTGATGCTAAATCAGTGAAGTTCATGGGTGAACTGTTGTGGTGTCTCCTGTTCCACAAATAATCACTCAAATATGAACCAGATCATATTCCTAGCCTTCACCTCAGTGTGTTTTCATAGAGTTCTGTATGGCCACAGCAAACTGTCTCAAGTTTTGAGAGGATGGAGGGGGTTTTGCCTCACACTGCATTGCTATGTCTTGATACCCTGCCCCTTTCAACCTTGTGCTCAAACCTTCTCTACCCACAAACGCCATGCACTGCTAATACTGAGTGTTTTGGTCATGCCTCTCTCTCTCTAACCTGAGAGTCTAGAAACCCCCACTCTTCGAGGCTAACTGACCATCCAGCTGCTTGTACTTTCCAAAATAATTTGGCATTCATTTCCTTTGCAACTGTCAACTCTAATATTAAGTAATCCCCTTTCTGTGTATAAACTGTAGAAGATAGAGAATTAGGGAGTAGTCACTGAAGGCAGCGAATATGGACTGACACGGAAAACCAATGTCAAGGTGGGCAGCCTCTCTTTATCTCAATAGTTTCATCCTTCAATTGAGGTTAACAATCGGAACTCTTAAAACAATGCTGTTATCACATGGTAATGAATGTAGAATCTTACCCATTGTTAGCACTTAATGTTCATTAATGTGATTCTTACCACTGAGACGATAAGTCAGAACTCAGTCTTGGAAAGTGAGTCATCTGTGTACAGAGTGGGGAAAGACAATTTAATCAGAGGGGGCAACAATAGGAAAGTTATGGTGAATTAAAGAAAATTACAAGTCCAGCATGATGGAGCAGAGTCTGGGAAGAAATGTGTCAGGGTCAGATCAAAGGAAGTCTTAGACATCAGAATCGGGAATGTGGGCTTTATGTAATTAGAAATTGGGGGTGTTGAAATTATTTTTTAGGTGATGTCATGATTACACGAGCCTGTTAGAAAGATGGAAGCCATCTGCAAGTTAGAAGGAAAAATCAGAAGACACAAACAGTTCAGTAAAGAGATAAAATAGAGCAGAGCTGAGGCAATCAGGTAGGAAACATGAGAAGATGCCGAGAGAAACAGAACATGGAACATTGTAGGACTGGTTACTGGCTGGTGATACATAAGGATCAGAGCTGGAGAGATGGCTCAATGGGAAACGCACTTGCCGCACAAGATTAAGGATCTGAGTTTGAATCCTCTGAAATCCTTTAAAAAGTCATGCGTGGGAATGCCTTCATATGATCCCATGGGGAGATGGTGGGTGGAGACTGGATAATACATTGAAGCTCCCATGCCACCTAGCCTGCCATATGTAGCCTTCAACTACAGAAGAAAAAATAATTGTGACTCTATCTCTATTAAACTCTCAAACTATCTTATCTTCTGGCCTCCACACACAGAGAACATCCTACATATCATACACAGACACATACAGACAAACAGACAGACAGACAGACAGACACACACACACACACAGAGAGGGAGAGAGAGAGAGAGATCAACTCAACTCAACAAAGGAACTCCCAAATGATTCCAAGATTCCTTGGATTGCCACAGAGATAGTGATACCTTTTATCAAGACAACAAGGAAGACTAGTAGTGCCGGTTTCAGACATGCTACGTTTTAAGATGACTGCACAAAATTGCAAATGGCTATAAGCAATAGCCAACTGGAATAACCAAACAGTTTTAGAGGCAAAATCTAGAGCAAAGTCTAAAGTCTAAAACCACAGGATTAAATGGCTTCATTGCTTTTCTAGTGCCGTGCTAGACCACCATGGCAAAGATAACAAAGAAGAGAGAGTTAGTTGGACTTCCGGTTCCAAAGGGTCAGTGTCCATGATGGCATAGCAAAGTCATGGTAGCAGAAGCAGGAAGATGAGGGCTCACATAATGAACCACATGCACAAAGCAGAAAGAGTGAACTAGAGATGGATCAAGTGTTTAAATTCTCAAAGCCTACTTCCAGTGACATACTTCCTCCAGCAAGGCCATGGCTCCAACAACCTACTCAATAGCACTACTAACCAGGGACCATGTATTCAAAAATCTAAGCCTATTGGGGACATTCTTATTCAAACCACCACAATAGACATGTAGCTTAGGGACAAGAGTCATCATTTACACTCATCACTCAAATATGATGTTTTGTCCCATTCCTATATTCAGCCTTAAAAAAAAGAAAGAAAGAAAAGAAAAAGAAAGAAAGAAATGTTCTCTTTCTAGGATCTCTGTGTACCGAGCTGAAGCCAAGCAATGAAATGACCCAGAGAGCTCCCAGCATGAGGACAAGTGAGCCAAAGATTGGATCCTCAACATACACAATGAGTGAGGCAGACAGTCTATAAAGCCCATTGAGAAGGTGGTCGTTTCCTGATGTCACTAGAGCAATGGCAAAGAGGCACATCAACAAGAGTTAATGTCAGCTGGACTTAGTTCAAGGTGGGCTCTGGTAAAACCAAGTTTTATAGAGATAGGAAGAGAAACTTGGCTATTCTGACTTAAAGAAAGAGTAGATAAAGAAAATCCTTATTCCTTCCAAGAACTGCTTGCCATGGGGTAGCTAGAAACACATCTAGAGATTGGGGGGGGACAGTTTTTTTATGTTCAAGACATTTGAGCCTGTTTGTGGGGTTTGGAGAAGAAACTGGCCGTGAGAATAAGGTCGAACATTTGGATAGAAGAAAGCTAATGATAATTGTGTCGGGAAGTTAGTATTGTACTGGATTCTGGAAGAGACAGCAGAAGGCTCTGGAAAGAGTCCAAGAAGTGGCTAAGACCTAAAATGGAAAGGAAGGTGGACTAGGAGAAAGAAATAAAGAGGAAGCTGTCCATACAAGTCGACCCTAGTTTTTCCTAATGTAGGAGAGAAGCTACATGAAGAAAATGGGGATGGCAAGGTAAATCTTACATAAAATGATATAGGGTGGCTAGGCCACCACGAGAAACGGGAAAGCATGAGAGGCTGACTAAACTGAAGCTAGTTAGTACAGAGCAGAGATTCTGACATGGAATTACAACATCTGCTTCTTCTTAGAAAGGAATAGTCCCCATCCCACACCTACAGAGCCAGAAACCCCCAAGGGCAGGCTCTGTGGTCTGCCTTAGCAAAGCCCTCCAGGCGATTTTGAAGTACAACCCCTGGGAAATGCTTGCATAGAGTTTCTACAGACTCTGTGGCTTCCCCAACCGGCAAGCAATGACGAGGTACAAACTGTGATACCCAGCCATATCCTAGGCAGTTTTTTTTTTAAAGTAATATTTTCCACATTGCAATAAAAGTACACTTACTTGGCATGTTAGAGATTCTGTAAATTTCTATGTGGAAATGAGTGTCATAAAAGGTTTAAAAATCTGAACAAAGAGATTCCTTTCATCTGAATTTCAGAAAGCAAATACTGTTTTTAAAAAGTGCCTTGCTACTCGAGTTTTAAACTTATAATAGAGAAATAATGAAATTGCCATTCACTTCCTCAAAAGTATTCTGTGACCCAACACTGTAATAATAGTCCTTGGATTTTGCTTGGGCATTGCTGTCACCTCAATCTAAGTGACGGTGATCAAATCTTGGGAGGGAAATATTTATGAATGAAATGTTCTCAATTTTAAGTTTCCCTCCCATAAATTTATCTTCGGGTCTTGCTTCTGGCTACTGCCTATCTGGCAGCAAGTAATGACCTCTGGCAAAATAACTGAGCAAACAATAAATGGTTGTTAATGAACTCGGAGGTGGCCAGTCAAGCATAGCCCAATAGTGTCTCTTTAATTAAATCCATGTTCCTGACTGAGCCTTTTATATGTCATACCAATAGTAAAGTCATTTTCTACTACCATTGTTCCAACAATGTTGTCATAGTTCAAATATTTAGAGCCTAGTTTGGAGCCATTTTCACTATCTGGGGAAATGTTCCTTTGAATACCCCCAAACAATGGAAAAGCCAACAGACTCACAGCCTAGAAGGATTTTAAGAATTTATTTACATGCTGACTTATCCAGGTGTGTCTTACATAAAGAAATATGGGATCTAGGTATCTATATTTAAAAGCCAGATGTGAGCATGCAGAAAACAATAAGACATGCCCCCAATTGCTTTTACAGATAAGACTGAGCTCCCAAAGTGAATTTGTATAGTGAGAAAATAATGACTCACAGTAAGGAAAGCTAGCAAGCCTGAGTTATAACCTGAGTAAAATACTATGTAAATAAGGAGAAAGATTGTCATGGAACGATGTAACAGCAGATTTAAGCACATTAGCTTAGCACATTCCAACACAGTGGGAGTAGAAGCAGAAAAGATGAACGAAGGAGTCAGGCTCTCTGGGTCCCAATACTCTGAAATTCAAATCAGGTAGCTAATTCTCCTTAGCCAGATATTACTGTGACCAAGCAATCTTTACATTTTTTTCTCTTCTTAATTCCAAGAATGATGGGATGGTTTCTTTTTTAAAAAACAGATCTATTTTATTTATCTGAGTACACTTTAGCTGTCTTCAGACACACCAGAAGAGAGCATCAGATCCCATTACAGATGGTTGTGAGCCACCATGGGGTTGCTGGGTTTGAACTCAGGACCTCTGGAAAAGCACCCAGTGTTCTTAACCGCTGAGCCATCTCTTCAGCCTGATGAAATGGTTTCTATGAAGAATATTTGACTTCCAAATATGATGATGAGACACATTGAAAAGTTTCAATTCATGTAGCAACTGTATTGTCTCACTGCAAATCAGTAATTCAGCAGTGTGGCTTTTGTTTGGATCTCTTGGAAGCTGAAGAGTGTTTGTTCTAGAGGAGGGGTATGCTGCCTGGTAAGAGTGAAGGAACAAATCCCAGACCTGAATTTCACTCGGAGGGGTTTTATCACTCCATGGTAGCAACAATCCAACCCAGATACCTGCTGTATCAGTCAGCTTTCCATAACCATTGAAAAATACAGGGACAGTTAATTTTTGAAGAAAAAATATTTATTGTGGGTCATAGTTTGCAGGGTCCAGTCCAGGATTAGGCGGGGTCATTGATTTAAGTCTTTGGTGGACATGCCAGACGCGCATGGCCTGGGAGAGCATGATGGGAAAAAAAAAAGATGCTTACCTCTTCAGCAATTAGCAAAAGAAAAGAAGAAAATGAGGTCAGGACCCCACAATTTCCTTCAAGGACATGCACTCAGTGACCTAAAAACCCCCAATCAGCTCTACCGTCTAAAGATCTATAACACCAATAACATCCACTTAGGTGTGCCAGGCCTTTAACGCATGCATGGACAACCAGGAGAAACAGGTGCTTATTCACCTCATAAACGAACCCTTCGCCTTACGAAAGTCCTTGCAAATACAGAGAACTTAAAGATGGTGAGAACCAGAGAAGGGTGAGAAACTGAGTTCAGTCAGAAATGCAGTGTTGACCTAGCTAGTGTTGATGACTTCTTTGGGTGTACGTCCGGGCGGGCTAAGCAGATCACTCATTTCAAGAGTTTAGCAAGTTAGAAGATGGAAAGAGAGATTGGTAAATGGAAAGAGATTGTAAGGTTTTCCCCATGAGAAGGAGAGGAGGGAGGGAGGGGAAGATGGCCCATGGAAACAGAGATATATGATGTACCATGAGGAAGGAAGATTCCTGGGAAGGCAGGTTCCTAAGAATGTTGGGTGTGGGGGGCAAGGAGCACACATCTTTTGAAGAAAAAAAATAAGAATTATTCTGAGATATAATTTTTAGTCACTGTTTTTTTTTTTACTTATTTCACTTTGTTTGGGAACTGAACCTCAAATCTTGCTCATACAGGCAAGCAGTCTACCACTGGTCTACACTGTCAATCTTGATCTGCAAAGCGTGAATTGTACCGTTCATCCTACAACATGGGCTTAAGGGAGGGCCTGGGAAGACATGCAAGAGCATTTGGAATAGCCAAGAGTCACAAAATTCAGGGGAGACGGCTGTTTCTATTTTTCTTCACCTTACACTACAGCCTATGAAAGTGAGCCTCTTGTCTTAGGATTGCTGCTGTTGCAACAAAACACCATGGCCAAAAAGCAAGTTGGAGAGAAAAGGATTTATTCAGCTTACATTTCCACACTGCTTACTGTTCTTCACTAAAGGAAGTCAGCTCAAGAACTCAAGCGGGGCTTCTCTCTTGCCCTTGCCCCTCCCTTGCATCTCTTATCCCTTACCTCTCCCCTTTCCCTCCCCCCAACCCCCAACGTGGTCATGGCCGGCCTCTCCACTTCTCTACTCTTTTACTTCTCTCTCCCTCTCTCTGCCTTTCTCTGCCTCTGCTACCCTCTTAACCCCGCTCCCCATGCCCTGAATAAACTCTATTTCTATACTATAAAAAAAAACTCAAGCGGGGCAGGAACCTCGAGGCAGGAGCTGATGCAGAGGCCATGGAGGGGTTTGGCTTACTGGCTTGCTTCTCCTGGCTTGCTCAGGCAGCTTTCTTATAGAACCCAGGATCACCAATCCAGGGACAGCATCACCCACAATGGGCTGGGCCCTCCCCCATTGATCACTAACTGAGAAAATGCCCTATGGCTCCAGCTCACGGAGGCATTTCCTCAACTGAGGCTTCCCTCTTTCTGATGACTATAGCTTGTATTAAGGTGACACACAAAACCAGCCAGTATATCTTTTAAGTAAGTCATACACAATTGTACTCAATTGTACTTTAATGTTAGAGAAATATTAACTCTATTACTACAAAAAGAATCTTGTTTTATGAAAAAGCTTTCTCTCTTTGGGGTGGCACTACTTTTAGTTTGGAGTGCTTTTTTAAAGGATTTGGGTTTTCCTAGACTGAGTCTCACTATGTAATTCAAGATGGTCTCGAACTCACAATCCACCTGCTCCATCCTCCCCAGTACTGAGATTATAAGCATGTAACACTATGACTAGCTATGAAACGATGTGAAACCTGAGTAGTTATGATCTCTTGGCAAGTGCAAAGGCTTTAGAATAAGAATTTCTTCTAACAGATATTATAGAGCAAATTTGTGGAACCAGAATAGTTTCTAAAAAAAATTGATTCCGCATGAGATAACTAAAAATCTAATTTTTATAATTATGAATAAGCAATTAAGCTATAGTTATTCCATAAATTCATTAGTTTGGCTGGACAATTCACTGATTTAAGCCATTTATTGAGCTGGGTGACCATCACCAGAACCTAGTTTTAAAACATCTTCACTGCTTCAGTAAGATCATGTATGCCCATGATTACTCTTCACCCCTGATCCCAGCCCTTGATAACCATTAGTCTACTTTCTACCCCTCTCTCTCTCTCTCTCTCTCTCTCTCTCTCTCTCTCTCTCTCTCTCTGACAATTTTGGACATCTCATAAACAGAGTGGGTTAGTTTTTCATTTCTTGGGGAAACAGGACACGGGAGAATTTGTTTGGATTCACGGTTTCAGAGCTCCCCCCTTTCTCCATGGTGGAGAAGGAAGGCATGGTAGAACAGAACAGCTCTCTTCCCACTGACGTGGAAAGTGTATGTTGAGAGAGTGCAGGTGGCAGTGGGCTTCCTTCACCTTTCCCTTTAGGCCTTCCAGGTCTTGGGACAATTGGTTGATACCATGCAAGCCCTGGGTGAGCATACAATTGGATGAGACCATGCAAGCCCAGGGTGGACATTCTCCCTTCATTTAGTTTTTCTGCCAACAGCCTCGGATCTAAAGGAGTGCTCTATCTTACCTCTTAGCTGTTTTCCAACCCAATAATATTGACAATTAAGATCACCCATAACAGGGAGAGAGAATACACGGATCTGAATATGGTATCTTTCACTTAGCATAATGCCCTCCATGTTCATCCATTTTGAAATATATCAGTATTTCATTCACTTCTTATGACCACATAATGAGACCCATTGACTAGATACAACACATTTTATTTACCCAAACACTAACTGATAGACATTTGAGTGGTCTCTAGTTTTTGGCAGCATAAATAATGGTCATATGTGCTTTGGACAAGTATGTGGTCTCATGTTTTTACTTCACGTCACAAACTTGGGAGTGGAACGTCTGATTCATATGGTAAATCTATGTTTCATGTCTAAAGAAACGATCCAAATGTCTCCCAAAGTCGCTGCACTGTTTAACATCCCCACCAGCAATGTTTGAGGTTTCCCGTTTCTCCACTCCTTGTCAACGTTTGTTCTTGTCTAGTCGATCTCAGGACTCTTAGTGGATGTGAAATGGTATCTCCCAGTGGTTTCATTTGCATTTCCCCAATGACTAATGACGCCAGGCTTAGGCTGTTTCTGAATATGTCAAGAATGCCTTTGTTGTTGCTTTAGAAAAATGACTGTTCAAACCGTTCTCTCTATTTTATGAAGCTAAAATTTAAAAATGATTGCTAAGTTCTTTATATCAGATTGCTTTGGGATGTCCTAGTTTTGTTTTTGAGATAGATCCTTGCTAGGTTGACAAAGATGCCCCAAACTTCTGTGATCAAGCCATTTTGCTTCAGCTTCCTGTATAGCACTCTGCCTTTGATGACCTAGGCAGAGACTAAAATCTGTCTGATTTTAGTATTCCCTGCATCTAATGTTGAGCCTAGTCTTGTGCCTAGAACATTTCCAGTGTCCTTTTGATACCTATTTTACACACACGTTTGGAAATCCAGACTATGTGAACTCACTTTTCTCCTATGAACTTGGCCAGTGGCTCCACTGATTTGCTTTATGTAGTCATTCTGGGGTGTCTGCTGAAGTTGAGTGCTTGACATCACTGTTTTCTACCTGTGTACAGATGAGAAAGAGGCTCCCCATTTTTATTAGACTCCAGTTTCCCCACCTGCTAACTAAACTTGTAAAGAATTGTCACAAGAAGCAGTAAGAGTAGCCACACAAAGCTCGGAGTAGTTCTCAGATGTAACCAGTATTGACTAAACATGAGCTGTTATCACAGCAGCAGCAGCCTGTGCCGCCAGCCCTTAGCTATAGTTTTGATTAATAGAGATTGCTTGGCTACTCTGTTTCTTCTTAAAGGATTTTACAAGCAGAGCTAGAGAGATGGCTCAGTATGTAAAGTGCTTGTTGCCCGTGTTGGGACCTGGGTTTGGATCTCTAGGGTTCTGGTAAAAAGCTGGATTCGTCAATGTGAGTCTATGATGCCCAGCGCTACAGGGCAGAGACGGGTGGATCCTAGGCAGATCCCAGGTCTCCCCAGCCCAGCTAGCCAAAAAGGGACCTCCAAGTTCACTGAAAGACACTGTCTCAAGAAATAAGGTGGAGCCGGGCAGTGGTGGCCCACGCCTTTAATCCCAGCACTTGGGAGGCAGAGGCAGGTGGATTTCTGAGATCGAGGCCAGCCTGGTCTACAGAGTGAGTTCCAGGACAGCCATGGCTACACAGAGAAACCCTGTCTCAAAAAAAAAAAAAAGAAAGAAAGAAAGAAAGGAAGGAAGAAAGAAAGAAATAAGGTGGAAAAGGACTGAGGAAGACATTCTAAGACATTTTGCCAACAACCTCTGGCTTCCACACATCCATGGAAAGGACACCACATCCATGTACATATATGTACATGGATGCACACATATACTACACACACACACACACACACTCACATTCTAGTTGCATATTCTTTAGAAACAAACTATTACAGCATTATGAATATAAAAATATGTGAAGAATAAGATCTTAAAGAAACTGTATACACGGTGCGGCATCCTCATTACCCACTTTCAAATAAATATTTTCAAATGAAAATGTCGAGCCACCGGCATAACTTGACATAGTCTAGGTGCATCCATTCCCAACATAAGAACGGTTTTTATAAATCCCCCTACATTCCTGTTGTGATCTTTACATGATTTGTCATCTGTAACCTCAGCCTAGGACTTCCTTCCTGGCGTCATTCAGGGCTCTCTTTTATTGCACGCTTTGTGGCACATGCTCTCATGGACGGAAGTCTTCAACACTCTTCTCTCACAATCGCTTTCCACCCAAGCAATCTGTAGTCTCCCCGGGCATACGGCTGTCACCTTCTTTGCTACAAGATACTTGACTATTAAGGAAGCATTTTTAGTTAGGGTTTTATTGCTGTAATGGGACATCATGAACAAGGCAGCTCTTATAAAGGACGTTTAATTGATGCTGGCTTACAGTTTAAGAAGTTTAGTCTATTATCATCACTGCAGGAAGCATGGCAGCGTCCAGGCAGACATGGTGCTGGAGAAGCCTAGAGTTCTCTATCTTGATCCACAGGCAGCAGAAGGAGACTGTGTGTCATACTAGGTGTAGCTTGAACACAGGAGATCTCAAAGCCTACATCCACGGTGACACACTGCTCCCAACAAGGCCACGCCTTCTAATAGTGCCACCTCTTATGGGCCAAGTACTCAAACACATGAGTCTATGGGGACCATGTCCATAGACTTACCACCACAGAAAGTAAGAGCTAATCCTGGCTGCCAGTCTGAGGGCTTAATCCACCATGGTGGGATGTCATAGTGGCAGAAGCTTGAGGCAGGTGGTCCCACTGCTGACAGAGATGAAGGCTGATGTTCAGCTTGCTTCCTCCTCCTATTCAGTCTGGAATCCATCTGAGTCCACACTGAGCCTCAACCAAATTAACCTAAACTAGTTGTCTCAGACATGCCCAGAGATTGTTTCCATGGTGATTTTAAATTCTATCAAGTTGACAAGATTAACCATTACAATAGGTAATTATTAAATTATATACAATTAAACTAAATATTAAATACAATAGGTATTTAAAATAAGTATGGAAAATAAAAAATGGGGACAAAAAACAAACATTTAATGATAATAATTCAAAGAAATTTACTTTAAGGTAGTTTTAGTATACATATTATTTTGTCATTAATTAAAGGTGAAAGCAAATTTCCATAGTATTAAGATAGCTACAGTTATTTATGTTTGGAAACAAAATTAGATCTTGTCTGAATATTTGACATCTTCAACAATTTTCAGTGTTGACCCATATTTTGAATTAATTGTCATCATTGTCACCAGGCCTGATGGTGGATGTCTATAATCCTAACATTTGGGAAGCTGAGTCAGAGCCAGGGGGATCACTGTATTTTGTAAGCCAGCTTGTTCTGCATAGCAAATTCCAGTCCCTGTCTCTCAAATAAGCAGCAACCACAAAAGGAAAATACATAGCTAACTCTGGCAGACCACTTTGAATAAATGTGTAGTACCAAAGGGAAGTATGTTCAAGGCCATTTCAGAAATTATTGAAAAATTACCCTTAATTCCAAGCCAAAATTCATTGAATTTTTTTTTTTTTTTTTTTTTTTTTGAGACGGGGTCTTATGTATCTCCGGCTGGCCTGGACCTCGATTTGTAGACCAGGCTGCCCCTCCAACTCACAGATATCCAACGTGCCTTCTGCCTCCCAAGTGTTGGAATTATGGTGCTTGGGGATTCTCAGAACATTTTTTTAAAAAATAAAATACAAATCCGTAACAGAAAATTTTAAAATCAAACTTTCTAATGTATTTCATTCCCAAAAAATACACTAAATTGATACTTTACCGAACGAGAGATAATGATAGGAAAATATTAAAAGTAACCGTAGTTAAATCATTGTTTCTGTAAAAGAAGAAAAGCTTGTATGTACAATAAAAACACTGAAAGTCATAGCATATGATATAACACAGTCTTGAAGCTCAGCCGAGGTTCAGTGGTAGTGCGTGCTATAAGAGCATGCACAGTACACATGTTACATGTCTGTAACCAAGGCTGCTGCGGAGCGGCGTGCTGCAACATGAGTGAGATCTGCCAGGAACACCTAGGATTATATGTTTGATTTTGAGTTAATTTTTGGTCAGAACTCTCTTACTGTTGCCAAAATCTCACAGCCGCCACATTCAATTTTCTGATCTTAAATAGGGTTACAAAGCACAGTTTAAAAAGCTGCACTCCAAAGCAGCTCGTTTTAATGCGCCCAACAAGTTAAGAAAACTTTATTGGTTCCAGTCTACGTTCAAGAAAACGGAGAACCGGTGTGGCTACGTCACAGTCAACAAAAAGCCCCTGCTGAATCTAGTGTCTGGTGACTCATGTGGGGTGTCTCTTAGGGCAGAAGAAGTATTTGAAGTTTGTATCTACAAAACCAAACTTAAGAGTCACCGCCTGCCTGGGCTGTGAGGCGGGGTTGCTGAGAGGGAGTTTGAGATTTTGTGGATAGGAAGGACATCTTGAAATAGTGATAACTTAATTACATACCTCACATGACGTTTTCTCTTCTCTCCTATAGCGCTACTCCCTTTGTCTCCCTCTTTCTCGCTGCTAATGAATAGTCTCCACAGAAACTGAGTAAGACCGCATTGGAAGTAGGCAGTTCCTTGGTTCCTTGGTTCCCTCTCTCCTCTTCCTATTGCTTCTTTCTCATTGTCCTATCTCCGCTTTGCTCTTCCTTTCCCCATTCAAAGGAAGAAGGAAGGAAGAAGGTTGGGGGGGGGGAGGGAAGAAAGGAAGCAGGGAGAGAGGGAAGGGGGAATTCTGGGGTGTTGGTGGAGGTGGAGAATAGAGAGGAGTCTCTGGCAAAAGTCAAGGTGTTCGTTCTCTCCTCTGTGCCCTCTGCCCCCTCCTCCACCCCCTCCTCCACCCCCTCCTCCATCCTCCTACCAGTGCTATCTATAGCTATAGAACACTTCTACCTCCAGGAAATGGTACCCCCTCCCCAATGGTAATCTGCCCATCAGCTGACATTTAGCTGTTCCTTAAACGATACAGGTAAGGGGGCTGGAGAGATGGCTCAGCGGTGTAAAGAGGTCCTGAGTTCAAAGCCCAGCAACCACATGGTTGCTCATAACCGTCTGTAATGAGATCTGACGCCCTCTTCTGGTGTGTCTGACAGCTGTGTAGACAGCTACAGTGTACTTACATTAAATAATCAATCAATCAACCAATCAATCATTGGGCCAGAACAAGAAGGATAAAAAGATATAGGTAAGTAAAATGGACTTAGATCTCTATCCCTGACATGTGCACAATCCCCTGCTCTTTACTAGATGTCTTCTAATCCCCAATATCTAATGGTCCTTTGGTCGCCCCTGCTTTTTGATTCCTAACTCCACTACACTGGGAGTTGCATTGTATCATATTATCCCGTATAATTATGAAACAAGCACTCCATATCTGCGAGATGGGGTGTGTTTTAAGGAACCTGTCTGTGCAGGACATGTATGGACTTTTTGTCACTCTTTATTAACGCAATGACAGCAAGCCACATAGCATTTACACTGGATATATATCAGCTGTAGGCAAACACGATGCCATTTTTCAGGAAAGACTTGAACATCTATAAACTTTGGTATCCAAGGGGGGATCCTGCAACCAATATGCTGACATTGATGGGGGAGACTATGTATCATTTTGTGTGTAGAATCCAGCCCACTCCCCTTCTTGTGATTTTAACATACCACTTACACAAGGGCATGTGTGTGGTTAGGTTTTAACACTAACGCAAACCTATGTTCATGTAGAACCTAGGTGGTGAGTACATGGCTGGACATGCGCAGACAAAACAACCTCCAGGGCTGGAGAGATGGCTCAGTGCTTAAGAGCACTGGTTGCTTTTGCAAAGAGGACCCTAGCTTGGTTCTTACATTATTATGTACAGCCTGCAACAGCCTGGAACTCCAGGTCCAGGGGTTCAAACAAACTTCTTTAGGCCTCCACAGACACCACATGTGTGTTCACATACACGCTCATGCACACACACACACACACACACACACACACATGATGGTGATAAACAACCTTCAACTTCGTAATTTGCTTGACAATTTCCTAATATGATACTAGAAAAAATAGGAACAAAATAAATCCCTGGAGCCTCCGCTGAGCACCCAGTGTCTTCCCCACAGTCTCTTCTATTCTGGACTATCTTCTGGTGCAGAATCTCTGCTGCAATTTCCCTTCATTTATGTCTAATGGAACGAGGTTCATGCTGTGTTGTCTTTTCTAACCACACCACCTGTGGGTCCTCATTCAAGGTGCTTGAGGCCCTTGCATCCAGTTAAAACCTCTTTAAGTAGCAAGAACAAGAATCACCTTACAATTCATTTATACAGTCTTTGCTCTCACGTGTTTGTCTTGATAGTCCCTCATAGTCTAGGCTGCCCTTAACCTTACGGTGTAGCCAAGGAGAAACTTGAGCTCCTTGGCAGAACCTGTTTACATGACTGGATTGGGACTGCCTGGTGGGGGTCCCTGACTTTCTGACTAAGGAGCAACAGACACTGTAAGGTGCTTAATATGGAAGCTCTGACACACAAGTCCCCTCTCCCCCTGGCCACGTGTGGTCCTGGTGTGTAACTTGTTAAACAAGATACAGTTTCGACGACTCTAGTGACTTCTCCCAAGCCCACCTGCCACACAGAAACCTCTCATTTCCCACTCAGTGATCCTAAGAATGCCCAGGCTTCTACTGAGTTTAATGCTGGGCATTAGTGCTGTGGGTTCTAGTGGTCATTTGGGGAGCACCAAGCAATGTTTTATTCAGTACCCTGTTACAGTGTAAGAAACAAATGTGTGGGTTAATGACACCTTTAGTGTCTGCAGTCATAGTTCTTGGAAATGTTCATCTGTCTTTTTTTTAAAAACCACTTCACTTTCTGAAAATAATTTAAACATCTCTCATCCTTTCTGGCTTGCCTTCTTACTTATTTGACGCTGGTATAAACAGATTAACTCAAAGCATTGCCTTGGCTACTGACAAATTTTGCAAATGGCCTCGTACTGACCTTGAAGTTGCAAAGACCTGCATGACTTTTGAAAGATATGTCAATGTCAGAATGTCTCCCTGAGAAACTCATTTGAAGCTCATATTTCAACAGAAAATGAAAGTGATTCTAAAGTTCCCCGAGATGCTGTTATCTTGGTTGGTACATATTAATTAGTACCTCGTGTGTTTCTCAATTGCTCTTGTAGAAGTTTTATAGAACATGTTATAAAATGCCAAAACCTCAGTTATAAAAGGCTTTTAAAATCTAGGATATGACAATTATTTCTTAAGTAGCTACTTAACAATCCTCCCCCCCCCTTTGATAATCTCTAGAGAATGGGACACTTTAAGAGCAGCAAAATTTAAATGAGTAATCCATATTCACAGCATATTTTTCTTCCTAACTTTCTAAGACTCACATGCATGCTGGGAATACAGCTTATCCTGGCACACATAAGATCCTGGGTTCACTCCCCAGCACTGGAGACCAGTAAACAAACGCCAGGGCACTGTTAGAGTAACTGATTCTGACACTTCTGCCATTTCATTAAGTCTACCATTAACACAGAAATGGGATTGGGGATTTTCCATTTATCTTCAGCAGCTAATCAATTTTGACTAACCATAGCTTCGTTGTCATTTTGATTTATTAATTAGTAGAGGTCTGTTTAACCCAGCTGACCAGCGGTGAGTGTTCATGCCAGTAGCTAGAATGCCTTCGCTGTGTCTGATTATCTTATCACACTGAAGTCTTATTTATTGGATGCCCACTGTTGTGAGCATTAAGTATCCAGGGTAAACAAAACATTCAGGATCTCACTGAGCTGACAGCCTACATGTGAGAGGAAAGAGGACGGAAGAAGATAGATTATAAAAAATAAATAACATCAGGTAAATATGCCTTAAATGGTGAGCCCTTAGAGAGATGGAGAGAATCCAGTGGAGTAGAGGCTCTGATGTGGGCCATTGAGATACAGTTGCTACTTACTGACATAGCCTGTGGAAACTCACAGTGACAGTAAATTTTTGAAATGGTGGGAAGAGAGCTAGGTGGGGACCAAAGCAGGACGTGCAAGCATGAAATCCCTCTTCCTGGAAATTCTCTCGCCTGTTTTTTGTCGTTGTTGTTGTTGGTTTTTTGTTTTTGTTTTTGCTTTTTTGTTTGTTTTTTTGTTTTTTGTTTTTTGTTTTTTGTTTTTTGTTTTTTGTTTTTGCTAAGTCTCTGAATTCTCTTAAAGAACACAGAGTTTCTTTCTTTAGGGAATAACTTCATAATTAAAGTGCCCACTCAATACTTCCTGTAAATTTGGCTATAATTAAGATATGATTCCTATAAAATAGCTTTTTTTTTTAAAAAAAAAATATTTATTTGTGTGTGCCTTGGATCACCTGAGGAGATCAGAGAAACTCTTTTGGGCCTTAGTTTCTCTCCCTCCTTCCACTGTGTGGATTCTGGAGCTTAAAGGCAGATCCTCAGGCTGCTTGGCAAGTGCCTTTACTCACTAAGCTATATTACAGGGCTCATTGTTTTAAAAGTCCATGACTCAAGGGCTGGAGAGATGGTTCAGTGCCAAGCACTCACAAGGTAACTTCAGTTCTAATGGATCTGATACCTTCTTCGGGCATCCATGGACACTACATGCACACAGTGCACATGACAGTCATGTAGGCATTCATATACATCTAAAACAGACAAATCTAAAAAAACCTTCAAGATATCTGATTTAATAGCTTTAAGCATCCTCAGAAGATTGGTGGGGATCACTACCGCCAAGTGTCAGACCTCTTCCATTACCCTTGAAAGAAACCTCATACTCAGCTGCATTCATCTTTGGTCCACCAGCCCCGGCAAATAGTAATTTACTTTCTATCTCTATGGACATCCCCGTTATAGGCTATGCTGGTTTTCTGTTTTGTTTTGTTTGTTGTTTGTTTTGTTGGTTGGTTTTGGGGGGTGTCTTTTTGTTCTGTTTTGTTTTTCAAAATCTAGATCTACCTAGGAAGAGGGAATCTTTTTTTTTTGCCTCAAGTTTATTTGTAAAAATAGCATAGGACACTGGTCATCTGTAAATAGTGTGGAGGTAGGTGTGTCACAGCAGTCCATCTGTCTTCACACTGGCATAAGCCTTTTCTATGGAGCCTTCACAGGGGCCTGGGCACCTTTGGGAGCCCAAGCTGGACCTGAAGCCTGGGCCTTAGCTGGAGCTTTGGCCTCTGCCTTGGTTTGAACCTTGGGCTTTGGTTGGCAGAGCCTACTCCCCTTGGCCATGTAGCTTCGAATCTGCTTCCCAAGTTTGGGGTGAGCGATGAAAGCCAGGCTGCTGAGTTTGCAACTGGGGCCCTTTGGCATCTTTGGCTTGATGGCCTGAGGCTTCACAAGGGCCTCTGCACGTGCATTCACTGTCTTTACATTGATGGCCTGCATTTTCTTCAGGCCTTTCTTGTGCTTCTTGGCAAAGCGCATGTTCCTCAGAAACTTGGGGTCAACCCCCTTAAGAGATTTGTATCTTTGTGACTGGGGTTTCTTGATGCCGTTTCAGTGCCATTTGCAGGACTGGTTGTGTGTGGTGTGGTTCTTGGATTTAGCTATGTCTACATGGTAACCTGCGGCTCCCACAGCGCCTGGGACTGGAAGAGCAGAGGAGGGAAACTTAATTGAGAAAATGTCGCCATTAGATTGGTCTATGGGCATTTTCTTGATTATGATTGATGTGAGAGGGTTCCACTCACTGTGGGCAGTGCCATGCCTGTGCAGGAGGTCCCAGATGATATAGGAAAGGAGGGTGAACAAGCCACTGAGCAAGCCACTGAGCAAGCCACTGAGCAAGCCACTGAGCAAGCCACTGAGCAGTGTTCCTCCATGGCATCTGCTTCAGTTCCTGCTTCAAGTTCCTTCCCTGACTTCCTTTGATGACAGGCTGTGATGTGGAAGTGTAAGCAAACTAAACCCTTTGCCTCTCAAGATGCTTTTGGCCAAGGTGTTTTACCACAGCAACAGAAGGACATGGGCATTTATTATAAATGGATACAAATGATATGTAGTCTTTTGTGTCTGACTTCATTTTTTAATATGTTTTAGAAGATTTATTTCATTTAATTATGTGCTTCTGTCTTAGTCAATGTTCTTTTCTATTGCTATGAAAAGACACCATGACTATGGCATCTCTTGAAAAGGACAGCATTTCATTGGGGTTTGCTTACAGTTCAGAGGTTTTAGTCCATTGTCATCATGGCAGGAGCATGGCAGCATACAAGTAAACATGGTGCTGGAGAAGGAGCTTGAAATTACTACATTTGGATACTCAGGCAGCAGGAAGAGCAAAAGCCACTGGGCCTGACTTGGGCTTCTGAAATCCCAAAGCCCTCCCCCAGTGACACACCCACTCCAACAAGCCACATCCACTCCAAGACCACACCCACTCCAACAAGGCCACACCTACTACATGACCACACCCACTCTAACAAGGCCACACCTCCTAATCGCTTTCAAGTAGTACCACATCCCAATGAGGAAGAATTCATCTATTTGAGCCTATGGGGGCCATTTCTATTTAACCACTATAGTGTATGTATCTGTGTGTGAGTATAGTCAAGTGAGTACAGGTGCTCACAGAGGCCAAAGGTGTTGGATCCCCCTTGAACTGGAGTTATAAGACATCATATGGGTTCTGAGAGCAGCACTTGTGTCCTCTAAAAGAGCAGCAAGTGCTCTTAACCACTGAGACATCTTTCCCATCCCACCATGTTTTCAAAACTCAACTGAGCCCCCGTATTCATCAATAGATCATGCCTTTTTATGTTGCTGGATTAATATTCTTTGGATGAATATAGCATGGTTTTAGTTCATTTCCCGGTTGAATGTTTCCCACATTTTGCTTATTATGAGTATCTACATACAAAGTACAAGGTTTTTAAAGATCTTTTGGAGACTGTCAGGCATATATATCTATGTAGCTCACACCCTCCCTCACTGCTTCTAGCTCCTCCAATGCACTCCCAATGCATGCCCGCCTCTTCCTTAATCATTATCACTTTATATACGTATATGTGAGTTTGTATACATATATGTGTGTGTATATACAATTAGAAGGACATGGGAATTTATTATAAATGAGTACAAATGATGTAGTCTTTTGTGTCTGGCTTTTATTAATATGTTTTAAATTTTTATTTTATTATAAATTGTGTGTATATGTCTACATATACAAATTAGACAAATATATATGATTTATATATGTATATATACATATACACATACACATTTATGTATGTATATGTACATATATACACATAAATATACAATAAATATAATATAAATGAATTTGTATACATGCACACACATGCCTGTGTACATAAAGCTTACTGAGTTTATTCAGTACAGCTTATATGTGAACAGAAGCTTTCTTTCCACATGGTTATGCACATAGACATTAGTTGGTATGTTGTATGTTAATTTTATGCTTAACTCTTTAAGAATCTACCAAGCTGCCTGCCACTGTGGCTGTATTGTTTTATGCTTCCAGCAGAAATGTATGAAGATTCTAGTTTCTCCATATCTTCGCCAATTTTTTTAACATTCATTTTCACTGATTATAGATGCAATATTCATTGTCCAAAATGCATGGGTTTGGAACAGTTTGGGATGCGGGTATATTTGTAAATATAATGAGATAACTTAGAGCGGGGTCTCAACTGTACTCATGACACCCCCATGCCTTATATATAACCTACACCACACGCACACACACATACCACACACACGCACACACACACACCACACACACACGTGCACACACACGTGCACGCACACGTGCACGCACACACACACCACACACATGCACGCACACGTGCACACACACGTGCACGCACACACCACACACGCGCACACACACCACACACGTGCACACACGTGCGCACACACACGTGCACACACGTGCACGCACACACCACACACGCGCACACACACACACACACACACACACAGACGCGCGCTGGCGCACACAACCTGACTGTAGACAGCAGTGCTACTTTTACTGTGCCTGAGTTTGACTGTTTTACCATGAGAGGCCAGGTGTAAAATGTTCTACTCACTGTATTAAAGTAGCAGTTTCAGATTTTAGAGCATTTCAGGGTTTTTACTGTTTTATTGAAAATGCTCAGTTTCTGTGGCCATCACAATAATTTGTAAAGTGATGTCTCAGATTAAGTTTGGCAGGTATTTGCCTAAAGCTAATAGATGAGCTCCTTTTCGTATTGGCCATTTGAGTTTTCTTTGAAGAAATGCCTATTCAGATTCTTCCCCCAGTTTTAGACTGGATTGTCTTTTTGTTGTTGAGTTGGAAGAGGTCTTTCTTTATATAGTCTTGATAAGATGTTCTTACAAGATAGATGATTTTCAAATTCTATTTTTGTTCTCTTTTCGTGAGTTGTCTTTATGTTTTCTTCACAGTAGCCTTTGAAACACAGCTATTTTAAAGCTTGAAATCTGATTTATTTTTATTTAGTTATTGGTATTTGGAATTTGGATCTAAACACCCAAACCACTGCCCAGTTCATAGTGATATAAAATCGAACCTGTTTGCTTTTGAGATTTATAGCTCTATTTTGACATACCTTTGATTCATTTTGAGTTACTTTTTGCATATGATGTAAAATAGATGTTTGACTTTTTTCTTTTTCAAACCACTAACCCTGGTCGGTGTTGATACCTGTGCTGTCCCTTTGTTAATATTCCCTTCCTGTTCTGCTGTGTTTCAGGAAATTACATTACCGATTTCCTTCTCAAATGACTCCCATGTCAGCCTTCATTTATGGCTTTGTTTTATTTTTTTTTCTCTCTTTTAGTTAACCTTTCTCAGTCTTCCTTCCTTCCTTCCTTTTTTCCTCCCTCCCTCCCTCCTTCCATCACCACTCATCTCCCTCCTCCTCCCCTTCCCACTTCCTTTCTCATCTTGGGGTCAAACTCAGGGTTTTCCAAAATACCAGGCAAACGTTTAACACTGAGCTCCATACCCAACCTCTCTGCACGTGTGATTTAAATGCAGAAGCTGTGGACACATTCAGTGCTGAAATGAGGGTTTCTGAGTCACCTGGGTCTGGAGGAGAAGCCCAGGCTCCCTGCCTCCCTCAGCTGCAGAGTCTTTCCCCAGCAGTAAATATGGTGCCTCCCTGGGTCCACGTTGCACTAGATATCTTTGTTTCCTTGGTGTGGTCCCATCATGCTCCTGCCTCCTGGATGGCCTTACTTCCTGAGTTGTAGTTAGAATGTCACTGCATTCTAATGTTTCTATAGCCCCAGATCGGGAGCAACTCCAGCTGTTGCTAACATCTTGCTTTATGACCCCTATGGACTATTCAGTTATGCATAATCCTTAACCCTTGTGTTTAATTCTTTCTGCTTAAAGAGAACCTGGGAATGTTTCTGCTTTCCCATTAGACTTGAGTGATAAAACATCTAACATGTTTTAGCACATGTTTAAATAGTTGTAAAGAATGTTATTTACAGTTTATTGTAATAATTGACACTTAAAACAGATGTATCTTTCCTTCATATCTATTGTGTATAAGGCAAATACCACAGTGAGCTGAGACTTTGAAATCACCTTCATCCACTAAGAAAGTGTATGAACAAGATCTCTGTCATTCATAAAATTTACCTTCCTTATTTTTAATACCACTTTTATTAAATTTTGTCATAATACATTTTAATTATACTTGATTATTTCTCAGAAGGAAAAAGGTACATAAATTGGAATTGTATACCTTGTTAACTGTCTTAAGTTATATAAGTTTTGATTTAAATATTTCTGAGGGTTGAGCATAGAGGCATACACCTTTAATTCCAGCACTCAGGAAGCAGAGGCAGAGGGATATCTGTGAATTCAAGGCCAGCCTGGACTACAGAGGGGGTTGTAGGCCAGTCAGGGCTACATAGTTAAACCTGGTGTCAAACAAAACAAAACAAACTTTGGGGATCAGAGAGATGGTCTAGTCAGTAAAGTGCCTGAGTTCGTGCTGCCACATACAGAAAGCTGGATGGGGTGGTGGGCACCTTTAACCTTGGTACTGGGCAGACAGGAACAGGAGCGTCCCTGGGGCTCTCTGGTCAAGCAGTCTTGCTCAGTCAGTGAGCTCTAGGTTCAGTTAGAAAATACAAGTGAATTATACTTTCTGATAAATATTTGTTATGAATATTTAGTCCTTTGGGGTATGTGTCTTTGAAGGCATTAAGTGATGCATTTGGACCCTTGATTAATACAGGCTTTTTGTGGCAGCCAGGAGATACCATTTAATTTAATCTTTTTAAGAATTTTAGGTGTGAGCACTGCTTACATTATACCCTCCTCATTCTCCCTTTCCAACCTCTCCTGTGCCCCTTGATTCCCTTCTGGATTTATGGCCTCTTCTTTAATTGTCACACACACACACACACACACACACACACACACACACACACACGCACAGACGCACAGACGTGCACGCACACACACACATGTGTGTGTCCAAGTGTGTGCATCTGGTATTTGTATGAGTGTGTGTACGCATGTGTGTGTGTGTGATTGTGTGACATGTGTGTGATGTATATGTTTAACATGTCTAAGAGTTTGTGTGTGTGCACATGTGTGAGTGTGTGTGTCTGGAGAAGTGACTATGGAGGTTTAGTGTTGACTACCAAGTGTCTTTATCACTGTTCATCTTCCTTTCTTACACAGGTCTCTTGCTGAACCTAGAGGTTGATATTTGCCTAGGCTAGCTGGCCACCAAAGCCCAGGACCCTCTTTGTCTCTGCTCCCCAAGTACTAGGATTATAGATTCCCATGTTGGTGCCTCGCTTTTATGTGGGTGCTGGGATTTATCTCAGGTCATGCTTGCACAGAAAGCACGTTACCTGCGGAGCCATCTCCCCTGTCCAGGCCTCCGTAGGTGATGGGTGGATGCTATGAAACCACGTAAAAGTTTAAAGCAATGCAGTGTGATAGCATTCAGCCTCCTAAGGGAGAGAATGAATGCTCATGCCAAGAGTAAATTGTGATTGAACTGTGTGTAAGTGAAGAGCAGGGTACATTTCGTTTCTATGACAATGGAGACTCAAGATGAAAAAGATCTGATTTAAGGTACTGGAGAAAATAGACCTAAGGGATAATGGGACATTAACAGAATGAAGGGACAGGCCAAAGTAGAAAATGGTGATTAGTGTATCCCAAGTTTCTGCCTACACAGATATGCTCAGACAATCAACTAATAAAAATAGATCACATAGTATCTGCCAGGCTTTCTGCTTCTGATTAGGGCTAACTAGGGCTAGCCCATTCCATGGCTTCTGTAGACACAGCATATGGCCTGTTCATGAAATAGAGCCAGATCATCTTTCCCTGGACCTCAGTTGTGTAGATTATCTATATTTGAGCAACAACAAAAAATAGCATAGCTCCTCTCACTGTAGAATCCCCAACCTTGTACATCGATGGCAAAAGTAAGAACTGTGTCCTAAGCTTCAGGAATATAAACGTCATCATCCTTATCTTTTCCCCTCTAAACTGGACACAGTGGGCATTTTGGTGTTGAGGGACTTAGAGACTCTTCACACAGAGGCTTCTCTGACGATGCAGCTTGTGTCACTCTCAGATCCAGTTTAGGGTTTTACAGTGAGCCCTCAGCTAGATTCCCCTAGTTGTAGCTACATCTGTTCTCCTAGGCTGTGCTTTATAGAAACAGACCCCTACCTCGGGGTCTTGTTGCCTGTGAGCTCAAAAGGAGGAGACCAAGGATTCACTCCAACAGAAACCTTCTGAAAGTCAACTCTCTCCCCACTGCGACTTCCAATTCTATATTCTCCAAAGGAGAAGTTCAGAAAACCCGAGTAGTTTGTATTAAATGTATCACGGCCACATAAGTTTCTCATATGATAGAATAATTTCAAAGGTGGAGTGAGTGAGTGAGATGAATTTATTTTTCTCTCCATGCATGTGCAATCAGAAAGACTGATAGATTGTTTAGATGGATCCTCTTCACGTCTTCCCTTCTTTGACAAGCGCAAAACAATTCCCCAAGTATTATCTTCCAGTTTCGCCATTTTAACATGGACAGTTAAAAGGTGACAGTTCTAAGAGAGTCTGGCTTTCGAATGCATTGTGTGCCAAATCTCTCTCTGGAGGAACTGTTTATGATTGCATTTGTAACTGCAAGCAAAGCGAAGTTGAAAATTAAAAGCCTTTCCATTTTTCAAGGCTGACTGTACGCTGTGTTCTGCTGCTCATTGGTCCTGGTTCTGAGAACTCTCTCATTAGTCTATTTTCCACGGTCCAGTTGGATCCGAGCTGCCTTTGAAGAGAATTCTTAGTTTTTGGGGAGACCAGGATTAAACTGTGAATGACATGTATGTTAAATCTGACACCTCCATCAGGTTCCACGGCACAGTTACTGGCACACTATAGTCACTTTAGTAAGGGTAAATACCAGGAGGGTAGGTCAGAAACAGGAGCAGAAAAAGACTAGATTCAATGGAACTATTAGACGCAATCTATACATTAGAATAATACGTTTTATGCAGAATAAATCAGGTTGATTCTGGAAAAGTTCCTTGAATCTGATACATTGTGGGAAGTCTTACATAAAAAATAATCATACGGTCCCTACATGCAATTTTATATTTGGAGGCTTGAGTTGTGGGTGACTCATTGTGTGTGCGGGACCTATGCTCCCGACCATCGGAAAGCAGTCTTACCCACTGAGCCATCTCTAACAACTCCTAACTCAATGTTCTTAAAAATCAATTTTGATACCATAAAATCCCATGATGAGCAAAGTATGAAATTTTAAAACAAAGTGGGGGATCTAAACCTTAATTTCACATTTCTCATTCCTCCCCCTACAACCCGCTGTACCTAGAGACCCTCTCCTGACAACGCCGAGGAGGATGCTGGGATAGGATACCGGCAAGGTATCCTAGGGCGTGGCTTCTCAAGGCAGACTCAATAATGTTCCTCTTGCGAAGATGCACACAAGTGAGAATCATGGTACCAGGACCAAGTGACTGATGTAAACAGCCCAACCAAATACGTCACAGTAGTTTACAGACAGGGATGGCTGTCTATTTACATGGTATCCCATTACAGACAGGGATGCTACTTCAACATTCAAGCCCTCCCACTTTGATTTAGTTAAGTTAGCATTAAACAAACAAAAAACCCAGTGTACTTGAAAGGCCTCGAGCTTTCTTTAGAAGCAATAATTAACAAACTCTTAAACATTGCTTTTCTGTTTTTCTCGTGGAAATTGAAGATGTATGTGGCGTATTAAAAGCTTGCAGAAAATTGGCAATATTCAATCCATTTATTTTGTTTAATCCCACACTGTCTTAGCTTTATTTTCTTTTTTCATAATTCTTTAAGAATTATTTATTTATTTTATGTATATGAGAACACTGTCGCTGTCTTCAGACACGCCAGAAGAGGGCATTGGACCCATTAAAGACGGTTGCGAGTCACCATGTGGTTGCTGGGAATTGAACTCAGGACCTCTGGAAGAGCAGCCAGTGCTCTTAACCACTGAGCCATCTCTCCAGTCCCTGGCTCAGTCCTTGGCTCAGGGGCACCCAGGCAACGGGTGCCTACTGTGGCTCCTCTTTTCCTTGGCACCTACCTAACATTGTGCCTTTCTGATCTCTTGAAATATCATTCTCTGCTACTGGCTCTTGGCCAGATCTGGGCACAGGTCAACTCTGGAGTTTTTGCCCATGATTTTATTTATTTATTTAAACAATATTTATTTTATTTTTGAGAGCTTCATACATGAGTACTGTAACATCACTCCCCTCCCTTCCCACCCTCCTCTGATTCCTCCCATACCCACCCACTCCTAAATTCATGATCTCAATGCTATATCTTTAGTGATTATTGTCACACATATATTCACCCACATGTATATACATGCATACATCCAACTGTCTCCATTAATTATTGCCCATAATTATATATCTTTCCACTATCACATGGGCTCTAGGATTTTCTGAAATATAGGAAGAGAACTCCAGAAGAAATACCAAGTGTTTTCACCTTGTGCTTTAAGACAGCCATCATTTGTCTCTGTCTGCATCTTCACCTCTTAAACATGTATATCTTCGAACTACGCTTCTCTATAAGGTAGAGATAGATCATCTAATAGATATGATATAGTGCTGAAAATGCTCATCATCCGGCCCAAAGTGGTAATTCAAGTGGAACCCATTGTGGCTTGCTTATCATATCCAAGTCCAATGAAGAGAGACCATAGAATAACTTGAGCAAGAACAGTTTAAAGAATTACTGATTATAGCAGGGGATTGGAGTTATAAGGAATTGACTTAACAAAGGTAAATGAAGTCTAAAGAATACAGAAAGTAGGGGCTGGAGGGATGACTCAACTGTTAAGAGCGTTTTCCAAGAACCTAGGCTTGATTTCTAGCACTAATATGGCAGCCTATGCTGACTGTAACTCTTGTTCAATGGTATCTGATGCCCTCTGCTGGCCACTGTGGTCACTGCCGGAACCTAGCGCACTTACGTGCATAAATACAAAACATTCACACAAACGAATGGAGAGAGAGAGAGAGAGAGAGAGAGAGAGAGAGAGAGAGAGCAAGAGAGAGCAGAGCAAGCTGAGCAGTGACTGGTGGCAAAGGCCCACCTCAAATTTGAGGACCTCAAATTCTTGGCCTGACTGAGTTACAGAGAGAATTCAAGGTTAGTCTGGCAACTTAGCAAGGCCATGTCTAATAAATAAGTAATAAATAAGAAAAAGAACTGAGAATACAGCCCAATAAAGTTGTAATGGCTGGGGGACAAAGTTCAATCCTCAGGACTGAAGCAAGCAAGAAAGGGAGGGATAATAGAATGCATCTACTATTCTCAGGGCAACCAAGGAAGAATCCTTGCCTCTATGCATGCAAAGCTAAGATCCAGACCTTCCATAGCTTAGAATACTGGAAGACAGAAAGGTTGACTGCAGGCATCTGGACAAGGCTGTTCCTTAGAGGAAGATTGTTTCAGACAGCTCAGATGGGAGGGTCTACAGTGTGGGGTGGGGTGGGGTGGGGTGGGGTGTTGCTGGCTGCCTACTGCTTTTGGTTGACATGTGCTGCTTGCACCGAGAAAAGCTGGACAAGATAGCTTTGCTGTAGTGCTTGGGCCTGGAGTGATTCTCACTCTCTCCTTTGTGTATGTGTGTGTGTGTGTGTGTGTGTGTGTGCACATGCATGCTGCTACATTGTGTTACACTGCAGAGATTTGCAGTAGACACAAGAGAACCCAGAATAAAAACTCTTTCTTCCTGCAATGTCTCTTCCTTATCCCCTTCTGATGAAAATCATTGTCAGCTAGTAAAGAGAAGTAGCTAATGGGCCCCAGATCGATTTCCATCCAACTGGCAAAATGGGCGAATTTTGAGGCAAGAGGCATGAATTTGATAACGGAAACTTACAAGGGAGAATGATAGCTCTGGAAGAAGAACCTCCGGTAGGAACGTGACTGGGAGAAAGGTCCACCCACTTTTTTAAAAAGTAAAATTAGCATATTTTAATTAACTCACATATGACAGCATCGTAGCTGGCTATGGGAGCCATTCAAACACTTGCCCAGACTCTATCTGGCCATTAAAATGATGTGTTAGGTCAATCACTAAAGGGTTGGAAGAGATGACAAGACCATTGCTTATGGGACTTGATTCTAGCTAGGTCGGATCTAGGTAGGAGAGAAATCTAATTCCAGGGAAGCTTAGGTGGAAACACAGTAGGCAGTGTTTGAGGGTGAACCCTTGCAACACAGAACACCACACATAGTAATGGACTGCTTATGTATAGTCAGCTGGTAGAAAGAGTTGGACTCTTGACACTCACTTGTTTTTCTACCTCTTTAGATTGTAATAGGAATTTCCGACAAGATGAAAATGATGGGCTTTGTACTTTGTTGTTTGAACCAAAGATGTCACTGTTTCCATTTCTCCCATTGTTTGGGCATGGCACATGGTCTACTCTAGGTCTAAAATGGGGCCTTGGCATCTTGGGCAGAGGGCTTGGAATTGAACAGCACTGTCTTTGGTGAGTTTAGGAGAATATTTGATAAGATGATTGGATTCCTACAGGAAACCTTTAATTTTAGGGTTCTCATACATTTCATCACAGACCCCCATAAACTTTTTATATAGAACATTCCGCTGTTGGCCATCGCTACTGCCACAGACCAAAAGCCAGCCAACACCAAAATGCCAGCAGGCTAATTAAGGAAAATTAATTTCATTTCTCTAAACTCTGGAAAATGAAGTAAGACTTTTAGAATCTTGGTCTTCAGGTAACGAGAATATTATTTAGGAAGTTGGTATTTGCCAGGCAGTGATGGCGCATGCCTTTAATCCCAGCACTTGGGAGGCAGAAGCAGGCAGATTTCTGAGTTCGAGGCCAGCCTGGTCTACAGAGTGAGTTCCAGGACAGTCAGGGTTACACAGAGAAACCCTATCTCAAAAAAAAAAAAAAGGAAGTTGGTGTTTTAGTCAAACAAAATATAAGTCCCCTTTGAGAGCATACAGATTCCATAGGAGCTCCATTGATGCTGTTCTGAAGGATCATATGGCAAGCATCACTCCTTTTACGACAACGCCGTACCCTTATGAGTGCCTGAAAATGACCCATGGGAATGTTAACTAGAACAACAAGGAGCGGTTTATGATGCTAAGCTCTCTGTTACAAACATTTCATCTCTTTTTACAGCCATGCAAATTGTTATAGGTCCTCTGACAACAGGAAAAATTTACTGAGCTTAAAACAAATCAGGCAGCATTTAACTGTTGAAAATTAAAATGGAAAAACATGTTAGAAGGCTTTGAATCACAGGAGTTCTTTCACATGTCATGAAAGTGTGTAGGACTCATGAACACCCAGCACACCAGAAATTTTTTGGTATTTCCATTTGTATTTCTTGTGGCGCTATGGATTAAAAGGAGGTAGTGAACCTAGTAAATCTTACCCATGCTGGCAAGGTGGCTCAGTGGTAAGGTTGGAATGCTTACCATGGGCTGGAAGGATGGCTCAATAGTTAACAGCACTGGCTACTCTTCCAGAAGACTTTGGATTAATTCCAAGTACCTACATGGTGGCTCACCACCATCTGTAACTCCAGCTGCCAGGGAGACCCTCTTCTAGCTTCTGAAGGGACAAGGCACTCAAGTGTTGCAAGACATACATGCAGACAAATCACCCATCTACAGAAAATGAATAGGTAAAAAATTTTAAAAGTTCTTGCCATGCAAGAGAGAGGATATGAGTCTGGGGATCCCCCGTTCAAATTGGCTGGTGGGTTTGAGAGCAACCCAGAATGATTCCCCAACATCAACCTAGGGCGTCTCCATGCAGATCCACGCACATGCAGCCACAGGGTTCACCCATGAATGTGTAAACATGCATACACATTTAGCATGAACATCACAGCACATGGGCCAGTCAGAAAGAGTCTTTGGGCCAGGTTTAGTCCATGCCTCTGCTAGAACTGTTGGTTGGGTGACAGTACTTACTGATCCTTCAGGTTAGCCTCATACAATCAAACCCCAGCGAAAAAAACGCTCCAAAGATCTTCCTGCTTTTACCACACACACACACACCCTCGCCACACACACTCACGCAGCAGAGAGCTCATGGTGGCCTTAAGTCTCCACCAGCCATTCCACTTTATTAGCGGGTTCACTGAAAAGTATTTTAAGATTTTACAGGGCCTTTCTTTATTTATCATCATGAAAAAAAGAGGAAAACCCAAGTTTATAAAATAATGTGGATGTGGAAGGAGTTAGGATGGGAGAGCAAGGGGGAAAGGGGAGGGAGGGAGAGAGGGGGAGAAAGAGAGAGATAGGAGAGGGGGGGAGAGAGAGATAGGAGAGGGGGGAGAGAGAGATAGGGAGAGGGGGGAGAGAGAGATAGGGAGAGGGAGGAGAGAGATAAGGAGAGAGAGAGAGGAGATAGGGAGAGAGGGAGGGAGAGGGAGAGAGGGAGGGAGAGAGGGAGAGGGAGAGAGGGAGAGGGAGAGAGGGAGGGAGAGAGAGAGAGAGAGGGAAGAGAGAGAGAGAGAGGAGATAGGGAGAGAGAGACAGAGAGGGAGAGAGAGAGAAAGAGAGGGAGAGGAAGAGAGGGAGAGGGAGAGAGAGAGAGATAGGGAGAGAGAGGGAGAAAGGGGGGAGAGAGAGAGAGAGAGTGTTTTAATTTCACACCTTCTTTGGAGAGGGAGAGTTACCAGGTATGATCACAAAACAGCTATATTAAACATTAAGAAGGGGCTATGCTTGTACCTTTCACAGTGGTCAACTCTTCAGAAAAATGTATTTTATTTTATTTTATTTTATTTTATTTTTTTAGTGCTGTAACATACAACCGAAAAGAATATTTGTGAGGAACCCAGTGGGTGGTTTTTTTAGAAGTGTGTGTGTGTGTGTGTGTGTGTGTAGGATGTGGTGTGTGCGTGTGTATAAAATGTGTGTGTGTGTGTCTATAGGATGTGGGGTGTTCGTGTGTATAAAATGTGTGTATAGGGTGCCTGTGCATGTGTGTGTGCATGTGTGTGTGTGTGTGTGTGCGCGGGTGCACTCGTAGGGTGTGTGTAGGTACACGCATGCCTATGGTGGCCAGAGGTCAATCTCTAGTGGGATCCTGCCCATGTAATCCACCCTGTCCTCTGGGGCAGGTTCTCCCTCGCCTGGGGCCCCTTGAGTCAGCTAGGCTGTCTAGGCAGCAAGTCCCAGGGATTAGCCTGTCTTGCCTTCTCAGCACTAGGGTTCAAACACCCTCTTATTCTGATTTTTGGGTGGGTGGGGCTTAGGCATGGGCTTCAGGACCTCAAGCAGTAAGCACTTTACTGAATGAGCTGTGTTCGCAGTCAGCCCTTGGTTAGAACATTTTCATGTAGGAAGAGAAAAAAACAAAACAAAACAAAAACAAACCTAAGTTGTAAAGACCAAGCATTTCACAGCAGCAGTAAGTTCGCATATGCAAAAGCCCCATGTTTTTCCTATGCTTTTACTGCTAGGGGAGGTTTGAGTGAAGGGACTGTGGAAATGTTTCCTACTTGAAGTTTTGTGCTCAGAGCCAAGACCACGCCAGTTCCAGCTGAGACTCTTGAAAGCAGACTGAAATCCACTGTGCCAGATACCTGAGCCGTTGTTAGGGCATTCAGTGGAAAATTTCATTTCCACGTTATAAATAACTGTAGGATATTTTAAGGGATCCAAGACTGGGAACTCCCACAAGCTGCTTACATTAGTTCTACTGAAATGTTTAACGGAGGGAGGATGCCCAGGAAGGCTATAAAGCCGAATTACCGGATATGATTAATTCAAATAAATAATCTCACCATTGATTAAATTGCCCTTAAAAATCTCCAACCATTGAGGCCTGCATGTCTCATTATGCATCAAGTAAAAAAAGGGGTGGGGGATGGGGGATGGTGGTGGTAACCAAACAGCCATGGGGGGAAAGCAAAGGTTCCCAAGATAGGATTTCTTATATTCAAATGACCCTAGATTTTCTTGTTGGAAAAAGCCCCACTCTGGGAGCCCCCTACAAACATGGGCCGTTTCTCAGTTCCGTCAGTTTCTGGAAGTTCCTTGTTCTGTGGGTTTCCTAGGAGGAGGACAAATACCCTCTCCCTGACAGACTTTCTACCTCTTTGACTACAGACATTATCCATTTCTTGCGACTCTCCCCTCTTTTGCAGTCCCCAGACACATAAAATGAGGAGCAATGAGAACAGCTATCTCTGTTGGCTGTGCCACCGAAGAAAACTGTCCCACTAGGCAGGAGGGGTATGCATGTAATTGTGTCGTGACATCAGGGTATGAATTTGTGAGGATTCAAGTTAGTGTGGGTGCAGTTTCTCTCTCAGATGGGTTAGGAAGTCTGGCTTCCTTTTCTAGGCTGACTGGCATCTATGGCTGGGGAGATTAGTGCACCGCGGTGAGGCAGTATTCAGGCTTAGAGCTCTCCCCTGTGATCAAAAAGATAATTTAAAGTAGCACCCTTAGGAGACAGCTCAGCAACTCGCTGCACCTGTAATGTATACTGGGCTAAGTGGCTCCAGTGGTCCCGGGACCAGACCGAGCGCTAGGGACACGGGAGTCCGGTGGGGGATGTGGGTGTCACAGCTAGTGGAGCACAATTGCTTTTCAGTGGCATAGAGGAGGAGGCGGTGGAAGAAGAGGGAGACTGAGAAGAGCAGGGCTTGAGTCTGAGGGGAGGGTTAGTGGAAGAACCCGGAAAGAGAGCAAGCAAGAGACAAGGAAAGACCGACGGGGGCATAGTTGTAAGCGGAGCGAGCAGAAAGGGGTGGCAGGAACGGTGACTCAAAGGGGAAGGGCATAGGAGTGCTCCCCAGTGTCATCCCAACGCCTGTGAGAGGGCATACAGTCACATCCATCTCTGTCCACTCCTCAATCCTCGGAGCACCTCTCAGGCACAGGAACACAGGTCCCCAGGTCATCTGAGCACAGAGATCCACTTTTTGTACTCGCCAGGCTCGAGTGGCACAGAGGAGCCAACAACCTCATTTGCGCTCCGGGTACCTTTTCTGGGCCCTACGGGCACGCGGGTGGGGGGTTCAGAGAGTGGCAGCTGCACTTCAAAAACCGATAGGGCCGTGACAGGTCTTTTGCAGAACTTGGGAGGCGTTTGCACCTAACAATGAAAGCACCAATTAATGACTACGTGAAGAGCTTTAAATAAGACAGACGGTGAGAAATAGGTTACTCAGCTAGCCCTTTCCTTCAGTCCTCTAAGGATTTCACCAAATCACTGTTGTGTCAACTACCTTGTTAGGAATCACCATCACCGGGACTTTGGTAAATGATTCTATTTGGAAGCTTTGGAAGTTTTAAAATAATCGGTTAAGTAAGACATATAACAACATCACGCGAGAGGTGAGCCAGCCCGATATTGCTTCTGCTTGGTTCTTGGGGTGTAGCAGCCTCCGGCGGATTTCCCGGCTTCTGTGGGCGCCACACGTTGTTTGATTTGTTTAGAAGGCTCAGAATTTGAGGCTGGTCGGAGACACCCACGTGCTTCTGACTCCCATCAGCATAATGATCGCCTTAGCTTGAGTCGTGTCTATATAAACCACAAAAACCTAATCATTAGAGATCCCAGCCCCCCAAAACCACATTTTAGGTAAAAACTGCTGCTTTTTCCCCCGCACTCCTCCATCTCTCGACCACAACCTTTTGGGGATTCCAAAATCGCCTCCCTCCATAACGCCGGGAAACAAACACATAAATAAATAATTACTGAACCATTTTTTATTTTTTACTTTTTATTTTTACCCCCAAAGTGAGGAGCGGCTACGAAGACAGTTAAAGACACTAGACTTAGTCTGAGACGAAGACTGGACTTAATAAAAGATTGGAAAATTAATGGATAACCGCTGTGTATTTCCCCCTCTCAGCAAGCGTTTTTGCAACTTACAACTTATTTTAATTACCAAGCTGTCATTTTTCAGTTTTTTTTTTAAAAGCAACCCATTCTTATTCTCCAGTAATGACAAGAAGGAATATTTAAGAAAAGTGTCCAGACATCCGTTAGAGTTTCTAAAACTATTTTGACAAGCCCTCCTGTCACCCATTTTTGGTGTCACCTAAGGGGGGAAAAAACCCCACCCCCGAAGCCTGTAAAAACCTGCCCCCCGCCCCAGCCAATTTTGGGTGGGGTTGGGGGGGAGGGTGAAGAGTGCTCAGAAGTCAACGCGGAGACTTGAGAATTTTCCTTCCTCCTCTCCTGAAGTTATGACGAAAAATTAAGGCCAGCAGGAGCAGCCTGCGGCTCTCCGGCTTCTCAGCTTCAGCGTAGTCAGACAGAATAGGGGTTCCTGGTCCTGGGGGTGACGGGGAAGCCGAGGACGCAGGCGGCGATGTCCTAGGCGGGGACCGCCTCTCTCCAGCTTCGGGCGTCGAGGGCAGCGTGCCGGAGCTTCTGGCGGCCGGCGGGCGGCGGCAGCGGCTGCGATCCGCAGGCTCCAGATCAGTCGCCCCGAGATCCTCCAACCCCCACTTACCTCCCGGCACCTTGAAACGCGAGGGGGTCCCGGGGCACTTTGCAAGGAGCAGGAGGGACGAGGCAGCGAGGTAGAAGGCGGCGAGTGAGAGGAGAAGCGGGGGACCGAAGGACTCGGCGGTCGGAGGACTCGGAGCGCGCAGCGGGCGCGGGGAGCGCGCAGCGGCCTCGGAGGAGGAGGAGGCGGCGCGGGCCGGCGCCGGCGCCGGGAGCTGGGCAGCCGCGCTCGGCTTGGCGGTGGCGGACAGAGAGAGGCCACACGCACCGCCGAGATGGACTGCTGAACCTGCGGGGCTCCACTACCGAACTGGAACCGGGAGCGGGGCTCCGGCTCACCCAGGACACAGTGCCCCAAGGGGCCCCCCACCGCAAGCTGCTAACTTCAAGTCCCTTGCCTCGGCTGGGACAAACACGCCCCCGCGTCCCGCTCGCAGCTGCCACCGCCGGGGGCTCCCAAGCCTCCCGGTGGAGATCGGCGTCTCTCGGGTGTCCCCATCCGCCACCCCGACTGTGCTGGGTCGCCAGCCGCCGGCCCCCAGCAGACTCCGCCCGGCACTCGGCTTCCTCGAACTTGATTTCTCACCTTCTCTGTCCCGTCACCTCCATCCTCTTTCCTCCCCCGTCTCGCCTCCACCCCCTCGATTTCCTCCTCCTCGCCCCCCATTTCCACCCTCCTCCCCCTCCCCCGGCCACTTCGCTAACTTGTGGCTGTTGTGATGCGTATTCCCGTAGATCCGAGCACCAGCCGGCGCTTCAGCCCCCCCTCCAGCAGCCTGCAGCCCGGCAAGATGAGCGACGTGAGCCCGGTGGTGGCTGCGCAGCAGCAGCAACAGCAGCAGCAGCAGCAACAGCAGCAGCAGCAACAGCAGCAGCAACAGCAACAGCAGCAGCAGCAGGAGGCGGCCGCAGCAGCAGCAGCAGCAGCGGCGGCGGCGGCGGCAGCAGCGGCGGCGGCAGTGCCCCGGTTGAGGCCGCCGCACGACAACCGCACCATGGTGGAGATCATCGCCGACCACCCGGCCGAACTGGTCCGCACCGACAGTCCCAACTTCCTGTGCTCCGTGCTGCCCTCACACTGGCGGTGCAACAAGACCCTGCCCGTGGCCTTCAAGGTAAGAGACTGGTCACCCCCAGCCCCTGGTCGGCCCCGTGGAACCTTCCTGCTGTGGTCTTGGTGCCCATGGGTGCTCTTCAAGACTCCAGCCTTGGTGGCCCCACTCAGGGGACCGAGGTGACTTTGATCTACGTACCCGCAGCGGTAACCGCGAGCAGATCGCCCTTCTCACCTGTGCGCCCACTACCATCTCAGCCTAGGTCTCCTCGCTTGTTCATCCTTCAGTTTCCTAGGCACGGTTCTTGCCTCTTCCCTTGCTGGGGCACCTGGGCCCCAGACTCCCCGAGGTGCCCACTGTGAGCTGCAAGCTTCCTTCAGCCCTCTTCCCCCGGGGTCCCCGCACTTCTCCCGGGCATCCCAACCTCCATTCTCCCGGATTCCGTGCGCTCCTTCCCTCCTTCTCCCGCAGCCACAGGCCGCTACCCGGAGCTAGGCGTCCCTTTCCCGGATCGGGTGCCATTTGGCAGTCCCGGCTGCTCCCGGGCTTGTCCCGGATGCCCGCGGGGTGCCGGCACCGGAGGGCGCTTGCGCCTGGGGTTGGATGAAGTGCCATCCGTGACTCGTAGGTTGAGGGTGCTCAGTAAACTTGGAATGGACACAGGAGAGCAGGGACGAGCCGGGACATTTGCGCCCTCCTTGGCTAGCTCCGGTTCCCGTTACTTGGAGGAAGGCGGGGCTGCCGGGGTCTCGGCTTCTATCAAGGCCCAGCAGCTGCGGGGGTTCGGGGAGCTGGATCCCCGAGTTCGGGGGTGAGTGTCAGGCAGGGGAGCAAGGATTAAGCTGCCTCCTCCCGCCTCACTCCTCCTGGGAGAAAAAGGGAATCCTGTGGAGCAACTTCAATTGGTCAGAATGAAACAGAGGTGAAAACTTTATTTGCCTTGAAAGAGCCAGAAGCCACAGATGTCCCCTCTGCTTGGGGAGGTCGGTGGGTGGCTCCCGCTGGAGGCCTGGACTCCAAGGTGTGCCACCGCGGCCTCCTCCTCCGAGTCCGTTAGCTTGCCAGCACCGATAGCGGTGGGAGTCACGCACAGCTGCCGGCAGGTTGAAAGTGTGCGGGTCCCCAGTCTTTGGCCATATCAAATGATGCAGTCGGGGTTCCGGAGCCATGAGGGGTGCAGAGCACCCCTTCCACCCCACCCCCAGAAGAGACTGTGCTGGATGGGTGGCTGTCCACTCTCGCTGGTCCAGACACTGGGGATGGAGTTGTGGGAGCCAGCAAGAGAAATGAGTCCATGGGTACATCCAGTTTTAGTGGGTGAGTCTGGGACCCAGCATCTGTGTAGAGCAAGTTAAGAATGGTCTTGAGAGAGAGAGAGAGAGAGAGAGAGAGAGAGAGAGAGAGAAAGGGCAGAATTGTGCCAGTTCCTTCATCTCAAACTCTGGTGCCAAACTCCCACGGGCCCCTTGCATTACCCAGTTGTTGATCACCTGGTACCCCACGCAGCAATTCAGATTCCATGTGTGGGTGGGGCCCAAATCAATTAGAGCAGTTACCTCTTTAGGTCTCCTATCTGAACAGAAATCTGAATGGATTGTTATGGAAGGGGTGTGTGGGGGGCATTGTAGAGGTCAGTTTCTTTTTGTAGTTGGATCAAGCAGTGGTCCTAAAAGAACACACGCAGTGGTCCTAAAAGCACACATGTCACGTTGCGTTTCTCCTTTTTGAAAGCATCCATTTTGGCGATTAATGTTTTCTTCCTTGTGATGTGAAAAAGGTCAGCTATAGGGGAGACTGTAGAAAATGATATTTCCATTGAGAGGTATCTTTTACCATGTTTATCAGTCAAGGGCCCAGAATTTTCTAAGTACCCTCTATGGGGTAGACATTATTTTAACAATAAAAACAAAACTTTTCTCAAACCTGGATGAAAATAGGGGAAAATACAAGTAAGTAGATAGTTCTGTATAATGCAAGGGCATACATTAAGGTGTAAAAAAATAACGTTATTAATTCAATGTCTAGTGTTCTGTGCACCCTTCTAGTGCTGAATGTGCTCAGGACATAACTGTTGTGAACTGGTCCTCTTACGCGGTGCATTGATGTTTGAGTACAAGTGTTCTGCAGGGGAAAGCTTGGGTCTAAAGAAGGAATATGATTCAGTCTGAACTTTTCTTGGATTTGGAACCTGAATTTTCTAACTAGTTTCTAAAATCATTTTGAAAGTGACTTTTTTTCTTGTTAAGCCTTCTAATCACAGAGTGCATTTTTTTCTTAAACAGACCATTGATAACCTAGGGCTTATTACAATATTAAAATTTGTAATCCTTTGTGTTAAAAGATCATTGAGACTCACCCTAATAGTTTTATCTCTCTGCTTAAAAAATATGGGTATCTGGAGGTTCAGATTTTTTGACAGAAAGTTTTATAATTTTCATTTCTACGATGCAGCATCAGCCTTTTCAAAATAACTTGCTTTGGGAATAAACGCATGAGCGTAGCAGGCTTCTTACCCTCTCTCAACATAATCAAATACATCTGCACTGACAAAATACTACAAAGAAGTCCCCCTTTCAAACGTGGTGACAGCAATTTGGCTATCATAACCAGAACTATGTACAATATAAGTTATGGTATTGTCAGGTAGAAAGCAGAGAGCTAAATGCTCTTGAAACATGCCCTCTCCACTGAGAGAAAAATATGATTGAGAAATCTAGTGTTCGAATCAACACAATATTTATTAAGCCTATATTTTAGTTTTGTGACACAAAGTTCACTGCAGTCAACAACAAATGAATTCAGTTCTGATAGCTGATAACTTAAAATAGTGCTTCAGCATGATATTGACAACAGATTATATTAAAAAGTACAGAATCTATTGGTATTGGTATTGTTCATCTAATATAATTTGGGGTTTTAAAGGAGTCCGTATTTCATTTCTATTGGACATGTCAAAAATACAAAACAGCTAGTAGTCTTCATGCAAAGATATTTATTATCACTGCACTTTTACCGAAGTTCTGTAGTTTTGAAACAGTCGGTCCTTCCAGGTGTCAAGGAAATGGAAATAAATATTTTTAACATTTCTCTCAGGTGTATCTCACTAAAACCTTAAAATAGTTTTGGCCTACTGTCGAGGCTACTAGGCTCTTTCTGTCATGGATGATTCTAGTGCCAGGATGGAGCAATTTGCCAATTCAGCTTGTAGTTGTAGTTGATGGTTGGTCTGGTGGATGGAGTGTATAGAATCTAGTAGCACCCTTTGAGTTAGGGGCCTGTCAGCATCCTAACTCCGAAGCCTGGTCTTCAGGGTTTATAACTAAGTTGCCTTAAATAGCTTCAAGCAGAAACACTGTGTTGACGTCCAGATGTATATCTTAAGAATCAAAGTAGTATAGGCCCATATCACTGTTTTAAGTTAGAGAACATGAGATCATATATATCCAACAATATCACATTCTTTCTGGTAATGTTAAAGAAAAACAGCATATTTAGATACACGATCGAATACTCATAGTTAGTTTTGTATTTTTAATATCTTTCTGTGCTGCTGAGGTTTTCAAATGATGCGACTTCTATTTGAGAATGACTTGTTGGCAATTACTGGCTGTTTCTCTTTCTTTAAAAGCAAGTTTGTAACGTAGACATAACTGAGTGTTAGTGGTTTGTATCCTTCTTAAGTGTTTAATGTATCTTTAAAACAATCTAATTATAGCTTAAGAAGGGAAGACATTATTAAGCTTGTCAAATCCTTATAAAGCCTAATGCAAACTGTTTTTGTTTTTGCAAAATTGTCAGTCATAGCACATCAGGTTGTATGAAGACAGGGCACTGTTTTTATTTTTATTTTTTTGTAAAACGCAGTTAAAGGGAAATATTGTGAGGCTGAATATATATATATTCATTTAGTAAGTTAGAATACATTTTAGATAGAACATACATATTTATACATATTTTTAACCTTTGGAGCATTCCCTTTGGGGAGGTATGGTAGCTCTGTTTCTTTGTATTTTCTTCTTTAACATCACTGCTGTGTATTTTCAAGTTCTGGGGTAGCCACTGTTAGATGATCTAAGCCACTGTGACTCATGACCTACAGATTGCTGGCTTAAACTGAAAAAACGTTTCGTCAAATTTTTTGTTGCACATATATTTAAACAGCTTTGAGGCGATACAGTGTACCTGTTTTTCTTTTAGAATTCAGTTGGTTTTTCCCCTGTCTGAGTTTAGGAAGCTTTCCTGGATGAAATTCTGAAACCACACTATAGTATTTGTCGAGATATTTCTGTAGTTTACTTTAAAAGGATAGTTTTGTTTCATCTTTGCTTCTTGCAATTACTGAGTTGCCTCTCTCTTTATTACAAAGAAGGATACACTCAGATTCTATCTTGCAAACAATTATATTTCGTTTTACTGCTTCTGCATTATGCCAACATAATGTTAATCTGTCAGAGTAATTGGTTAGCATAGACTGAACTGCTGTCCATGGAAATGTCATGGCCAATTTTCAACTTCCAGTTTGGTAAGACCACAGGAACAGGGGGCTAAGCTAAGTCTGTTATAGCCCCTTGTTCAGAGTGAGGTCTAGATTCAGTAAGAATGGGATTCAGACAAAATCTCAAACTCACTAGAGTTACATACTCTTCAACTTCAGTTTGTACAAACTGAATAGTGTGTGGTTTGAACGCTGGTTACAGTGGGGTGAGCTAAATAAAGCAAATTCTTTCTCAATTCTGAGACTGCAGAACGGAAAGTGACTTCTCTCTTCTCTTGCTTTTCTTGACTTTTAAACTGCTATATTTTAAGAACACCTAGAAATGTAATTATTATGAATTCATCATGAATTACTCTTTACAAAGCAGTACTTCATGTTGGGTAGCATTGGAAAAAATTTCAGTTCATGCCCCAGCTTAGCCAGTCAAAGAATGATAGCTATCCATCCATCTTTCTTTCTTTCTTTCTTTTTTTGAAATTTTTTTTTCTTTCTTTTTGCTCTTTAGAATGTTTTTCCATTGCTTGGGTTTGAGACAGATAAAATGTGTAAAAATTTCCTCATTCTTTGGTTTTCTTTTAGATAAACATGGCTGAAAAGATTCAAAGGAAACCTTTCAGCTTCAGACATCTACTTAGAAAGTCTCAAACATGTAATTATACTTCTGACTGATACAAAGTTAAATACAATACCCCCTCCCAAGACATACACTCCTCCTCCTCAGAAACAACATTGATCAGTCTGGTCTGGTACAATGAACAGCAGAAGTCAGTATATTTTAGTCATTGGACTAGAGTTCAGCCTTATCAGACAGATTGCCACTGTGTGTGTTGGCATGGTCTCCAGGCCCAGTTCTAAGCTTCGCAGAATGTACACACAACTGTCTATTCTGCTAAATACAATATATAAAACAAACCCATATTTAATGTGATTATTATTACACTGCTTTAATAAAGTGGACTTACATATTTCACTCTTAGGAATCTTTTCTTTCACATTTTCCCTTATTGAATCAACTTTTTTTCTCTTTTAACTAAAAAAAAAGTTCATTATGTTTAAAAAAAAAATATGTAGCAAAAATAATAATGTCCCAAACTCTTGAAAACCTTTAAACCGAAGCAGATTTCTTTATAATGTTTTTTTCTTTTCTGAAACATTGCTCAACAGTAGTGAAACCCACGAGGAGCAATCCTTTACCTTTGCCAATACTGCAGAACATTTGAGGCTATGAAGCATCACATACTCAGTGACACTCTTAAAGGATGCTTACCACTAAAAGCCTGTGTTTAGCAGCAGACTCAGAACTGCCGCTCTCCTTATCTTGCCAAAACCAAGATCACTACAGTGACACTCTGTGCTTATGTGGCATCTTCTACATTTTACAGCTTAAAAAATTATTTCCAATGTATATTGGGAAACCCTGGTTCTTAGACACGAGATGACTGGCATAAGGGTCATAGAAGATATGTAGAAATAGGGGAAATGGAGCCCGATGCTTTTTAGTGCATATGATCTCTTCTAAGATAGTATTACTTACTTTTACCTTTATTAGTATTTATTTTTCAATAGAAAGCCAGGCAGCAGGGGTTAAATACAATCTGCTGAAGATACAAGATGTCTTCATATTCAGTTGAATACTGGCGGACATGGTCAATTATTCCTGTATTTTCAAACGTGCATATTTTTGGCGTCAGAGAAAAGCCCCATCTTCAGGAGCCCATTGCTTGTCCCCCTCTGTCCCACCTGAGTTGCTAGACCAAGGTGACAGAGAGGAAATCTTGTTCTCAAGGGATTTTCTTTTGACCCAGGCGACTTCTCAAGTTGAGAATAGCTGTGTACTCCAGGGAATACCGGTCTGCAGTGAGGACACTGCCATCCGAGGGATGCTGACTCATCCTATAACTGGTTCTCTCAGCAGTTTAGCTGGTAGCCCACAAAGCTGTCGGCTGCTGAGAACAGTGCTTTTTATGGAACTCTTTCATTTACTTCTTTCATAGACATACACATGTGTGCACACACAGAGACACACATAAACATACATACAAACACATGCACACAGATATACACACACACATGCACACACAGACACACATACATACATACACATGCACATACACAGACATACACATGTGTGCACACATACAAAGACACACACAGAGACACACATACATACACATGCACACACAGAGAGACATATACATACATATGCACACACATAGACATACACAGACACACGAACATACACATATACATGCACACATAGAGACACACACAGAGACACACTTACACACACATGTACACACAAGCATACACAGACACACATGTATGGACATATATCTACACATGCACAGACAGACATACACAAATACATGCACACACAGAGACACACGCTCACATATTCCTCTCTCACATATAAATGTGTGTGGTGTGCATGTGTGTTTGTACATTGCTATGTGAGGCTATGGAGTGCTGTGGTATGCATTTGGTGATCAGAGAACAGCTTCAGATATTGGTTCTTGTGTTCTACTCTGTCCCAGGCACTCTCTTTGCTGTTTGCTGCTATGGGCCAGGCTAAATGACTCACCTTCCAGTAAGGTGAGTCTTCCAGTAAGGGTGCTGGTATTACAAATGTCAGACCCGCATCTCTTTATGTCTGCCCTTCATGTGGGCTCTGAAGATTTGAATCAGCCGCCATGCTTGCATGGCCAACACTTTACCCACTGAGCTGTCTTTCTGGCTCCTATTTTTTTTTTTTAAATTCTCATCAAACACCTCCTAATATTGCCAGGCACTGTGTTGAGATTTGAGGTTTGAAAATAAAATGGATGAGATGAAGGCCATTCCTTAAACCTGGGACTAATGAATTAAAAAGAGGTGTTCACCTCTAATCTATATTATAGTAAAAATGAGGGTGACTAGACACAGTGGGTCGCCGGGAATGTGAGTCTTACACTATAAGAAAAAGCTTCTTGATTTTGAACCTAACAAGGTATGGTTGGAGAATCTGAGAAACCGTCTAAGAGTCAAGTAAGAGTAACAAAGAATCTTGACGAGGTTTTATTTTGTTTCATAATTTTCCGGGCCGGCAGAGAGAATATAATGGGGGGGGGCAGGCTTTGGGATAGGGGTTACAGAGAGGGAAAATTCAGTCCTCAAATGTAGTATCTGTTTATCAATGTACAAGCAAGACAGTTTAGAAGGACACATAGCAAGTGTGTCCGGGAATATCTAGACTTGTTACATAGAGCCTTTGACAAATGAGAGTTCGGAGGTAGAAGCTGGAAAAGACTGAGTGGGATGATTGCCAGATACACAAATGCACAGGGGTGCTTATCAGAGTGGATGTTTTAGCTGGAGCTCTTTCTGAGTTACTGGGAGATCTCTGGGAACTCAGTAAAGAGATGGGAATAGGCTGGGCAGAGGATCCTGGGAGTTACTGGAGAAGAAGGGACTGTCACTGAGAAGCAGGGTCTTGGGAGTGGACAGAGAACAGAGTGCTTTATATGTGACAAGGAAGATTCCCTGTGGCCAGCATTCCATCACTAAGGTTGCACACACATAGATTCAAAGACATACAATATACACCTACGCATACACACACACACACATACATACACGTGCACGTCCATACCCAGTGTGCACAGCTAACCTGATACAGTGATTATGTGTGTTAGCCTCAGTGACAGATGATCCTCTAACTTGTCTGAAAAGCTTCAGATGAACTGTTGAAGACTGTGGGGACAAATGTGTCATTCCAACATGGTAGATGACATTAAATAGGATTGAGGGTGCGAGTGTGTGCTGACTTTTGTGCAGGTGCTCATGCATGTGTGTGCATTTGGAGGTCAGAGGTCAATACTGGATGTCAGTTTTTGGAGCTGTCTTTTTTGAGGGAAGTCTTTCTTAGGACTTTTTGATTAGGGTTAAGATGGCTGGCTGATCTACCCTAATCTCCCCTTTTCTATTTCCCCAGCACTGGGATTACAAGCATATACCATAACACCTGGCTTTTTACAAGGTATCTAGTGATCTCTGGTCCACACGCTTGCCAGGCAAGTACTTTACCAACTGAGCTATCTCCCCAGCCCAAGATAATATTTCTTGATTGTAGAACTCAGTTGTCGTGATCATTTTCATCCCTGGATAGGTCTATGTATCCAGACTTTATTCTCTTGATAGCTTTGACTATCCCACTGGGTCCCACACAGAGAAGTATGCAGTATACATTCACACTGTGGTTAAAAGATGACCATTTAGCCCCCAACTGATCTGTATACAGTTTTCCAGCCAGGACTAGGAGTTTCACCTGAGTCCTTTTCCATAGAGCCAATCAGCAGTTCGTTCTCTCTCTCTCTCTCTCTCTCTCTCTCTCTCTCTCTCTCTTTCTCTCTCTCTCTGTTGTCAGAGGTTGACATTGGATTGGCATATCTTCCTCAATTGCTCTCCACCCCATTTTAAAGTTACATGTCTGTGTGTCTGTATGCACACTCAAGTCCACATGGAAGTCAGAAGATGATCTGCAACACTGTTTCTCTTTTATTATGTAGGTCCCAGGAGTAGAACCTAAGTCATCAAACTTGGTGGAAACTGCTAAATCCAGGGAGCTATCACTGCTACCCTCCACCTTAAGTTTTGAGACAGGGCCTTTCATATAACCTGTAGTTTGCAGATTATACTAAGGTAGGTGGCTGGCAAGCCCCCCCAAGAATGTCTGTTTTCTACCTTCTGGCAGTAGGGTAGCATACAAGCTGCCTTCCCCCAACTTCTCACATGGGTGCTGAGGATCTGAACTTGGGCCCTCATGCTTCCATAGCAAGCATGTAACCCCCAATCCCCTTCTGTTTTTAGCTCAAGATGTGACTTGAGACCACACCCCAGGGCTCTTGTGGCTGTAGACAGGAGACGCCTTAATATGTATAGTGCAATCTGCAGATGGGGCATCAGCCTTCTTTCTGAAGTATAATTCCTGCAGACAGCCTAACATGGGGATTTAATAAAAGCATACATATATCCTGTGAAGAGATGAACAATAAATAAAGGCAAATTTAGCTTGCTTTCGAAGTGGGTGGACCCCGAATCGCCAGTGTATTTGAAGTGGTCTCAAAACTCAACTACAGATGCTTCCCTTCTGGTCTGCCACCGCTGGACCACAGCACTGGGCCCTGATAAGACACCATTTACAGTGAGCATGTGTTCTCCGTCCTTAAGTGTTTCTGATGTGCCACTGTTCCTTCTGTATTTCCTGTTTTATGTAGGTTGTAGCCCTTGGAGAGGTACCAGATGGGACTGTGGTTACCGTCATGGCCGGGAATGATGAGAACTATTCTGCCGAGCTCCGAAATGCCTCTGCTGTTATGAAAAACCAAGTAGCCAGGTTCAACGATCTGAGATTTGTGGGCCGGAGTGGACGAGGTAGGTCTCTGGTTTTTAATACCGATCATGGGATAAGCACATTAGGCTCTCTGATGCTGGCAGACTTGCCTATATGTAAAAGAAGTAGCATCTTCTTTTTTACTGAAACAACCACAGAAGGCTTGCTTAAATAAATCCAGATGCCCTTGAGTGTTCTCCTGAGTAGTTAGGCCTTTTTCATTTGTTTTATTGTATAGAAGAGTCAAACAGTGTTTTCAGAAGAACTTGCTCCTAATTTCATGGGGGGTTAGCACGTATAGTAGGGGAAAGAATGTTTGGAGGATCAGGTTCTGAATTATGAGGAGTCATGTGACTCGAGTGGACCGAGAGGCAATGGGGAAAGGAAAATGATTGCTTTGGAGACATTTTCTGACAGCCTCAGCTTTACTCTGAGTTAATACAGGGACAACTGGAGCTCTTTTGTCCTTTAGGATGTCACCTGTGAATAATTTCAATTGTTTTTTAAATAAGAATTGATTGCAATATTTTCTTAAGCTTTTTTTTTTTTTTGGACAAGGTCTTACTGTTTAGCTCTGGCTGGCCTGGGCTACATACTATGTAGACCAGGCTGGCTTCAGACTACTCGGAAGAACGACTATAAAATTACCTAGACAAATCATGTGGCTTTCAATGGTTTCACAGTATTTAGGGTCTTCAAACATCTGAAATCACATTAAGATATTAGGAATATTTAGCAGAATCACAAAGTAGGAAATAATCCTTTAAAGGATTTTTTTTTTTTGCCAGAAATGAAATTATTATTTTTTTTGCTGCAGTCTCTGAGGAGATCAATACTTTGTTTTTTATTTACTTATTCTCCAGAGAGACTGCTATTGGTTATTCACCTGTCAGAAGTATTATGCTCATTCACTTTATTGGATCTAATATTTCCATTTTAAGTATCACACTAAGAAGAGAATAAAAAAAGTGGGACCACTTTAGGTTTAGGACTGAGATGAAGCGAAACCACAGAGCCTGTGTATTCGCTGAGGCTCAGGTTTGAATCAGGAAATGAAAAACACCACTCTAAACTGTGTCTAATAATTACTCTCTAGTTTGGATCATATGTCAAATTATTACCATTGTAAAAACTTGATAAGGGAAATTTAAGCAAGGCTGTTTCCGATGAGGAGTTCTAGTTACTTTCTAGGAATGGGGCCAAGTAGTACAATTTAAGGCAAAAGGATACATGCTAATGAGATGCTGTCGCTGAAAGGTGGTTTCAACCTAAATGAAATTCAGAGGCTCTGACAGCACCTAACTAGAGGGCTCCTCTGCGCTCCTTCACTCCTTCATTAGAACAGCGAGAGCACTCAGCTTCTATCTCCTGACTACGTTTGGAGGGTGTGGGGTGTGTGCAGACATTCACTCATCCTTTCTTCCACTCTCCTAGGCTTTTGTTTGTTTCTTAGTTACTGTTTCAGGGTCATGATACAGTTAAAAGTTTCTCCTTTTTCCACCTGAAAAAAAAGGTAAACATAAGGAGGCACCTGTATGCTCTAAATGTAAACAGGATGACGTAGCTGTGCGTCCTGCAATGCACCTTTCTTCTTCTGTTACTGTAACCGAAGGAGTGAATTTTAGTATTTAAAGAATGGGGTGCTACTCTTAATTTTATTTTACAGAGCCAAACTTGTGTTTTCATTTATTGTACTTTTGTGTTATATAGATGCTAAATCACATGTTATATAGATGCTAAATCACCCCTCCCCTTTTTTTTCTTGATCAATTTGACTAGAAACTATGGCGGAGTGATAGTGTACTTTGTAAACCCTCAACATATTTATTTAAGAAACTTCAAAAGGAAACAAAGGGTGTGCACTGTTTTACTATATTGGCTTTCTGAGTTTTGGCTGGTTTCCCAAATAGCAATTTTTATATTAAAAAAAAAAAGACAGACTTAACTGCTTGCAGACTTTTCACGCATGGAAGATGAAGGAAGCCTCTTTTGATGAAGTGTAATTATGTCCAAACAGAGCTGACCCCCTCCCCCTTTATTTCTTATGATCTTAACTGAAGAAAGTAGGGTTTTTCCTTTGAAGCAGCCGGGACGTGGTAGAGACTCTGAAGTGCTCCAGTCTGCTGCCAGAGGCAGGATGGAGAAATTGGTCCAGACTTGTCTTTGAGACTTGGGGGAGGGGGGAGGAGTGGGTGGAGAGAGAACGAGGGAGAGAAATTGATTTATCGCTAATAATAGATTTTTATATTACTGTATTACTTTGAATAAGAGGAAGCAGTAAGATCACTAAAATGGAGAGAGAGCAAACACAGTGCATCGATTAGAGGCGGCTCTCGATGAAAATGAGTCAGGTTTTCAGTGGCAGGAAACCCTCTAGCGTGACCCGCTTTTTACAAGACCATCTCCAGCTTCCGCTTTGGTTCTCACCCATCTTTATCTTTGTTGCTAAGTCTTCTCCGCATGCTCTGTCCACTGGACTTTCTCTCCCCACTTTACAAAATGTGTCTTTGATGGTGTTCAAAAGAAAAGAAAAACAAAACAAGAACCAAGTTCCATAAACATTATGTTTCTTTTAACCTTTTCATTGCTGAAAGATAGACTCTCCGAAATTGAAAACTGGCTTTAGATTTAAAAGTATTCATGTTTCCATGTTTCCATTCACCTTTGCTTCCCAGACCATCATAGGACCATACCATTCACAAATGCCCAATATAAAGCACAGCGGCACTGAAACTTGCATGAAGACATGCAATGTCTCTTCCCTTCTCTCCTTAATGTTTTTACACAGAAGCGTTTAAAGTGACTTGACCATTTCTCTTTCTCCTCTCTCCTCCTCCTCTATCCTCTTCCTCTCTTCTCCTCCCCCTCCCCCTCCCCCTCTCCCTCCTTTCCCCCTCCCCCATCCTCCTCCTCCTCCTCCGTTGGTATGCTTCCTCTCTTGACATCAACCTTGCTGCTTTTAATTTACAAGTCTTTTAAAGCATTTACAACACATGGTGTTTTGTCAATTTAGGACACAATCCTGCTTACAGTCTATGCCTTCTGGCTCTTCCTGGCAGCCTTTAAGGCTAAATCGGAATTGTCTTCCAGTGACAGTTCCTGCTGTGTAACTAAGAAACGATATGGCTTTGGGTGGTATTTCGGGATTAGCTCCTAGATGAAGTTGTGGATGATATAATTGGCTTTGCCTGAGCGGGATTCTCTGTGTCAGGGGGTTATGAATGCGTTTGCACATGTGTGCTGACATGTGCACCTGTGTGCAGTGCATGTGAACCGCAGAGATGGATGCTGACATGTCTTATTCAGCCTCTTTGCTGCTGTTTTTCCCAGACATGGTTTCTCAAGTACCTGACTGTGCCAACTAGCTTGGGTGGCTCTGTATTTCCTATGATCCCCCCGTACTTTGCTCTTCAGTGCTGGAGTTTCAGGCATACACCACCATACTCTTTTTTTTTTTTTTTTTTAAAAAAAAAAAAAAATGGGTGCTGAGAATCTGAGCTCAGGACTTTTTACCCACTGAGCTATCTTCCCAGCTCAAGTAAGATCTGTGTTAAATGTCATCCATAGTCTTGCACTACTGGGTCATCTATGGATGGTAACTTTCTTCCATAGCCCTTGGAGCCACTGTTTAAAAAAACCCTAATCCTGGGGACTGGAGAGATGGCTCCGAGGTTAAAAGTACTTGCTGCTCTTCAAGAGGATCCAATCTGGGCTTGATTCCTAGCACCCCACATGGCTGCTGACACTGTTAGTCACCTTAGTTCCAGGGGGAATCCAATGCCCTCTTCTGACCTCCAAGGGCACCAGGCATCCACGTGACAGACAGACACACCTGAAGGCAAAACACTCACTCACATAAAATTATATATAAAAAATGTAATCCTGGATCCTTGGAAAGTGGAAATTGGGAAACTTGTTTCAAGTTAAGGAAATCATGAATGCCCACATAAACTTTTGACTCAGGAAATGCAGCATTATTGTAAGACAAGCTAATTAGAGAGTCTGGTCGGAGCTTCTGGAAGTTTCTTCCACACTATAGGGGCTGAGGCTAATCAGAAGTGCAAAGAGCTGTTTTTGACTTTGCTTTCATTGTTAAGGCATAGTTTGAGCTTTAGGAATCGACTCTGAAAGATGAGCTTCTTTCCCAAACTTACCTCTTTTTAAAGCGGGTTTTGTTTGTTTTGTTTCTTGTTTTTTAAAATTTCAGTTTTATTTATCCATTCATTTACACATATTTTATCTTTTTTTAGGTTTATCTTATTTTGTGTGTATGAGGTTTTTTTGCCTTGCATTTATATATGTGTACCACATACGTGCCTGGTGCCTAAGGAAGTGGTGAGCCTCTGTGTGGGTAGTGGGAATCAAACCTGAGTCCTTTGCAACAACAAGTGCTCTTAACCGCTGAGCCAATTCTCTGGCTCTAAAGGAGTTTTCAAAAGGGATGACTGGATTTATCTTTGAGTATTTTGATGCTCTGGAATTGAAGGGTGGATTTTGTATCTGGGTTTGTTTCTATATGGAGTGTGTTTCTCTCTCTGACTTTGGGAAGAACATAACTTACTATACCAAGCAGGTTGTAAAGATTTAAAATGGAAACACCTCCCAAACCGGTCATGATCTATTCACTGATCCTTTAGAGATGCTGAGGAAAAGCAAACCATAGGCATCCTTGACAGATTAACGTTAGCACCAGGGATACTGTCTTCCAATCATGGCCTTTGGAGTCCCTGTTAGAAACGGAATTCTGAGTTTGTGGACTACTGATCTCAGCCAGAAGAGTGTTTTAAAATATCTTAATTCAAATTAGCTTTGAATCCATAGACTCTGCCATTGTTTTTAGTTCTTAATCTGGGTCTTCCCCTCAACTTTTTGATCCCAGTTTCTGTTGACTTTGAGATCATTGGGACTGGTTTAGACTCCTGGCTGTCTTATCCTTCTGACTGGTGCTAATGTTTACAACAGATCCTCTGTTCTGTACAGAGTTAATTGACTTAATCCCATGTACTATCTCGTATATAATAACTACAATGTGATGCATCAGTGATAAATAGATAAATTCACCCGTCACATTAATCCATTTAGGTTTATTATTTCCTGGGCATAGGGAGCTAATGGGGACACACCTAGAAGTCAGTTACTTATTTCCTTTTAATATTCTGCAGCAAAATAAGAAAAAACCCTCATTTTTTCTCCTCCGCCTTCATTCCTCCTCCCTCCCTTTCCTCCTCCCTCCCTCCCTTCTTCCTTCTCCCCTCTTCTTTTCCTTCCTCCCCTTCCTTTCTCCCCTCTCTCCTCTTCCTCTATGCCTTTTCTTCCTTCTTTTCTATGTGGGAGAATTACATTCAGGGCCATATGCAGGCCATCTATCTCTGAGTTACATCTCTACCCTAGAATAGTTAAGGTCAGAAGGATTTGAGTTTAGTTTCTGATGTTTCCCATTTATTAACTTTGTGACCTTGGGTAAATGACTAAGCTTCTCGGGGGCGAAGGCTTCCTCATTCGTGAACTGGGGTGATGACTCTAACTGGGGGAGATTAAATGAGATAATGTGGTTGAAGCAGCTGGAGCTTGCTGAGTTTCTGATCAATATTCATCTGTCTTATTGCTGCCCCTTCCCACATTCCTGCATCTCCTCTGCCTCTTAACCCCTGTAGCTAAGGATAGCCGTCAAGGGGTCTTAAGACTATCCACACACAGTAACAAATGATGTGTTTCTTAACCAGATTTTAGCAACTTACATGGTCTGGTTTGAAAAGAAAAGCCATTCAGTAGACTTGACAGCCAAAGACCTGTTCTCCATTAAGCCTGGCGCAGAACCTGTTCCATATTAAGCTATGAAAAGATTGCATTAAACTTCACATTGCTACATATTGTCTAAGATTTGTGTTTTGATTTAATACTCCCAGCTTTCAGTGGAAGGAGGAAAAAAAATCTGACCAAAAAAACAAAGCAAAACAAAGGGAGGCTTTTATCTGTTGCAGGGGCAGACGCTTGAGCACAGGGGCTCAGCTTGCTGAAGTTTCGTTGAGTCAGGGCTTCACGCCCACCTTTTCCTGTCTTGTAACAGTTTGCAGTTTTGACTATCTGACATGACTAACCATTGCAAATCTAACTGATTACAATTGTCAGTGAGTCTGTAGAACAGAGGCCTGCGTCTTCTGGAGAAAGCAGACATTCAGATCCCTTACCACACTCTTCCCTGCCCCCTCCCAGTCTCCATTACCTTTAAGCTAATTAATTTGAAGCATCGGAGGGAACATAGTGGTGCAGAAACTCTCTTCTAAAAGTAAAACTTCATGTTTGCATTGAGAGGTATCATGCTTGTTTAGCAAAAAATAAGTCACTCGAAGGAGAGCCTTCGAGATTTAGCGAGGAGATGTATGGTAGGGAAGGGGTGACTTGGGAGGAGAAAAACTATTCAGAGATGAAATCATGTCCACCAGGTTCTTGAAGGCCAGGACTGGAGACATGGGCTCCCCTTGAAATGGTTGCCATAACAACTCTCCTCTTTTATCTTATGGAAGTTCACCTAAGCAGTTCACTCAGTACTAAGGCCATGGGATGTAAATAACACCACCAGTTATTTACCATTCAAGGGGTCATGACCTGATCTTAAATAAACACTTCTAAGATTGTCTGCCCTCACGCTGGGATGTGCTCCTGATGTTGGAGAAAATGGAAAAACAGAGATGCCTCTTGAAGCAGCCCCAGAGTTTCAGTTCTGCTACCAAGGAGATTGTTTGGGAGTCAGGGCGGAGGAGGAGGGCAGAGGCTGCTTGCATAGAACCTTAGGCAAGATGCTGATTCTAAGAGGAAACAAGTTTACAGGCGTTCTTGAGTGGGTATCAGAGGGTTTCTGGTTTAGGGGAAGGATTCCTGATTGGTTGCTGCCTCAGAGATGCTGTGGTGAGATTTGGATGTCTCGTATTATTATAGGCTCATCAATACCTTCCATCTATAATCAGTTTCCCCTCTTACATCTGCAGGCAAGAGTTTCACCTTGACTATAACGGTCTTCACAAATCCTCCCCAAGTGGCCACTTACCACAGAGCTATTAAAGTGACAGTGGACGGTCCCCGGGAACCAAGAAGTAAGTACCTGCCTTTCTATTGAAAATGCTAATAGAGTTTGTGGGGACCCCATGAAGAATTCATTCTGAAGGAGTTAGAGTCACCGTCACTCTATATGGCCTTTGTAAACTTTATACATTTTATTTTTGCATACATTTTAGGGAAGGGCAGTTCATAGAACTTTATAGTAAGTAGAAAATAAAATTATAGTTTAGCCTTTCCCTCAGAATTGCTTAAGGCTTTATAGCTTTGGGGAACAAGTGGATAGCTATTCAGTCAAGATACCTTAGTTAAGAAACTCTGCTCATCCCTTCTGTGCAGTGGGTAGGGCCAAAGAGACCCACGAGGCAGAGGAAGAAAATTATAAACCTTAGAATCTTAAGCTTAGTAAAAAAAGCGTTTGTGTGTTTCCCATGGCCCAAGAATGTGTTTTTTTTTTAAAATGCTCGCCCACTCAGTTCCCTTTGTAAAGAGCACAGGGCTTAATTACAAAGAATTTATTTGCAAATGATAACTTGCTTCATTGTTACAACACGGTTGTCTGGCCATTTTCTAGTAACTGTTCTAGATAGTTTCCTTACCAGAGAGATCTAAAATAGGTTTATGTCCACCTTGGCCTCTTTGTCTATGTATTGTAAGGTTTTATCCGGTGCCCAGCTGAAGGTGGTGTCTCTATCTGGGCCAGTATTTATTCTTTTCCTGGATCTGGGTCAGACCTGACTGACTTCCACTGCCGCCCACAGTGACTTGAGCAAGCTTGGCACAGCAGCATTAAAATACATCTACAGGGTAGAGGTTGTCCAAAGTTGGAGTGTGAAGAGTTTTGTAGCTCATAATACAATGTTAATATCACAGAATGCTCCTCTTTTGCTGGCTGAATACATTGGAAGTCCTAGGCATTGCAATTTGGAAGCTAGAGTTGGCTTTTGATGGGGCAGGCAGCAATGGAAGTGTCTCTCCAAAATGATCTCCCACCTAGACAGTGAGGACTGATTCTTTCCTTCCCCAGGAGTAAGAGAGGAGGCCCAGGGGGCTTGCCTCTCCCCGTGCAGTGCATCTTTTAACAATGGGGTCAATCCTACAGTGACCTCCGTCTCCTATCTTACAGTAGACACCCCCATCTCTTATGCCCCTGTCTTTGTCACAAAGGCTTGCCTGAGCAAGGGAGGTTTTCTCCTCTGAAGGATTGTTTTTTCTCCTTTTACGTGTAAGGCTTTCTTCCAAATTCCTAATGTTGGGTCACTACTGGCCCTGTCTGTTCATTTTGGGAATATCCTATTAGGTATTTTGGTTAATCTCTCTCTCTCTCTCTCTCTCTCTCTCTCTCTCTCTCTCTCTCTGTGTGTGTGTGTGTGTGTGTGTGTGTGTGTGTCCTCAAGGATCAGAGGTCACGCAGCACAGGTGAAGAGAGCACATCAGGGATGTCTTAGCTGGTTTGAGCTTTGCTAGTCTTTTCTGGATTGCCATAAATCTGGGTTGACTTCCTTCTGAAGCCAGACAGCTTCCAACCACGGACCTGACAAGTCCTTGGGTTGCTGAAGAGGCAGTCCCATTCCCTGAATGCATAAAGTGGCACAGTGACCTTTTGATATTTACTCATCCCCATTGATATTTGCCTTCAAAAGATGCTGGCCCCTGCCCATCCCGGCTGCTTTCTTCAGCACATAGAAAAAGCCATTAGTGTGTGCACGCCTGTCTGAGTGCGTGTGTGTTTACTGTGGAGATGGGTACTTCTGAGTTGATGGTTGGGAGAGAAGCAGGGAAGGGTGGGTGCCCACCCATCTTAAAGGAGGTGCAAAAGGGGGGCAGGCTGATGGCTTGGGAAACCTACTTCTGATTCCAGTGTGGGTGGCAGGATCTCATTTCAAAGAGATTGGTTTTGGATAGCATGATTAGGAGATAGATGTACTGGCCCGTGAAGACAGACAGTGCCCTGAAGGCTGTGGTGGCTGGGACTACAGGATGCATGCTGTATGTATGATCTGAGTCTATGTGGGGGGCGGTCCTTAGGGAGGACTGTGCAGACACAGATCTAGGAATGGAAGACTTCCTGTCCTTGTAGCGTTTCTTATAAAATAAGTACTATTTGAAAATGCACTGCCTCTTCCCTGCCACGCTATGGTCACTTGCCTGAATTTAAGAATGTGTCTTGTACAAGTGATTGGCTAACCCTACAACTTGGGCATTGCTGGATTCTGTCCTTCTGCTTTGTTCTTGGTCATCGGTCACAACAACCCAACTTGGCCTTTGTACTACAAAAGCAGTCTAAGCCATTATGCAAACAAGTGGCCACATCAATGTTTAAATAAAACTTTATTTACAAAGCCAGAGATGGCTCATCAATTAAGACTGCTTACTACTCATGTAGAGGACCCTGGTTTGGTTCCCAACACTCACATTAGGTGACTCACAGCTGCCCCTAACTCCAATTTCAGGGGACCTGAACCATTCTGGTTTTTGTAAACCTGGGCACGCATGTGGTGCACATAAACTCAGGTAACACATAGAGAATAATAAAGATATCTTTTTCAAAAAGTCTGTAAACTTTATGGAAACAACTGGTGGGCCAGATGTGGCCCACAACTTGTAGTTTTCCATCCTTGCTCTAGATTTCTAACTGGCTTATTTTATCAGCCATCAACAGAGAAAGGCTTTAGTAAAAGGCTTCCCCCACCCACAGAGAAAAAGATAATCAATAGTCTCTCTTCCCTCCAATAATAATTCCTGAAGTACCTGTGATTTGCCATCCCAGTAGCATATTTCTGGCTGTTACTTGAGAGGCTTGAAGGACTGAGAGCTTTGCGTTGTTGGTTTCTGTTTATCAGTGGGATTCCCAGCCCTTCCCTTAAAGACCTGGGTGTATACTGAAACATTGTCTCCAGTGGCCCAAATCACTGGGTACCAACATATTCTGAGTCCACTGGTTGCATCTGTCAGATTGCTTGGACTGAAATCCCAAAGCCAGCATTTATTTGCTCTAGACGCCAATGTGTCTTCTGCATCAGTTGTTAAGAACGTTAAACAATACAAGGTATGTAAACTGGGCAGTGTGGTAGCTGTCATGTAGCAAGTGCTCATTAAACGCCAGCTATTACTACATTAGTCTTCTCCACTGTGAGGAATTTGCTGTAAACTTTTAAGTATGCATCCAGGAAACAGGTGCCATGTAATCTGCTCTCCGCTGTGTTGCCTCCCCCCCAATAAAGCTTTACTAATTTTCGCACAATAGTAAATGACACTGATCCGTGTTAGAAATCGTGCTTTGAGCACATATTTATATCACACTGCCTGGGGAGAGCTGTGCCGAGCTGACGAGCAACACTTTTGTGTGCTACAAACTCCCAGGCGTGGTGCTGTGTGGTACCCGAATCCCACTCTGGGGCCCTACTTATCAACAACACATCTGCCAAGGCTTGCTTTTCAGTCAAAATTGAAAGGGTTCATCCTTCCGAGTTTTCTGTCTCTGGCAGCTGAGCCAGGCCTGTCGCATCACAAACAACTCCTTTTCTTAATATACACATCTGGCGTTGGCAGTTGGACTCACTTCATAAGAGCACATGATCATCACTCATTACAAGATTAAAAAGTACCCTATGGCATCATTGATGTTTTTCAACTTTGATCTCCGGCAGTTGTGATTCATCTCAGTTATAAAACTTCCCTTTAAAGCAACATAGCCATGACTTATTAGAACCTTCATCTTAAGTAGCATAAACATGAGAACGGGCGCACGTTCTTTGCAAAATGCCATTTCTTTCCTTGGCCCAGCTTATCATTTTAAGACATGACATCATGCTGAAGATCCCAAATTTGTAAGTCTTGTACAGAGGCTCGGAACTTTGACCTTCTGTTGGCAACTTAGCTTTGAAGAGCAAGTGCCGTCTGTTTGCCAGCAGGAGAAGCCAGTGCAGCAGCGGCAGCTACCGTAATGGGTTTGGATTTCTAACTCATTTACACATCACTTCCTATTAGGATCCTCTGGTCCACTTCTGTACTTGGCTCCAATGCCAGCCTGATTTAAAGAATTTCTGCAGGGAGGTGGCAACTCAGTTAGCTGTGCCATGTTGTCTAATTAGAGAACTATGTTCTGAGTGATGACTGATAGAAACAGGTATTGTTGACTGAAGAGCATGCAGAAGGTAAGTCACTATAGTTAGAATCGTTTGAACCATCATGGTGAATCTTCAGAAATGACTCCCAGGCAATGAAATAAATCAATACCTAGGTTTTTTTTTTCTTTAAATAAATATTTTTCACTATTCCGTGGGCTGCCCAGGATTAACCTGGACATCTTTTCTGATGATCTTGTTTGGGGTCTGACATGTGGCCATAGTCAGATGGTGACCAGTACTGGGCAGTCTACAATGGTTCATTCGTGTGTCTAGTGCTTTGGCAGGGACTCCGGGAAAAGGGGTCTTCCTCCCCTATGGTGTTTCAGGGCCTCTCCCTCTCCACGCAATCTCTCTAGAAGTTCTCACAAGCTGTTACCTGCTTCCTGCATGGCAATTCAGGGCTCCCTAAGGTGCAAAATAGAGGCTGCTAGGCTGTCTTGAAGCTTAGGCTCAGAGCCTGCATGGTGCTACCGCGTCTACATTCTCTTGGATAAATCAAGACACAGGTAGAGGAAGGGACCATAGAGTCAGTGGATTAAGTGGCAGGTGCATGGTTCCCCAGACCATAAGTGTGATAGGCTTGTGTGCATGCTTAGTTGCTGAGTATCCTGCTGCTAAATAATAATAATAATAATAATAATAATAATAATAATAATAATGTCCCTTGACGTTTAAAATTGGGTTTATTTAAAGTTCTGGAGAGATACTCCGTATTACAATCACAGCTTCGTTGTGAGTTGAGCAAATTTCACAGATGTGTAACTAGTGAAAGGAATCTTAACATGCAGTGCTGATGTTAACCAGCATATTAGTATCAAAGCGAGCCACACCAATATCAGTAGGAGAGAAGGAAAAGGCGATGTTACAAGCCTGGCCTGGCAACACAGTGAAATATGCAGCAGAAATATGCATCCACAGGTAACCAAGCCTGAAGATCTCATGGCTTGTGCCATCCATGCCTGACATGGAGCATGTGGTATATGTGTGAGCTAGCCTCTAAGCACTTCTGTGTATTGAACCTCTAGGAAGTAAACCATCTACTCTCAAAGAGAGATTAAAAATACCCAAGTCTATGCTCCCCGCAGGACTTTGTTCGCTGTGGCCGGCCACTTTCCCTTGCCATGTTGGGAGTATGGAGAAGCCCTGGGGAGCCTTCCCTTCTCCACAGTGTTCCGACCCCTTTCTCACGAGCGCAGGGCACACGGAGGCAGCACCTTCTGTCTCTGCCTGGCTCTTTTGTATCTGGGAAGTCACTGTGCTTTAGTACTCTAGTTTGTGTGGCTTGTGACCTGGGTCCCGAAGACAAACTACTTCCTTCCCCTGCTATACAGATTTCCAATGGTCCACAATGCATCAACAAATTCTGTTTTCCAACAAGGCTTTATTCCTCTCTCTCTCTCTCTTTTTTTAAGATTTATTTTTATTTACGTGTGTATGTATGTCTGTGTATGGGCATGAACCCATGGGTGTGGGCATTTGCAGAGGCCAGAAAAGGACATTGGAGCTTTTGGGGCTGGAGTCACAGGTTGTTGTGAGCCTCCCGATGGGGGTGCTTGAAAACCCTAACTTGGGCCTCTGCAAGGGCAGTGAGTGTTCTTAGCTGCTGAGTTATCTCTGCAGGCCTTCCTACTCTTGAGACATGTCTGCTGGCAGAAGTTTTACCTTACTATACTGAAGGTAGGGGTCAAAGCAGTGGCTGCTTGCTCTCTGTACAGCTCTATTGAGTTCTGGGCTGTCTCCCAGGCTGGTGAAGGGCTGGAGAGGATTGGAGGGTTAAGGCTCTCTCTTCCTCATTCCAGATAACATCTGGGATGGCTCGCCCTTTTTCTCTGCCATTACTTTGTATCCTTCTTGAGCTTTATCTGATGGCTGGCAGTGACTTTTGCTTGTTTAGGAACGGTGGATGAGTATTTCAAACTTGGTCACTCGTGAACAAAGGTGGGCGGGGACAGGTAAGCTCTGTCACATAGATGAAGAGTAGAAACACTTTAAGGTTATGTGCTGTTTCTGGGAAGGCTTCCTATCTCCACATTCCTAATGTCTATTAAGGCGCTTCTTAGGTCTTGTACTGCTCCTGATGCCAGTGGCCTGAATTTCAGTTCTCTCTGAGAAACATCAACAAAAAGCCCTTAACTTCTCTCTCCTCTCTCTCTCTCTCTCTCTCTCTCTCTCTCTCTCTGTCTGTACATATGCATGCACACACATGTGTGTATGGGGTTTGTGTGTGCACATGTGTGTATGTGTGTGTATATATGCACGCACATGCACATGTGTGGGTGGCTATGTGTGGGTGGGTGCACATGCTCACATGTGAGTATGTATGTGTCTGTGTGTATATATGCATGCACATGTGTGGGTACACATGCTCACATGTGAGTATATGTGTGTCTGCATATAGCATGTGTATGTGGGGTCCACATGCACACTCGGGAGCATGTGCGAAGGTCACAGGCATGTATTGCTGTGCTCAGCCTTTAACATGGTTGCTCAGAACTCTGAACTCTGGCCCTCATGTTTATGTAACCACTGTTGTACTCATCAGACCCTTTCCTCAGCCCTAAGCCTTTGACTAGTAGACTTCCCCCTGGCTTGGCCACTGTTTTCCAAGGTGCCCAAGCAATGGAAATTACAGGCAAACTTCATATTTTGATATTTGCAAACTTGCATCTATAAGCAGCATCTATAAGCAGCAGCTTGATTGGTATAGATGCCAATCATTTGCACCCCTACTATATAAAATATTATTTAGAATTTTTAGTAACAGCGGGAAGATCCCTCCCCCCCCCCCGGCCCCCTCTCTTTAAGGAAGTGGTGCTGGTGGAGGTTGGCTCTAGTGTCTGCTAGAATTTGGTGGAATGTGCTCTCTGGAAGAGCAGTTTTAAATCTCTTTCAGTACTTTTTTTTCTGTTGTTGACTGTCAGGAGCTGGGAAGGTGGCCAAGAAGGAAATGACACATCGAGAGGCATTTTGCGTTGTGCAAGAGTCTGGGACTGATGCAAGGCTATATGGCCTGTTTACACATTCCTTCGCTAGCAGACTGCATGGCAGTAATTTGATTCAGGAGCGCATGGCATGCTGCAGCAAGGAACCATGGCCTTAGCATCCTTTATCAGAGCCGTTAAAACATGCTCATGTCCCCCCCCCCCCCCCCCCGTGCACTCCCTTGGCTTTCCCTGGTCTCTGCTTGTGGAGCCGTTAAAACATGCTCATGTCCCCCCCGTGCACTCCCCTGGCTTTCCCTGGTCTCCGCTTGCTTTCTCATCCCTTGGGACTGGAGTAAACAACGGCCTTGCCGGGGAGGCCCATTTTCCACATGCGTCCATCCCAGCTGATGTATTTATTTCTAACTAAATACAGCGATCAAATGATACGTGTGATCTAGGGTTCTAAATCCACACACAGGCTCCATCCGAATGTGTCAGTCAGGTCAGGAACGGTTCATTCTTAAAATAGTGCGAGGGACTCAAAAAAAAAAGATTGTTTTTGTTGGTTTTTAAATAGGGAGGTTTCTTCTTTGTTTATGAAAATGACTTTTTCTTCTTTTGAGAGACAATTTCTGATAGATCACTGAGAGACTCCTTGCTTCCGTTTTGTGTCATCTAGTATTTTATCCAGTGGCAATTCAATTTGTGTAGAATAATTTATACTGATAGATGATAAGGGGGAAAGAGTCATTGTTTTACTTTTTGTGGTCGTAATTGTTCTTAGGTAGGATTTTTTTTATGATGACATTTATGCTGTCAACTGAAGCATGGCTTTCCCTTCACGTAAAATTCACATTTAAGTTTTAATTAGGGCAATTTATGGAAAAGCAATTGTTTTTGACTTTGAAGTGATTTGGAAAGTGAAGAGAACATAAAAACACTTAGTTCTTGAGAATTAATACAGTCTTTATAAATGATGGTTAAAATGATGTGGCACCAAAGTAGCAAAGGAAAGGTTACCCCATGCTTCTGGAAACTTCTCTACTAGTCTGCTGTTCACTGGTGTTTAAAATCTATTTGCTAGTAGGCCAAAGCCTTTCCATTAAAAATTGAAGATTGAGGCTGTAACTTATGTATCATGTCTCCAGAAAAGGTTAAGTTGGACTTGCCAGAGTGTACAGGTCATGAGTCCCTGCTCCCCTTGGAGACCTCAGACACCAACATTAGGCACTGTAGCCGGCTATAGGCCTGCTCTCCACAGTGAGCTGCATGTGCTGTTCATGTCTGGTACACACTTCAGAGTACGTTTTGTTGTTGTTGTTGTTGCTGCTGCTGCTGTAATATAAAATAAGAGTGGGTTTTTTTTTTTTTTTGAAGGAGGGGCTTCTGTATTTTGAACTTACCATGCCACATTTTGCGAAGACTTCCAGTGTTTTTTTAGGGGGAGGGGCTTCTGTATTTTGAACTTGCCACGTTTTGCGAAGACTCCCTGCCCTAGAATTTTCCTTATTGTAGATACGCGTAGTGTTCCTTCCCCTCTGTGGGGGAAAAGCATGCTCTAACTCTTTCCTTTTACCGATTGATTACCTTTACCAGCGTGGTGCTCATAATCGTCCTAAGAAAATTAATCACGCTGTTTATCCTGGTTAAAAAACAATCTACACGTTCTAAACTGCAGTTACCATCTCCCCTGATGAGCGACATTTTAGTTTGCCCTTATTTCAGACTTTCGGGATTAGTCCCTAGTGGTATAACCTGTTTATACTGATCTTACATTACCAGTGACGTTTATTGTTCTATTTACCCCCGTTCTGGACTTGCTTTCCCTTCTCTAGATCTAGGCCCTTCAGTTTTCCCTCTGATGGCAATCTGTGGGTAGCCGGTGCTCAGTTTTTGTTCCTGAATATCAGCCAATGGGTGCACTGACTTCTGCAAAGTAATGGAGGTGATGCGGGCTGAGTGTGAGATTCACACTCCTAGGTGAATCTCTTTGTGTTAAGACTCTCAGGCCCTTCCTGGCTGGAGTAGAGTTTAAGAAAGTGGAATGTTGGGGCAGATAAACTCTCTTGGAAAAGAGAAAGGGGAGTGGCTTTAAGTGCCTACAACTGGGAGCCATGAAGAGTTCACCAGTGGGGGAGGAGGAGCTGGGAAAGAATATTTCCTAAGAGGAGGCAATGAAAGGGGCAGGACTGAAATCTTGCTTCTTGATTTTTACCTGGCTAGATCATCAGTTGCTAGGGGATTTTCTATTCCCATTTATGTTAAAGAGATCCATCACTGAACCTGAGCCTCAGATGCTATCCACCTACTGATCCACCAGAGTAACTGTCATCACATACTGACGCTGTATGCTTTTGGTCATTTTAATGACAGTCTAGCTTCAGAACCAAAAGATGCTTCTTTGAGATGTAAGTGGGCTGAATGAAAGGGAGGTCTGAAAGCATGTGTGTGGACCAGAGACACAAGAGACCATGGTCTACAGCGAGCTGTCTTTGGGCGAGGTGGGTATGGTGACTGTGGTACCGATTGGGGTACCTCTCATTGGAAGCAAGAAGCAGCTTGTGAGGAAGAGGTCAGCTAAGCTCCACGTGGGTAAAATGGTAGCATATCCTTTGATCGGGAGGGTGGAGATTCAATTTTGCATGCACTGTTCTCTATGTCTTCTTAGGGCTTGGAAGAGAGCAGTAGTGAACCGTGGCTCCTTCAAGGCAATAGCCAAGGTACCCAGTGCAGACAGTTGAACAGAAAGTGAGGAGAAAAAGAGGTGCATAAATCAACTGGGCTTCTAATCCTAGAACCTTGGTTTGGCCAACCTGAAGTGGCTATGTGTTGTACCCCAAAGATAGCTTTCAAGGCCCTCAACAGGGAATTACCCTGTCTGGGCCGGAACAGATGGAAGGCGTGGCTTTGCCTGTGGTGAAGGGAAGTAGATGATGTGCAAGACCCTCCTTTGAAGACCTTGGGGCCATCTTGATGACCCTGCACACATCTCTAATATTTTCTCTGGTTCTATTTCTTGGTTCTTTAAATGTAAGTAGGCACAAAGGCAAGTCCACAGTAGCTGGTAGTAACTCCCGAGGAATGATCGTAAAGTACCTGGCACCCATGAAGGGCAGCGTGAATACCAGATAGTAATTATATAGCGTCTTTCTGCCAAAGACTTCCAAACGCTGAGACATTACCTCACTGATTGTCTTCACAGCCCTGGCAGGGAAGCACTGGGCATTTTACAGGAAGGGAAACTGAGGCACAAGCACCTTAAAGCTAATTTTCCCTGTGTCACTCTGCAAGTCAGCAGATGATTTATAGAGCTGGGCAAGGATCCCAGCTCTTTTCCTGTTCAGTTATTCACCACAAGAAGCACTCTGATACCTTTGTCACTGAAGTCGTGGAAGCTTCCAGTGTTGAGCCCAGTTCATTCCTAATTACTGTGAAGAAGTAGGTGCTATGAGAAACAAGCTCGATTGTGCAGTAGCTGCGCCAAATAGAGTAGAAGTCTGACGGATAAGGGAACACACAGAAGCATGAGAGTCTATATGTATGTATCTCTGTGTGTATTTAGTGTGCCCTGGATTCACCTAGCATCATTTATGTAATATCTAAAAGCCTTAAGTTTTGTGAGGTGAAGTCAATAAGTTGTAGAAGTTAACTAACAGTAATGGAAATAGAGCTAGCACTTGAAAACATACTAATCTTCAAATAATTACACAAATAGGAAACATAGACAAGCACGTGTGTGGCAGACATCCTTAGAGAAGAAGCATCATAGCTCAGTGGTTAAGAGCACTGGGTGCTCTTCTGAGGTCATGGGTTCAATTCCCAGCACCCACATAGCAGCTCATAACAATCTGTAAGTCCAGTTCCAGGGGAGCCAAGACCCTTTTCTGGCTTCCTTAAGCCCTAGGTATGAAAGTTATGTGCAGTCATATGTGTAGGCATTAACACCTATGCACATAAATTTATAAAGTAATTTTTGAACCATCAAAAAGAAGAAATTAATGATTACTGGAGATGCAGATGTATTTCATTGGCAAATTGCTTGCCCAGCATGCATGAAGCACTGGGTTCAATCCTCAACACTGCAGAAATCAGGTGTGGTTGGTGGTGCAGGAATGTAATCCCAGCACTCCGGAGTTCGAGGAAAGAGGATTGGACTGTAACATTAGTCTCTGGTACACAGTGAATTTGAGGCCAGCCTGGGCTACCTGAGCACTGTCCACTCCTAAAAGAAAATAGCAATTATCTACCCCAGTGTCTGTCTTGAGTGGTGCTGTTAATGCTGTGGTATGCACTACCCCAGGTACCTTTCTGAGCTAGTTCGGGTACTTCAGTGACATAGTGGTATCAGGAAACATGAGACTCTGCAGAACAGAACAGTTGCTTTGAAGCAGAAAGACAATGATTACTGGAAGCAAAAATCCTTTGCTTTAAGACAATAGGCTTGAGTGGTTTCCTCAGGCAAAGACTAGCTTTGCCTGAACAGTGTGAGGCTAGATGGTCTCAGAAGGCTCCTTTCTGCTAATGCCTCCCACCACTAAAAGCACAACTTTCCTACCTTATAGCTGACAGTGCATGTGTGTGTGTGTGTGTGTGTGTGTGTGTGTGTGTGTGATTGTTAGAGGTAAAATTTAAAATTTAAATATTTATTGAAGTGGGAACATTTCTTCACTGACAAATTATTTCCGAGCTGTCACTAACATGTTAGGCAGCTACCAGAAATAGAGTCAAAAGAATAAAAGAATGATTATGATCTGGGGGTGTGGCTCAATGGGTAGAGCGCTTGCCTGGCATACACAAAGCCCTGGGTTCAATCTCCCAGCACTGCATAAACTGGTTGTGGTGGTGCATGCTTATGGCCCCAGCACTCAGAGGGTAACAGCAGACCTTCATCTTTGAAGAGCTTAATTTTTATGGCAAAGATAGGTAAGATGTAAGGAAAGGCAGATTTATCTATTGCATCTGTTCACAGACTGTGGAGGGATCTTGCATAAGTAATAAAGAGCAGTGGGCTCTTCCTACAATGGCCCAAGGGAGGCTCTCTGAAGGGCTGACAATTGGGTATAGAACTTTCAGGCTGAGGAGATCCCAGCTTGACACGCTGGAGAAGAGACTTCAGGACAAAATATATGTTGTGTGCAGAAGCCTTAGCATGATCGGTATCAGAATTGAGTACCTGGTTTTGATAGGAAAGGGGGGGCCTAAGATTAAGAAGGAGGAAATTTGACAAAAAGAATATGTAGGGATCCTAGACTGTTGTGTTTAGTGATCTCCCTTTGGCTGGTCAGGCTTGAGTTGAGGAAAAGACATGGATTCCCTGTGTCTTGACTCCGATGGCTTCAAGCTTCCCCATTAGTGTTCTTAGGAGGTCTTTGAGCTTACTTTCCGAGCGAAGGTTCTGAGGAGTGCACGTGTGCGGTGAGGAGCGCACGTGAGTGGATGCCACGTGTGAAGGATGCTGCCTTACACCACTTTTGGCTGAAAAACAGTAAGTGGACCAGATCAGATTAACTGGATACTGGAGGATCGGAAGACCCAACTTAACAGAGAAAGGGGATAAGAAAGACCTTGAAGAACTCTCCGGAGGAAATGGAGTGGGTGCCGGTGGAACGGGGGTAGCTCACCAGCATCTTGCTCTTGGTTAGATACTGGGTCCCGGGCAGCATGTGGAGGGGGGCTTCTCCTAAAAATAAACCAGACATCACAGCAATCAATTAGTGTTGGAGTGAATTCTGGGGCTGTGCACATGTAACACACGAAGATCCTGGGCTTTTCTGGACGATGAGAATTTCAAAGGTGAGCTGGGTTTCAGAACACGTGAGCGACGTGGACTATTTCAGAATGTTTAGCAGAGAGCATTGTTGATGATTAAAGGGCTGTAAAATTGAACCTATGAGGATAAGTTGAAAGACTTAGGATTATTTAACTTCAAGAAGAGGAGACTGAAACAAAAAATGACTTAATAACAGATTGGAAATTATGAGACTTATTAAGCTCTGTATGGTGGCCAGCTGTTTTGTTTCTGGTGAAGTCGGGGAAAGAAGAACAGGCCATTTAACTGGAGCATGAGGGATTTGGGTGAGGTTTAAGGGGGAGCATGTTGGCTGGGAGAGAACTGCTGGGCAGAATGGGCTCCTCGAAGTTGAAGGTTGGAATTGGGGGAGTCTTCAGATCCCTTTCACCTTAGAAATCCTTTGTGTGCTTGGGACAGGCCACCTTTCTGCCTCTAAAAATCAAAGGCCTGATTTCTGTTTCCCATTACAGTTCTGAGGCTCGGAATCACAGGGGTTTGTGGACATAAATGATGAGGGTAATTTGTCTTGCTTCAGTGGCCATTAGAATCTTTAATTGAGAAAAATATGACCCAAAAGAGTAACAGGTCTGCCATGTGATCAAAAAACAATTCGCTCTTAAATAACCAGAGAAGATCCTCTGTGAGGAATTTAGGACTCCAGGTGAGAATGGTCTCTTGGCAGAAACATTTGGGTTTATTTGATCTGTGTGTTCCAGGGACCAAAGGTAGTGTTTTATTAAGTTGGTTCAATTTTCTCCTACTGAGAAAAATGAAAGGTGTTTCCAGGCCACACCAGACTTCCTTTAACCTGGATCTTGAATGATATGATCCAAAAAATCACCCTCAAGGAATCCATGGTCACATGGGAGGATAGAAGAGAGGAAGTAAGTGGGATTTGTTTCCCCAAATCAGAAACTTTCATGGTTGTAAAAGCTGGTAGAGGTGTGAAGTTACTGGACAGAGCTGAGCTGCGAAAGAAAGACTGGCTGACCCCACTCAGGCTAGAGATTCCAGGCAGTAGAGAGCACTGTTTGCTGAGTTGTTTCCTCCGAGAACCAGTCATGTGTCACAAGTCTCAGAGAATACTTTAGCCTCCCCCCAACCCCGTGAGTGTGTGTGTGTGTGTGTGTGTGTGCGCGCGCATGCGCTCACACACACACACACACACAAGTGAGTCATAGGCCATATGTGGAATTTAGAAGACAACCTCAGCCATTGGTTCTTACCTTCTTGTTTAAGATAGAGCCTTTCTTGTTTGTGTTGCCTACACTAGGCTAGCTACCTCGTGGACTTCTGGCTATTCTCCTGTCTCTACATCCTATTTTCTATAAAGCACCAGGATTACAGGCACACATTGCCCTGCTTTTACCCGGGATCTTGGGATTTGAACTCAGATCTTTGCTCTTGCATGATAAGTGCTTATCTGTTGAGCCCTCTCCTCCTTGCTTTATTGTTCAATCCTGCCTTCTGCAAATTGGGCACACCTTCCTGAACCTCTTGTAATAGCACATTAGCATATCTGCAGATGGTTTCCTTTAAGCAGCCTGGATGGCTTACTGATGAGATGCTGAAAAACAAAGCTCATGTGTGTTTTGCAGATGAGTTCTTTGCTTTGAACTAAGTGGGTCCAGTTTTCTCTGAGGGGAAGAATAATGAGACGACAGAACAGGCTTTGAAGCAGGTGACACAGAGCAAGAGGGTTGAGTGGGTGTGGTGCTAGGCGTGGAGTGGGGGGGGGGGGAGGGAAAAGACTCCAAAAACCTATTTTCTTTCTTTCTAAAATAACTTGGGATTCTGGGATCACTGAGAGTGTTTAGACCCTGAAGCCAATGCCTGGGTCACCATGACAGAGCCACCCACAGCCAATACTAGGTCAGATGTCACAGCCTACTTCCCGTTTATGCCTGACTTGCTTCCTTGTCTGTGAACTTTCCTTGGTGGCTTTGGGACCTTAGGTCTTTATTTAGTTCTTTGAGTGGTTGCTACATTTGGGTCTCCCCTGTCCCTCCCATGTGACTTAGTTTTCAAGAACCCCAACTCTAAGGATCTTAAGTTTGCAGCTGCTGGGTCAACCTGAAAGGGATTAAGACCCTTCTCTTCGCCTTGAGGCCAGCATAGTGAAGGATGGAAAGAAAGTCAGGTGACTAGGGGGTCCCGCTTGGGTCATTCTTTTTAGGGGTTGTCTTTCCTTCCATTATTACTATATACATGAGGGGCAGTGGTTGGGTCAAGGGCTTCCTATTTCTTGCAACATCTTTGTAACATCATGAACTGTCGTTGCCTGTTTTTCTGAGGAATCAACAATGCAGTCGACTGTGAGGGGGTTAGTCCGGAGTCCACACTGCATCTGCACCCACAGGAGTCCCCTCTACCCCCCCTCCACCCCTAACAGTTCTTTTCTTCCCTGAGGATTTCTTTTCCAGAGAAAGACTGTGAGCCAGTTCCTATGGTTTCAATGGAGCTGTGGCAGAGGCCTGAGAAAGAGATTTCCAGGTTAGGGCGCTGCAGACGGTTGGGTGTGTGGCCGTGAGGAGGTCCACTGAAGGCAAAGGCTTCAGTGAAGGCTGGAGAGTCGAACGACCAAAGGTGGACAATTTAGACAGGCCGTGATGGTCCTGTCTGTTAATTCTTGAGGGCTTCCTTGAATTCCCCTTAGCTGATTACACACTGGTGGCCCAGACTGGATTTACGGGACATCCTTTAAGGCCAGAGTTTTAGGACTCTAAACAATAGAAAAAATGTAATTGGTCCAAGGTGCAGAATAAATACTTGTTTCATGTGTGTGTGTGTGTGTGTGTGTGTGTGTGCATGTGAGTGCAGGTTCACGTGTGTGAGGGTTAATGTGTGTGCAGGTGTATGTGGAGGCCAGAGGTCAAGCATCAGGTCTCGTTGCTTAGGAACCATCTGTCCACCTCATTCTTCCAAGACAAGGTATCTCACTGAAACTGGAGTGCACTGATTGGCTGCTCCTTGAGCTGCATGGTTCTGCCTGTCTCCTCCTCCCCAGCACTGGGTTCAGAGAGTGATCACCAAGTCCAGCTATTCACATGGATACTGGGAATGGAGCTCAGCTGCTCTTGCTTGTGCAACAAGCGCTTTAAGGTCTGAGACATCTCCCAGCCTCACCCATTTCATGTTCTTCGAGCTCATTTCTGCCTCTTTTCTATACGATACTCATTGCTTCTATACTTCGCTAGCTGTTCTTTACGGGTGCAGCATTTCCTTGGTAGAACCTGAGTGACCTGGGAAGGAAGGGTGCCTTGTCCTTGGCTAAGCGTGGCTAGAAGGCACAGAAACTATTTAATTAGGCTTCATTTGTCCCCTAGTAGCCCAGGAGAAACAATGAATGGAAGTGAACTAACAGAGAGGCACTTTGCAAGATGAACAGTCACACACACACACACACACACACACACACACACACACACACATTTTCCTGAGGATCAGTTGTTCACTGTCATCACAGCTCTGGAGAAACCGTGATGGGGTATAAACCCACCACCTCATTCCACTTTGTTGAAAAATAGCAACTGAACTGGGGGAAAAGAATCTGACATTGAAAGATGAAATGTAGCATTTGTCCCATGAGATTTGTGGCACAAACTGACCAGCGGAAGGAAATGTGATGGTCTAGATAGATGACTTTGGCTATGACCATTTTTGCTGCATGTTGAGAACACAATGAGTCATTTATGGCTGTAAATAAGAACTTTACAGGGAAGGAAGAACTCCCTGTATTGGAAGAAGTAGCAACAACTTCTGGCTAATTTATACACGCTGCCTTTTGTTTCTTTTAAACTGGGGCCAATTCCTCCAAAAAGAAAGAGAAAAAACTTATCAGACGATTCATTGTTGATATAGCCCAGCCTGGCCTGGTGTTCACTGTGTGGTCCAGGCTGCCTTGGACTCTCAGAACTCTGCCCGATTCAGCCTCCTCAGTGCTGGGGTTATAGAAGTACACCAAGATCCTGCAGGAGAATGGTAGCCTAAGTTTAGCCTTATGTCACTCTGGCCAGTTCTTGGGGTTGATTTTGACAGTTTTCATATAATAGAATGCTTTAGCAAGGCTGCTGGAAAGCTTTAGGTTTGCCAGTTATTTAACATAACTTTTAAAATATTATTATTTTATGTATTAGGATTGTGTTCCTAAGCCTTTTCCACTACCCGGCAAGGAATACCGAAAGCTAGTCATTGAAACCCACCCTACCCCCTTTTAATCTTTCATTTTATTTTTGGTTGGTGACCAGAACTGTATTCCAGTGACTGTTGAGATTTACATTAGGTTTTTATTCTCAGTGATGTTGGCAATGAAAATGAGTCAATCTTAAGAAAGGAAAGCTGCTTTGATGATACGTGCTTATCCTTTATGTGTATATCAATCAGGCAAACATTCATGTAGAGAGAATCTCTTAGAAGCAACTCCTGTCGATTAAAAAGCCGATAGCCAATCAGCTGAAGCAGGAAATAGGAGGTGGGACACGGACAGGAAGAGAGGATTCTGGGAAATATTGAGAGACTAAAATGAGAGACTTGAGGAAGATGCTGAGAGAGATACTGAGGGATACTCTAATGAAGAAGCAGGTCAGGACTGAAGGAGCGGTAACTAACCATGTGGAAGACATAGAATAGTTTGAATGTTTAAATAAGTTATGACCTAGTCAGAGAATAAGCCAAAGCAATGGCCTAGGCATTTAATAATAAACAATTGGTCTCAGAGTCATTGCTGTTGGGAACTAAATGGCTGGGAAGAAAAAAAAGATTTGTTTTTTATACATTCATCCTTGGCTTGCTCTTGTTTAGTGCCTTTGAGTACCAGATGCTAATGAAATAGCTTTGAGAACCTACCGGAAAGGATGCCAGCAGAACAGGGATGAAGCTGAGAGGAGGGCTCACTCTTAAGCTTGAATACATCTGGCCATAGAGGGCTTAATCTATAGAGAAAATGAGCATCCTTCCACCCCCGATTTCATTTCCAATCACTTCTAAACGTCCATGCGTCATACGTCCTGCAGTACTGCTAACCATCCCAGTTACCCACTCCAGCCACGATCATGCTGAGTATACCTTCTAGTCCTGTCTCCAGAAAACCGGCTCTATCCTTGAGGGCCCCGATTCTTGCTTAATATTGTCACCTCTTTGTGTATCTTCTCTGCTTTCTTCTCTCCTTGAGACATCATACCTCCTTCCTGGCCAGGGCAGGGGAATGCTGCTCTGCCTGGCATCATGTGTCCCTGAATACATGTGAATTTGAATTTTGTTCCTGGACTAGTTATTTTTCATTGCTATGCCCAAATTCCTGCAAACAAGCTACTTATAAGAGGAAGACTTTATTCTGGTTCAAAGCTCTGTCAGTTCATCATGGCGGACAGGAGCATCTCCTATTAGTGGCCTTGGAGGCTGCTTGTTCACATCCTATCCAATCAAATTGCAGAAGCAGGGTGGAGTTGTTCCTCAGTGGGCTATGTTCCTCTTCCCTTTTTATTCAGTCTGGGACTCCAGGTGGTGGTACCCATATTTAGGTCATGCCTTTATCCCGTTAATCCTCCCTGGAAACCTCCTTACAGATACACCCAATGATGAACAGCCTCATTAATGTCCCAGATAGGCATTTTTCAAAATCCGGTGAGGTTAGCAGTCAAAATTAGCCATCACAGGTTCTACTGCTGAACAGAGGGGAAAAAACCCACTCATCTATGTGAAGGAGGTTTCTGTGGCATGGAGGATACAATGTGATGTTTACTGGCTCATGAGGGCCTCCACTGGAGTCTTCATGTCCAATAATGTCCCTTTTACAGAGGAGGAAACTGAAGCGCCACTTGGTAGCGTTATTCTTCACAGATGGAAAGTTACCTTGCCTTTCTTACATCTGACTAGTATCTGATCTACATCTTGAATTTCCTGGGGTAGTTTTGGGGTGAAACTATGCATCAGAGGTTAGGGGGAATCTAAACTATTCAGAGACCCAAGTATTATTTTATCTGTCCTTGGCACGAAGCATGAAGCATGAAGGTCTAGGGTTTTGGTAAGGAAAGCATCATGGGAATCATCTGCACATGGACCCCTGCAGGTGCCATTAAGTCACATGCTCTACTTGGGGAAACTGGAATGAGTATTAGTCACAAGGACTAAATAATCTCACCTACTACATAGGATTGCTTTTTATTCTCTTTTAAGATCTCATAGATAAATATTATGCTACTGTTGAGAGGCAGTAATACCCTCTATTTTCGGTAGTTGCTGTGGAAAATGTTTTAGTTTTGTAAGTTATAAAATTATGAGGCTAGTAAAAAAGGCTTATGTACGATGTGCAATGTTTCTGCTTTCTTTGTTTACATTTCAAATAGCACTTAATTAATTAGTGCATAAGGAAAACATTTGTAAAAGCTGCAGAAAGTTCAGAGAGCATAAACATGTCATTCCAAACACAGCACCAAAGAGGACTTATTTCATATTTAGATATAATTCCTGTAGTATCTGCTTCTACATGTACACTGATATATATGAATATATTTGGGTATACTTCATATTTTATATGTTTTCTTCACCTTCTAAGCTGACTTTGTCTTTGGGTGACAATAGCCAGCTGTCTGCTGATCATCCCTCTCAACTCAAAATGAGAGCTCCGTCTGTTTTGTAACGATGAACATTCTAAAACTTACTTTTCAAAAATCAGTGTGAAGACATCTCCTATCCCCAGTCTTTTCAAAGTGTTCTAGCTTGCTGCATTGGTCATTTCCTGTTAGGCTTGCCCGCCTCAGAATGTAACTTCAGATTGTCGAGTTGTCTCCTTGTTAACCTTGTGTGTTCTCCCCGGTCACCCTGTTTTAGTGGGTGTTTTCCACATATGCAGTGTGTTTCATAAAACTCCAACTGGCTATGCTGGGCACCATTGACATGCTCCGAGAGACTCTTTGTCTCTTGACTCTGTGTCATCCTTTAGAGAGGGTCTTAGATGCTCTGTTGGCCTGACTGTTGTCATTTATAAAATTCGCCATTATTACTATGACTTCACAATAACCCCATGGTATAGACAGGTAAAGAGTCATCTTGTCAGTGTGAAAGAAGGTTTGCAGAGTTGAGGGCTTGACAGCCTTGCACATCTTTAGTGAATGCTTTAAACATGGTTTAATGTAACTAAGACTTAAGTTAAACGTTGAGTTTGAAGCTGCAACTACCACAGAAAATATAGAAAGTATTAATACATTGCCATAGTTTAAATAACTTAAGATTGCTTCCAGCATTTGTACGTGTGTGTGTGTGTGTGTGTGTGTGTGTGTGTGTGTGTCTGTGTAGGACTTATATAGAGGTGAGAAGATTAAAATCAATGAGGGGAGTTAAGTATCGGTAATTTTACTGTTATCGTTATTATCTTCTTCCGTTCTGATGGAGCATAAAACAAGAGGGCACAGTCTGTGTAGGGAAGATTGCCTGCTCACAGTGACTTACTCATTATTTGGGGCTAGAAGCAAAAGGCTGAGCTAAGTCCCACCAACAGCAAAGGTTGCAGTTTGGATCCGATGTCACCAACCCCATGAGTGCTGGACTTCTCCTCTCTTGCTTGTCTCCACAGATGATGGGGAGTCTAGGACTAGGCAGGGTTCGGGAAGATGCGAGGTCAGACACTGTCTTTTCTTATTCCCAGAACTCAAGAAAGATGAGCAATACTAGGGTGTAGACTCAAGACTCTAAGATGTGGTAAGGATACCTGGAAAGGTTACTGCTAAGAAGTATCTGACTTGGCAAAGGCTTTTTAAAACAAGATGCTATGAAATCTACCTGTAAGTGCAAACTGAACTGTTGTTACTTGCCATTCAGAGCTTTTGGTAAGACCAGCCTTTAGTGGTTTTGGGTTTTTTTTTTGCTTTTTTGTTTTTTTGTTTTTTTAAAAAATACAAAACAAAACTGAGGGAAGAAGAGGTGCAGCCTAGGGCTGGCCTCAAACTCATGATCCTTCTGCCTCTGACTTTCCAGCATGTTCTACCAGTGTGTGCCACCACAACCAAGTGCTTGATTTTAATGTCACAGAGGCTAAGTGAAGATGAGAAAAGGGAGTTGGAACCGTAAACTGGGGCCTGTATGTCACACAGAACAATTCAGGGCCTTGGTTACTTAGATTGGGAGGGTCTGAGAAGGTGAAATCAGAGGCTCAGCCAATCACTGAGGTGAAACATTCTGCCAGCTGGATGGTGGTGGTGTGCGCCTTTAATCCCAGCCATGGGAGGCAAAGGCAGGCCGATCTCAAAGAGTTTGAGGGTACGCTACTCTACAGAGTGAGTTCCAGGACAGCCAGAGCTACACAGAGAAACCCTGTCTCCAACCCTCCCCCTCAAAAAGAAAGCTCTGCCAAACTGCACATTTGGGGTTCTGAAGCATGTCTTCACCTTTAATAAGACCAGTGCACGAGGGTGCTCTGACAGACTGCGGGACTCCAAAGGAGACATGAGTTCTGAGGTGTGAAGTTAATGGGCAAGAATGGTATCTCAGAAAATGTAACATCTGAACTTGTCTGTGTGCCTGTGTGTATATATGTGTGAGTTCCAGCACATGTCTGTGCAAGCCAGAGGTGATCCACAGGTATTGTCCACCAGTTTTGTTTGCTTGTGTTTTGAGACTCTCATTGGCTCAGAGCTCCTACCTTAGGCTGGCAGCCTAGCAAGCCCAAGGGATTTCCCTGTCTCCATCTCTCCAGTGCAGACATTGAAAGTCTATTGACAGTGGTTGTCAACCTTCCTAATGCCGTGTGACCCTTTCATACGGTTCTGCATGTTGTGGTGACTCCTGGCCACAAAATTATTTTTTATTGCTACTTTAGTACTGTAATTTTGCTACTGTTAGGAACCATAATGTAAATATTTTTGGAGCTAGAGGGTCACCGAAGGGATCCCAAGCCACAGGCTGAGGACTGCTGGTACACTGGGCTATTTTCTTGTTGTTTATTTACTTACTATGTATTTGTTGTTTTTACCTGGGTCCTGGGATAGAACTCAGGTTAACCCATGTCCCCAGGCTTACACAGAGAGGGCTTCACGGAGCTACCTCCTGAACTCAGCATCTTAATTTCTTGATGATGCTAAGTAGTGTCTGGATTTCACTTTGGTAATCTGGAGCATGAGAAAGAAGCAGTAGACTACTGAAGAATCAGCTGTGTGGGCTGAAAGTGTGCACTCATTGGAAGTGTGCACTCACTGGAAGTATGCATTCATTTAGTGCCTTGTCTGTGTCATTTGGTAAGCAGGGTCACCACTTGGGTTTCTAATCATTTTTGCCCCAGGGAAATTAAGTCAACAAACAACTCCCTGATATTCTCCCTGTCCCCGTCCCTGTCCCTCTCCCTCTTTCTCCCTCCTGCAGAAACCCTGTAGCTTTGCAGCACCATCTTCTTCTCTCCTCTCGAGGACTCTGTCTTGCCTTCCTCTTTGTAACTCTTCAGTCCCGTGCAGTCTCTGTTCAGACCCCCAGAGTTGAAACCTCACATTCTCTCTTCACCCTAAACTCTTAGTTTAACCTTCCTGCTGAGTTTACTTTAGCTCAGTTTCTCGGCTTTCTGGGCTTTACCATGTTTTTATTTATTTTTATTATTGTGTTTTTATTTGTATTTTGTTTCTGTTTAAAGACATTGATTTTGTCTTTGGTGACATAGAACTCTCTTCACATATGAAAGAGACTATATTGATTCTTTCTCTTCATTAAAGTCTTTACACGTAGTGTTACCTAAAACAACAACACCAGCAACAAAAGTCAAAGCTGCTGTATGTTGACCGTATATAAATGCTCTTCTGGACTCCCTCCATTTCCTAAAGCAGCCAGGCAGCAGTGGGCTTCTTTAACTGTTCTGCATATACTATCCCAGCTACATACGGATTGGAATTTAAGGCATGTTGTTTTCCTCATAAGGCATTAAAATATGATTCAAAAGATAGCAATCTATTAATAACTAATACAATTAATATTGAGTTGTATAATGCTATTGTGTGCTTATTGTTTTCAACAAGTGCTTATTGGGCTCTACTACAATTGGTCAAAATTGTTTTAAAATATTTTATTAATTTTTTGAGACTTTCACATAATGTATTTTGATTATATTTGTCCCTTCTCCCCAACTTCTTCCAGATCCACCCCATCCCCCTTCCCACTTGACTTTGTGTTCTCTTTAAAAACATATACAAACAATGAAGTCCAGCTTGTACTTGGCTGTGGGGCAATGCACTGGAGCTTGGTTCACTTACAGAGGCCACACCCTTGGAGAAAACTGACTCTCTTCTCCCATCAACTATCAGTTGGGAATAGCTCCTTAACTAGGGTGGGACTCTATGACCACCCCAACACTCATGCTGAGATTTTGTCTGGCTTGAGTCTGCACAGGTTGTGTATCCTGTCACAACCACTGAGTTCATATGTGCAACGCAACTGTTGTATCTGGACAACATGCTCTGCCTCTGGTTCATACCATTTTTCCAGCCCATTGGCTACAATGATATACCTTAGCCTTGAAGTGGGGATGGGGATGTGGTATAGATGTCCCATTTAAGGCTGAGTACTCGACAGTTTTATTTCTGCACATTGTCTAGTTGTATCCATGACAGGGAGTCTCCCTTTAACACACCTGCTTTCCTTTACTGTTGGAATAAAGAAGACAATGAGCAAACTATTCATCTGTCTGTCTGTCGGTCTGTATATCCATCCATCCATCTATGATTCTCAGTGCTTTAAAGAAAATTAGAGAAAGGAGACAGAGTTCAGAGTCCAGGGAGGCAGGGACATGAATTTTCATCCAGGTGTGGTAGACGGGGCAGCCTTTAAGCAAAGAGCTGAATCTCATTAACAAGGGAATCATTTATAAGTGTCCAGGAGGAGGATCTAGGCAGTGTGTCAAAAGCAGGCCTTATTGCTAAACCCTTTGGCTTATTTAAGACACAGCAAGGAGGCCAGGATGGTTTCAGCAGAGGGTGAATGGGTAGGTCATGAAGCTCCAGAGGTAGGTGTGCATAGACGTGGTACTTGAAGGCCTAGATCATGTAAGGTTCAGGTGTGTCAAACTTGTGGCCCACAGACTGTATTGCTCCAGGCTAGCAACAAATTATAGACTTACTTAAAACACTAAGAGCTATTTTGTGATTTTTTTAAAAAAAGTTTATTATAATGTGTACATGTGTGGATGAATGTATGCCACATGTGTGTGAGTGCTCTTAGAGGCATGTAGAAGGTACTGGGTCCCTTGGAACTGGAATTAGAGGCAGTTGTAAACCATTTAATGTGGGTGCTAGGAACCCAACTTGGGTCTTCTCAAGTACTTAGAGAGTGATTTTAAGTGTCGAGCTATCTTTCGAGCCCTTCCTTCCTTCTTTCCCTTCTTCCTTTCTTATGGAATGTGATTGTTCAGTCCTGGAGTGTGGACTTTGTAATGACAATGTCCTGTTGCAATGATAGAAGTTGGATGTGTCAAGCCAGGAATTGTATTAAAATCCATAGATCGTAAGAAATCATGTTAGATAGAAGAGAAATCTGAAGACAGAAATCTGGGAAAATACTCAAGATTTGAAGTCAGATAAAATCAAAGAGCTGGTGAGGGTCCCTGAGTAGGTCCAGCCAGTGACATAGGAAGAGCTCTAGGTAGTATAATGTCTCGGGAGCAAGGGATTCAGGGCTGCAGAGGTATGTCCCCTACTGGGTTTAATTTTTGTTTCTAGGAACTACTATTGGGCTGGGTAATATGGAAGCCATGAGTGACCTTGACCAAAGGGATTCCAGTGGAGAGACAGATTCCCAAAGCTGGAGAAAATCAGTAATGGTAAAAAGTGGGCTCAAGAAATTTAGACAGTAGCTTCGAGAGTGTTGGCTGTGACGAGGGGAGAGGAACTGGGGGAATGGAAGAGAAGAAACAGCAGGAAAGGAAGTCCATTTGGACTTTGGGTTACAAAACTGAAACCCCTACCATGATATATACAGAGTGAGTGACCTTGACAAAGCACTTTGCATTCTAGGGCTTCAGCATCAGAAAAATGTGGACGATAAAGCCTATTTATAATGAGAGTCTATTTCTAAAGGTGATTATAAGAAAGAGCTTAGTAAACATTTGTCATTCGTTAAAGGCTGGAGTGTAGCTTTGCAGTGGAGTAGGGGACCCTAGATTCTGTCCCTAGTATGATCAAGGCAAGCCAAAGCAGGAGCAAAACAAAAATTCCTAAGCACTGTCACACAAACACAATATTGTGCGTTTGTTAGTGTGAGATTAAAATGCTAAGAGGCAAGCACTTTGGGGAAAGCTGAGCCCTGAAGGAGATGGGAGTCCAGGTAGATGGATGCATTTGTTAAAGAAACAGGGAAGAGAACGGCCAGGGAATGTGGACCATTCCTCAGCAACACTGAGTCCTTTGCTTCTGGGACACTATACTAACTTGAGCTCTTCCTACATCACCGGCTGTACCTGTGCAGGGTCCCTTACCAGGGAGAGAAGCCAGCCTGGAGCAGAGGTTGGTATTGAGGGAAGGCAGCCATTGAGGGGAGTCCTGAGTAGATGAAGAAGGTAGGAGGGTTGGATGGTTAGTTACTTAGTTCTTCAGCAGGCTAATCAAAAGCACAGAATTTGGATTCTTACCTTACGAAGAACTGTAGGGATTCTGTCTACAGAGGAGCCTCAGCGTTGCGAATCAGAGAGGCTATTTTAGTTTGGTAGGAAAGCAGGGAACACGGATCAGAAGGAAGACACAGGAAGTAAGAAACACACAGAGACAGGGAAGCCAGCTAGAAAGCACTTCTAAATCCCGAGTGTATGTGCCACTGAAGTCAATGTCAACATCAGGGAGAAGAAAGAGGGATGGCTGAGAAGGGGTGTCTTAAGGCAGAGCGTGAAATAAGTTGTAGGTCCTCAGCTAGCACATGCTTATTGCATACCTACTGTGTGCCACTGCTGTTTGACATCTGTCGGTACTCTTCCAAGTTCCCTTTTAACTCAGATTATAACATAAAGTATAACAGGAAGTGTGTGTGTGTGTGTGTGTGTGTGTGTGTGTGTGTGTGTGAATGATTCAAGGGCTAGGCTGATCTGATAGTCCTTTTGATTCATGAGGAACCTTTGTCTAATTTTCTGTTTGCCTATCATGCAGTTTGCTAAAGGAATTAGTTGTATTTAGTAAACAAATTAGCTCTATTAGGTTTTTTTTTTTTTTTTTTTTAAATGTGATAGGCAGTGTAACTTAATTAAGTCTTAAAACTGTTGCTGGGGCAGCCGTGTCTGGAATGTGTGACTAGATCTGGCTTGCCCAACTGCTAAAGCATACTGTCCAGCCTAAGCCGTTTCAGGCACTTTGCTGACACTCAGATAAGTCAATATTCAGATGTAGACATTAAGTAAAAAAAAAACATACAGAAAACTTTAATTAAAAACTAAGGGGAGAAAAGTCCTTTTTCTGACAGCCTCTGTTAAGCAAGTTGATTTAAGCACATGCAAGCATTTAGAGTCCATAGGGTACATGACATTTATTTATTTTGTTGTGTGAAGTAACTCACATGTGTCTTTCTAATCATTCGGGAAGTGCTGGATCCTTAGGAGAGGGAAACAAAGCAGGCAGTACTGATGTGCCAACACCCTCTCTACACAAAGCTAGTGAGCGTGGTGGCCTGCTTCTGTGTTTCCTCCACACTGGTGGTCTTGTAGGCTTTATGGGCTTTGGAAGGTATGTAGGAGAAGATCACATGAAATTGTGTATGTAGATTTACATGAAACGGACGCATGAACAAATACATCCTTCCACTCACTACACACCAACTTGAGGCAGAGATGGCGGGTGCTTGCTGCTCTGTGATCTATCATCTGAATAACTCCTCAGCGTTCTAGTTCTGGCTTTAATGATTTGTGTGGTAACCGGATGTCACAACCCGAAGTGGAGTTTTGAAAACGGCTGGTCTATTTGCAATGCCATTGAAATGGTGGACTTGGGTTTGGGGTTTGAAGCAGATGTTCAGTGGCTGAGATCAATCTCTAGCAATGGTTTTCGAGGTTAAAACCCAAATGTGTACAAGAGTAAACATTTCCCTTTCAGAGCAGATAATTTGAACACGAATGGATGAAATTTAAGCAAGTGGATATTAACTACAACTTCGTTTTGACATAGATGTCTGGAAAGCAGCACGGATTACCACACTTTCTGGAATCAGTAGCATAATATCCTCTCTTTGCACACTCTCAGAAGAACAGGTTTGAAAAAGCCCAGACTTGCAACCATTCATCGGAGCATCAGGCTTTGGTCTTAGGCATTTGAGTCTGAGCAGTGACAAGCACAGGGCCAGTGGCTTCACAGAGCAGACGCCACCTGAGTGTGTGAACTGAGATGAGGAACATCCTACGGCCAGACCCTCATTTGATAGTGATCAGTGACTTCTTGAGAGAAGGACACCTCCCTAGATATAGAGTGCCTAGATCTCGATGGTCTGGTAAATATAGGAAACAAAACACACTCTAAGACAGAGCAACATTACACCACAGGTCTTCTTTTCTCCCCTCCACCCTTTCCTTTTTAAAGATGGGGTTTTACCACGTAGTCATGGCGGACCTAAACCTTTTTGAGCTCCCAGAGATCACCCTTCCTCTGCCTTCTAAGTGCTGGGATTAAAGCACTGGCTCTATCAGGGTGTTTTAGGTGCCCTTATTTCTCCAAGAAAAGGGGATACTTATCTTCTTCTGGGAAGAACAATGTTTTGCAATATTAATGTCTATAGTGTCATTTGGTCTATTCTTTTATTCCTTTCATCTTGCCGATAGAGTTAAAAGTGATGCTTTTTCTCTGCCTCAGTATCACAGTATGAAAGCAGAGCTCTCAATGCAGTCACGCAGAAATTGATTTTAAAATTTTAAAAGTTATTCTCCTTCTTTTCCATGCTCTTTTCTGTTTACTTTATCTCAGTTTGTGAGTTTAAATATAGATCATGTTTTGAGACAGTGGAGTGAAGTATTTCATCTGGGTCTGATTCCTGCAAGTCAGTGGGAATATGTTTGTGCTTGTTAATTCCTGGGATAGGATGAACTAGTTGATCCATGAGTTGAGTCTTTGTGTGTTGCATTCAAAATTAGTAAAGTGTTGCAAGGACCGAGATAGTTTCACCCCTACATACACATGTCTTGCTTCTCTCTGTGTGAAGAACTGCCTTTTCACCTTGATGAGCAAGGGCACAGAACAGCATCTGTTCCTTGGTTGGCAATAGTAAAATGTTCAAATGAATAAGAGATCTGCCTAGTGGTTGCCAAATCCAAGACTTGCATTAAGTAGAAACATGCTTCGGAGAGCTTTAGAGATGGCTCTGCAGTTAATAGTACTTGTTGCTTCTTCTGGGAACCTGGGTTCAACTCCCAGCACCGACATGGTGGCTAACAGTGGCCTGTTCTAGGGCTCTGACACCATCTTCTCACCTCCTCAGACTCCTCTGTGGTTGTGGTGAACATAAATCCACCCCCCCCCCCACCCCACCTCCTTTTCAGCAAACCAGGATGACGACATAAGAATAATGGAAAATGAAACCCAGATTGCCCCTTTCATTTTGTTGAAGGTCATTGCTGGGAAGCTGCATCTAAAGTGGCTCTTGGTGGCAAGAGCTGCCTCAAACCAGATTATTGAGCCCTTTGCTTTGCTCTCTATGGAGCTGGAAAAACCAGCTCTGGCCAGTGTCTCAGCATTATCCAGTACTTACTTTCTAACCAGAAATGGAGGAGTTTCCTCTTTAAAATACGTATGCAATTGGGCAGAGCCACATCTTTTCTCTCACTTCTCCTGGGTCAACATGCCCACACCACCAGTTGCATCAGAAAGTGTCATTTTGATAGCATGGGTGACCCACCTGTATCTTAGCCAGATTCGTGGACTTTTAAGTTGTCTGGACAAAATACCAGCTGAGTTTGAGCAATGCTGTCTCTCATTGCACAGTTCTATGGTGGTAGCCTGCATATCTGGGGCGTTTGTCTTCACTCTGGCTTCTTTGCTGTGTTTGAAATGAGGGTACTCTAAAGGCTGTGACAACATTAGTCCTTTAGTAAATCAGGACTTTTGCTGCTCTCTGTGCGTTAAAGGTGGATGACTGTCTTTAGAATTTAAATTGTGACTCTTTTGTTTCTACCAGAGCTCAGTATAATTCTCTCAGTAAATCTGGAGAGAGTTGATATGCTTCTGCAGCAAAGGTTAACTGAGTCGTGGTGTGTCTATGTCTTGCCCACACAGTTTCCTATGGACTTTTCATAGATACTCAGACTGTGTCTAAGTCCCCATGTTGCCCTTGGGGCTCCTTTAGAAGCTCAGGAGAATCATCTAAGGGCATAGAACAGAAACACGATGACTTTTACTTTATTCTCTTGTAATAAGAGCCTTTCACAGTTAATTATATTATATTTGAAGGCACTTGCCAACAGGTAAATATTATCGGTCATGAGAGTTCTGTTCTCAAGGACTCTAATTTTAGTGCCGTGCTTCCTTGTCAGACATCAGTGCTTGAGCTGAGCTCATAGAATCTTCCTGCTATGAAAACAAAAATAGAAACAAGATAGATCCCTTTATCCAGTATGGCCACTCTCTTTCCTTAGAGGCTTGCCTTTTGTGTCCATAGGAACCACTTCATTGCTTTAATCTTGAGGGATTGATGGTTCCATAAGTAAAAGCTCTTAACTTGCTAGTGAGACAGCCTGAGTTCAGTTCCCCAGAGCCTGTGTAAAAGTTGAATGTGTAGCTTAAATGACTATGATCCTAGTATTCCTATGAGAAACAGTGCCAGCAAAATTCCCAGAAGCCCTGCTAGCCTGGGGTAACAGTGGAAAAGCTAGGAAGAGACTGTCTCACACAAGGTAGAATGTAAGGACTGACAGCTGAGGCTGTCTTGTGAATAACATACACACACATGCACACACACACACATTCACACCCATACACACTAACACACACATACACACACTCATACACACTAATACACATGTACACACACACAAATACACATATACACACATACACACACTCACGCACACACTCATACATACAAACACATACGTCCACACACACATACAAACTAATACACAGACACGCACACACTCATACACACACATAGACACACACACACATGCAAATATGGTTCACACACACCCACATCCACATACAAGAATGTATTTGTCCATGCGCACACGCACATATACACACATGTATACATATGCTCACACACACAATATCTACCACTATATAGTATTTATGATAACCCTATAAAGTAGGTAAGGATGCAATCTTAATTTAAATTGAGGGCAAAAGCCTAGAGAAGTTAAATCATGCACCAAAGTCCCCAGGTTAAGTGAGTCTCAGTGCCAGACTGTAATCCACTATTGTGGTCCAAGCCTGGGTTCTGGCCAGGCTGGAATGCAGTTCATGGTGGTTGCATAGCCATCTTTTAGATCCACAGGAAGGATAGGTGACTTGGCTTCTCATCACAGGTTGCCCTGGTGATCCTTCAAGTATTCCAAGGCTTTGTAGTTTTTAGGACATTATAGAAAGAATCAAATGCCTATCTTTTCTACTATTTATCTTATGGAGAGATAAAATTCACTTTACAAATTCTTGTTGCTGTTAGGAATGTGTCTGAATCCATACAGTTTGTCCACCTGAGAAGTTCACCATATAATTTCAGAGTGATAACAAAGGCCACTTTGGTTCAATTATTTTTTTATTTGATGGCAAAGGTAAATGCACAAACAGTCCCTACATTGTTTTCTTGTTCAGTGGGTCAGATTTACTACCCACAAGCATCCCTTTTGTTTATTGCTCTTTGGAGCCAATATCTAATTTCTCTCTCTCTCTTTTTCCTAACCACTGAAGTTCTAGAAAGAGTCAGACTGGTCGCCTCCACTTCTGCATCGCCCACTCCCTCCCTGTCTCCTCCAGTCTGGCTTCCACTCTCCCGGCTACACTGCAGCCTGAGGGTTGCTGGCCCTGGCCCACACTTGCTTCCCTCTGCTGGGCTTTCTCATCCTGTCCCTTCTGCAGCCTCTATCCCATGGTTGCCTCCTCTTTTATGGGCTTTATTTTTTATTTTTTATTTTTTTGCTATTCCTGCTCTGATACCCCTGCCTGTCTGGCCTCTCCCCCCTTTACTCTTGTGCTTCATCCTTTTCAACTCCCACCTATGTGGACATGAGCAGAGGTCCTGAACTTGGCTTCCTGCCTCCCCGTTTCCTTGCTTGTTCCTTTAGAAGAATGCCCATGAACAGTCACTTTGATTTTGTAAACAACTCTCAAGTCTCTATTTTTCTTTCATTCCTACCATCTTCAATTTCCACCTCTTTCTTATCCTCAAAGCAAACGCCACGAAGTCTGTTTGATCTCTAAATAATCTCTCTGTAAAAGCTACCCCTTCTGTGCCTCGACAGGGAGTTGTAATAAACCAGGATTCCTGGTGCTGCCTAGGCTACCAGAGTCTCCCTCTCTCCTTAAGCGTCTCTTACTTGGTACTACAGCTCAGTTCTCTGAAGTTTCAACTCTGCTTGTGTCACCCTGGGGCTGGGTGTGGTGTTGTGAAATAGGGTTGTTCTGCATTTACATCATTTAGTCAATGACAGATTTCCCTGTCTCTTTCCCTAGGCTCAGAATAACTTAGCACCATCTTATCTCTGTCAATGCACTAGACATATTCCGATGGTTCTAGAATGTATTAAGGGCAGCATATTTTTAAATAGCAGTTGTTTAAGTGTCCCTTTGTTATCCTGAGATGAAATCCTTATATTTTATATCTGTCTAAACAATTTTCCAAAGGTAAATACAATGCTGCAACAAATAGTCTGAAAAGAAAAGAAAGAAACATCACTTTAAATAAAAATTCATTTACGTATTTTTGATACCTAAATACTTGGAAAAGAATAGCAGTGCCTTGAAACATATAACTGGATAAACCAGGTATGTAAGCATGTGCCGACACACCTTGAATATTGTGGCTGGAAACCAAGATAGTTGCAGGTGTGTATTAGGGCTCAAAGGCCAAAGGTGATGCAGTTGTTGGTGAAGATTTCCTGAAATGTAGAACTCCTTGTAAACTTCCTTGGTTTCTAGATAGCTTTAATTCTAACTCATAATGAGTTAAAAGAGAAGTGTTGGGATCTAGGCTCAGTATAATAACTCATCCTATTTGAGTGTCTGTTGGAGTCTTTTTGGAAGCAGCAAGAGATGTGGAGAACCTTCCCATTCTGGAGGACTCGTCCATGTATTGCAGTATAGCTATCACCTTCAGCCTTTACCCACCGGATTATAGTGGGGTATCTAGTATGTGACAACCAAAACTATCTCCACAGATATCCAGAACTCCCATGGGAGTCTGAGCAGTCTGCTGGCTAGGGAAAAGCTTTCTGAGGCTCCAGCCAGAGTGTCCCCTCCTCCTCCTGCACACGCCACGCCTCTCCTGTTGCATGTCTATTTTCATGCTTTGCCTGCTGCTTTGAAAAGGCTTCTTTCATTTCTACCTTTTGAAATCTTACCCCTTGGAAAGCCCAGCTCCTAGTTTAATGGTACACACAGCATTAAGCTTTCCTTTAGGAGGGGTGTCTGTCTGCCTTAGATCTTGCTGTACTATGGCTGGGATACTTCACTATTCTTAATACACATTGTTTCTTGACAGTTGTTATGTGCTGCTACTGCCGTTACCTATGAGCTTTTAAGGTTCTGGAGCAGACAGAGCAGATGCTATGAGGGGTTAAAGTTTAATATCTTACAACAAGTGGCATGCCTGGCTAGCAGGTGTCAAGTGAGATAATGACTTGCTTGTGTAGAAATAGTATTGTGGGAAAACACAAAGAAAGTTTGGTTTGGATTTTAGCATTGAAAACTTATTTCATTGTCATGACATAAACTTCTAATAGTACAAATTAATAATAATAAAAAGCACACTGAAGGTTAGTGGGTCTATGGCTTGGTCTGTGTACTACATATTTACAAATACACGATCACTGGAAATGTTCCTAAAGATAAGATCATGCTCTCTCCATAGCAAAATGAAACCAGCGTTCCAACATTGTCGGGAAAATGTGGATAAAGTGCCTCTCCTTCGTTCAATTCTGAAATGTTCTGATAAAATCAACTTTGAAGTCCATCAGGAGGCCTATGCAGTTTCCCTCTCCCCCTTCCCGCCTTTATTCAGAAACCTCAAAACCGCTGTGGGTAATTCCCTCAAGATCCTCATCTCACACATCCAGTCCAATGGGTAAGGAGGAGTTCCCAGAATTCACTGCTCTCAGTATTTTGGAGCATCCCTCTCCAGTGACATGATTAGGAACTCCCAGTGCGCTCTCTGCCCACCTTTCATCTCTAACTAGGGGAGCGTGAAGCATCTGTGTAGTTTTTCCTGCCATGGCTCCACTTTCTGTCATCCAAACTCCATCGTCAATCCTCAGCCTCCAACCAATATCCGTCTGAAAGAAATCAGACCCGCTCGACAATGAAAAACACATTTAAGCTACTGCACATTCCTGCCGCCACTTCTGCTAGAAAAGTAGATATTAGTTCTTTTTCCTGTCAATCTGGCTGCAGCGTGTGGGCATTGGGCAGCTTCCGTGGCTGCGTCTTCATGTCTAAAGAGTTAAATGGTAGGTGCTAGTCAATGAACGCATTGTTAGTGTTTATGATAAGAAACTTAACAGCTCTTTGTGTATAGTTTTTTTTCCCCCTGAAGTAGGAAGTATTTCTCTTTGACTACTGAGGCCTCATAGAGCTCGCCAAGGAAGAGATTATGGCCAAATGACATGCTTAATTTTTCATTACTTTCTTCCATCTCTTCCCTCAGATCCATTTGAGCTTTGCTTGGACCTCAGCTTGATAGGAAAAAAATCAGTCTTTGGAATGATTTCCTCAATTAAAACCAACTCTTTTTTGCAGTTCAAGAGACAACATTGAGTACAGAGATATGCTCTGTCTTCAGGGACTTTACCTAGAGCCAAGAAACTCAGAAATATCAGCTAGAGAGTGTGCACAGGAGTGTGTTAAATGTGGAAAAGCGATCCCAGTACACCGATGTGGGGTCCCCAGTGATGCTGGCTCTCTTCCAAGACTGTCTTTCAATCACAGCATCCTTTCTCTGGTATCTGGAGCCTTTGTTGGAGTTTCTGTGAGCGTTGTCCCTTGGGACTGTGCCCTCTGGGGTACTAAGGCTGGACATCACAGTGTCTCACACCCAGTCCAGTTTTCTTTCTGCAACATAACTCAGTATCTCTTATTCAGTGCTCAGAGCAAAGGTGCTTCAGACTCTAGTAAATGGAATTTGAAATATCTTTGTAGACATTGACACTTGAGCATTCATGGTCCCAAAACTCTGAAATCTGTAAACTTTTTGAGTATCATGGGCCTTTCAGTTTTTCCAGGCTGGGGTTTCAACTTGAACAGGTCTCTGAAGACAAACTATGTTCTTATATTTGTTAGCTGAAGACCCCAGAGGGGCCTGTGGCTCTTGGGAAAGCAATCAACTTCCCCAGAAATTCCATGGGTTCATTTACAACCTCCTTTCTATTGTAAGTTCAAATTGTCCCACATTTGAGATTTAGTAAAATTTTATATAACAGTGATGTTCTGGGAACTTGAGATGTAGCTTAGCCAGAAGGGTGCTTGCCTAGCAAACAGGAGGGCCTGGGTTGGTCTCAAATTAGTAGTTCAAAGTCATCCTCAGCTTCAAAAACAAAACAAAACAAAAACCCATGATATTGTAGTAGTCATGAAAATGGAGCTTTTTATTTTCTTTTTCTAATTAGTGCCAAGGATGCAGGAAAAGTAACTCCAGCATCTTCCTTACCCCCACACAGGCAGCGGCCCTTTGCAGGGGTCCTTGAGGCTTAGGGATGAGGCTAGATTTCTACTAAGGTTTCCCCAACTCTTTTTAGCATATGTGCTCCAACTTTTAAATTTCTGAGGAGTGGGTCCTACTCACGTCCACCACCAGGTTTGTTACATTAGAATAAGCCCAGAGTAAAGGAGGTCCTGACTGTAAGGAGTACATGTGTCTTTATTCTGAACTGATAGTGCTTAGTGACACTTATGGATATGATTCAGAAGTGTTCTATTTATAAATTCATGGAGAGTGTTTTGTATTATGCTGCTGTCTCCTCCCATTCCTTTTCTGCCTCCTCCTCCTCCTCCTCCTCCTCCTCCTCCTCCTCCTCCTCTTATTCCTCCCTCCTTTCTCCCCTTCTCCTTCTTCATCCTCTGCAGAACCATGACAGGATCCATACCTTTCATCCTTGGCACCGTTAAAGCAATTCCTTGGTGGTAGGGATTGGACATAGGGCCTTTTACATGCTAAGCAAGTGCAACACCAACCTTGGCCTTTAATTAAAAGGGCCAAGAAGATGGTTGCTACTTAAAAAAATATTTTTAGGATCATTGTTTTGGGGTACATGTGTGTTCGTGTACATGTGCACCTATAGGCACTTGTGCAAACATGTGCATGCATGCCTCAGCGAGTGTTTGGAAATCGGACAGCTTTGCAGAATGCATCTCTTCTCTCACCTTTGCATGGGGGTTCAGGATGGAAGTCAGCTTGTCAGGCATATGGGACATGCCTTCACCCATAGATCTTTCTTATTGGCCTTTTGATGCACTGCTAAGTTAGGAGGGCATGATTTTATTATTAATGGTTAATTTTCCAGGTTCACCTTTCTTTCTCTTCAGTGAGTTTTCATTCTCTACTTTGAGGGGCTCTCCATTGAGGCCAGTTTTCTTTTCTTTTTAATGATTTAATTTTAGTATGTGTCTTAGTTAAGGTTTCTATTGCTGTAACAAAACACCATGACCAAAGCAAAAAACAAACAAACAAACAACAACAAACCCAAAAAACAAACAAACAAAAAAACCAAAACCAAAAGCAAAACAGGTTTGGGAGGGAAGGGTTTATTCAGCTTACACTTCCACATTGTAGCCCATCATTGAAAGAAGTCAGCACAGGAACTCAGTCAGGGCAGAAACCTGGATATAGGAGCTGATGCAGAGGCCATGGAGGAATGCTGCTTACTGTCTTGTTCCTCATGGCTTGCTCAGCCTGCTTTCGTATAGAACCTAGGACCACCAGCCCAGGGTGGCACCATCCACAATGAGCTGGACCCTCCCCCATCAGTCACTAATTAAGAAAATGCATTATAGTCAGATCTTATGGAGACATTTTCTCTATTAAGATCTCTTCCTTTCAGATAACTCTAGTTTGTTTGTCAAGTTGACATAAGACTAGCCAGCATAACTGACCCCTGGTCAACCTGACACACAAACACATCACTATTAAACCATACCTTTCTTTTCTTGTTCATCCCCAAGATCTCACATTAAAAACATAAATAACTTTAAAAGTCCCACGATCTTTATAAATTTGAACACATCAAAATGTCAGTCTTTTTAAGATATCTAATCTCCCTAAGAATCCAAACTCTCTTTTAAAAGTTCAAAGTCTTTCAGATGTAGAGTCTATAAAAATCAAACTTAAATTAAATTGAATTAAATACCTTCTTCAAGATGGAAGAACCAGGACACTGTCACAATCTGAACCAAGCAAAACCAAACTCCAACAGTATAAATAATTCAGTGTCTACTTATTTGGGATTCACTCCCAATCTTCTGGGCTCCTTCAGGGAGCTTGAGTCATTTCTCCAGCTCTCCCCTCTACAGCACACACGGATTGTCTTCAAGGCCCCGTCTGACTCCCTTCTATTGCTGCTGCTGCTCTTGATTGCCATCCCTTGATACTGGCATCTCCAAAATGCTGGGATCTTCAGCTGAATCTGGGCTGTACTTTCACCAATAGCATCCTAGAGATTTTTTTCATGGTTTCAAGTCTGAACTTCTTTGCATGACCCCTTCAGTCCTACAGAAAATTCCACTGAGCTCTCAACATTTAGTGGCTTTTATAGCCCAAAGATCCAAAGTCCTTCCACAATTCACTCAAAAACATGGTTGAGCCTGTCACAGCAATACCCCACTCCTGGTACCAACTTGTCTTAGTTAGGGTTTCTGTTGCCGTGACAAAACACCATGACTAAAACTCAAGCTGGGGAGCAAAGGGATTTTTTTTTGGCTTGCACTTATATGTGTGTGTGTGTGTGTGTGTGTGTGTGTGTGTATGATGTTGGAATCTTGTTCCACTCTCACCTGGAAATGTGTCCCTAGGTTTTTCCTATCTTGCAGGCAGTTGCCCCGAGTGTTTCACACAGGAGTAGGACTGTCTGTCACACATACAGATGTTCAGCTGAAGAAGATATTCTTTCATCAGTATCTGCCTGTTTCTTGGCAAGGCTTTTAGGCAGTCTAAAGAAAACAGCCTGGGAGAAGCCACCAGACCTGCCTTGTGGTTAGCACTGGCCTGGCTCTTACCTGCTTCTAGCTCTGACCTTGGTAGGGTGGCCACTGGTTTTCTTGCAGCCTTTTGTCTCTGTCTTTCAGTTTTACAAAGGGGTTTGTGATCTTGTCTCACATTTGAGAAATTCCTGTGATCATCTAGAGAAACGTCACATTTTCTTGCTTTTGTTTTGAAGGGGGGTATTTTTATATTAATTCAAAGAGAGGTGGGTGGATATTGGAAAGCAGAGGTCTTATAAGGGGGGAAAAAGTTCTTTTTGTAATGTGCCAAATATGTTGGCAAAATGAAAATGTTTCACCAGTTCATTTTCAGACTTGATATTTAATATTCTAAAAGTGAGAGCTAGTTCGTTTCGTAGCCAATTACAGTACTAAAATTCAGAATTGGGGCAATCTGGCATAAGCTCGCATATTCTGTTCTTAAGAGAATATTCTTAGGCTTAAAGGGTGGTCTTCTTTGAAATTTGTATTCTTTGATTTAAATCTTCAGTTTTTCAGCATTTGTGTTGTCCAGATTCTGTGCAGAAGGGGTTTTATTTGCCTATTCTCTTGATTATTTTAAGGTTAGTAGTTGAATGTTCTAGACCTTCCACAAGGGAGCAGTTCTCTGGTCTCCTGCTTTTTGTTCCTTCCCTGTCCCCTGGTCCTCTTACCTCCAATTGTGTCTGAAGGAATTCCAGGCATTGATGTTGACTTTGAGAGATTCGGTGCTTTCAGTTCTCTCTCTCTCTCTCTCTCTCTCTCTCTCTCTCTCTGTCTCAGTGTTTGGTATGTTGGCATTTATGAGTGTTTCTATGATAATCAATTGCCTCTATGCCTGTATCTGATTGGTAATTTTTAATGTGATCTGTCCATCCCCTTCCTTTCCGTTGAGTTAACATGTTGTAGCCAAATAAGGGAGTGGGTAACGGTGCCTTAGGTACCAGACAGGTGCTAATCTTTCAGGAAATTTACCTAGCATTCCACCCGTTAAGGGTATGGTACATAAAAATGGCTTAACATCTCTTTGAAGGTCTCAGCAGGCATGTGCGGACCACACAGAATGGGCTTCACTGCAAGTAATGGAGTGGAATTGTCTGCATAATTATTTTACTTGGATTGAGATTCAGCAGCCCTCTTTGAGTTCAGGAGACGATTCCCTGTTAAAACCATATGGCACTATTCTCAGAAGAGATGTTCATGGCCGGTCACTTTCCTCAGACACTTTGAGTCAGTTCCTAGAAGGAGTAGCCTCATATTGGAGGATGAATGGCAGCTTTCATACAGGGCCCTGCAGACACTTTCAGCTGTGGAAGGTGGACATTCCCTTAGGTTTTCCACACACGCCATCATGGTCGATGGGTTGAAATAAAGTTTTCTGAGGGGAAGCGTGGCACCGCTGGGTAAAAAGGTTTGAATTATTATCAGGATCAAGGGATTCTGTTCTTAAAAGAAAAGAAAAAGTACCCTTAACCAGTGAAACGTGGTTTGTCAACACTGGAAATCCAGCTTGAGGGTGGGCCAGTGGCTTTCTGTCTAAACCTTCCGTGCTCAGTCAGCTGCTTCTTCCGATTTTTGCCTTTGCCCAGCATTACCAGGTGTAAAATTGTCCTCTGAGAGTCCCCCACCTCCATGCTAGTGTGCACCATATTAGCTTGGACAGAGTGGAAGGTCAAATCAAAGATGTGTCCCTATGTCCTGGGACATTTGAAAACTATTGAGGTCAGTAACTGTATTAAATAATGATACCACGTTACCGTTTCCTGATGTATTTAAGGACTCAGTTCAGTGGGTGCATTGTGATGAGTAGTTACAAACTTTCTCGTCTGAGTGATGCTGCTAGTTAGGCTTTGCTGGTAGTAGGTATATGAGCAAGTCATTGATACTTGTTGACGTCCCATCATAAACCCAGAATGTTATCAGAATCCATAGAGCTTTGCTCAGGCTGTGGAAGCAGAAAGCTGAGATGTCTTCAGGAGTGGTACCTGACTCCTGTAGACTTCCTGCTATCGACTCCCTCCCTCCCTCCCTTCCTCCCTCCCTCTTTCTCCTCTCACCCTCCCTCCTTTCCTCCCTCCCTCCCTCCCTCCCTCTATCCCTTCCCTTTCTTCCCCCCTCCTTCCCTTTCTCACCTCCCTCTCTCCATCTTTTCCTCCCTCCCTCCCTCTCTCTCTCTCCCTCCCTCCCTCCCTCCCTCCATTCCTTCCTTCCTTTACATACACTGTGTAGTCCAGGCTGGCCTAGAACTCACATGCATCCCAAATTGGTCTCAAAATTTCCAGCCTCCTGTCTCAGTGTTCCTAATAATAGGATTACAGATGTGAGTCACCACACCTGGCTAAAACCAGCCTTTTATTTTATACCTAAGTAGAAGGTAAGCTGTCTCAACTCTGTGAATGGCTGATAAGATTTCTTTTTTCTCCTAGGTATTTTTGTGGTGATCCTTTCTTCTTCTTCTTCTTCTTCTTCTTCTTCTTCTTCTTCTTCTTCTTCTTCTTCTTCTTCTTCTTCTTCTTCTTCTTCTTCCTCCTCCTCCTCCTCCTCCTCCTCCTCTTCCTCCTCCTCCTCCTCCTCTTCTTCTTCCTCTTCTTCCTCTTCCTCTTCTCCTCTTCCTCCTTTTAAGATTAAATGGCTGCTAGCAATTAGACTTCTTCAGTCACTGACTCACATCCTAAAGTCAATCTTTTATTTATTCAACAAGCCAGCAGAGGGTTTCTACCAAGCATAGTTTCAAAAGTACTGTAGGAGTCATGTCTGGGTCAGAAAGAAACCAAAGAAGAAAGAGACTCATGAAATCTACTCTTAGACATAAGCTGTGGATATTAGTGACCTTGGGACTGAGTGACAGAAAGCCTCAGAAACTGAAAAAGGTCATAAGAACCTAAGGGCTGAAGTGGGCGGGGGACACTCAGGAGCACTTCCCTTTCTTTTGGGAGTTCCAGGAGGATCTTATTGAAGATCGGAGTAGAATCTCAAATACCAGTAATTAGATTTACTGGCAGAGACTTGGTTGTATAGAATTGTGGGTAGATAGTCTGTGCCTCTCAGAAGGCTCAGACTGTGTATCTTTTATTTTTGTGCCCCTCTCTCCCCGCCACCATCTTGTCCCTGGCTCCTTTTCAGGTCGGTGAATGGAAGTTATGATGTGCAAATGAATGTCATATGCTTTCAATTTGGCTCAGGTGGTTCCTTCTAGCACCTGTTTTCCCCTCAATTAGTACAGGACCTACTTAACATTCACTGCTAACTTCTCAAGGACAGTAATTACCCTGCCCCAATCTCAGCTGCAGTTGCTGAGCTGCACCTGTGTTCTGGAGCACACCAGCACTGTAGTTACCCAATGTGCATCATCTGAGTAAGATTGACCATAGCCATTGAACTTTCTGTCAGACTGATGTTAATAGAAACATACTGTGAAGTGGCACAAGCCATTGCAGACCAGGTGACGGCCTCCTTATGTATAAATAATTATGTTATCATCTAAATGCTTTTTCAGCTTGTTCTAGAATTCCGCATTCTCTGGAGCTTTGTTTTCATAGAGGAAAAAGGAAGAGATTCAAGAATCTTCAGGCCAGCTTGGTGGCTTTCTTTTCCAGGTCTCTTTCTATGTGCTTTTTGGCTTAAGGTTGCAGCTTTGTAAATGGCACCACTCAGGTTCTTCCCCTCGAACCCCTGCCCTGCCTTTACCCACTGCACACAGACACTTTGCCTTCTCTCTTCTGATAACAAGAGCAAGGAGTGCAAATGCAGGGAGGGGGAGGGGAGAGAAGAAGGCCTGGGTCCACTTCATTTGGTCCTGATTCCCTTTGAGCTCATCAGACTGGCAAACCAAATTATAAGAAGTGATCAGATAAGACGTGAGATGAACAAGGGTGACGGTCATGCCAAACTGCATGGAGAAAAGCCCATGAGGCCTCAACACTACATAAAGACTACAGCCTTTGGGGGAAGCTGGGAGGAGGAGGGGTGGCCCTCCCCAGGGAAGGACACACACCTGTTGCTGGTTTAGTGCTAATTGGTCAACCTTGAAAGCTTGCATACAGGTGCCATTATATAGACTGAATGAATATATATATGACACACACACACAGTATGCATGCAATAACGGGCCATGAATTTGAAGGAGCTCATTGGTGAAGGGTATATAGAAAGGTTTGGAGGGAAAAGGGGGAAGGGAGAGAGAAATGTAATTAAGTTATCTCAAAGACTATAGAAGATGGTAAGCTTCAAGGATGTTTGCTATCACTTTGTGATCCTTGTATCCTCTTGAATCTTTAACACCTTCTATGAGCTCAACATTTTCCACTATAGTGTTTAAGCCAGAACCATTTTGCTCATTCTAATCCGTGCAAACAAGAGGTGCAGAGCCATAATCTCACCTGTGACTTGGCCCAGAAAAGACTGGCTGCTGTGTCTTGGTGAAGGTTTTTAGGCCAGGTACTTCCATTTCCGTCAAACGGCATGGCCTCAGGTTTACCCTGGGTGGACTTGTAGCCCTTAGAGGGATTATAGGACGGTGCCCAAGAGGCAGCGAGAATGTGAGGTTGCAGCTCGGGGAGACTGGACTTGTATTTTGGCAGCTTTGCAGACTTGAAGTCACTGGTATCAACCAAGTTGCTTGGGAATTGGGTATGGAGTGAATGGAGGATGATCTTAATTAACCATGGCGAACTAATTCATTTCATCCCCTTGCACCGGAGATAAAAGGCTCTCCCAGCAAGCTCCTTGGGACCTTTGCAGCAGAGGCAGACTCAGAACTACTTTGGGGTCCACCTATGTGTCTCTTCTCCACATAGATCCCTGCAGGGCACTTTCTTCCACTCATTCTGGACCCATTTTCCCCATCGGCTCCATGTGCACATGATTCTTGGAAGTGTCACACACTCCCCCTCACTTCCTGGTGCCCCCACCTGCATGAATTCTGCCAATACTACACACACCTCTCATGCATAGCATTTTGGATTCTCAACTTCCAAAGAGGCTGTTACTTTTCTGCCCGAATGCCAGCTTCCTTCTGGTTTTGCAGTTTTGAGCTCAGTCAACCAAACAGGAAACTCATGCCTCAGTCTCTCAGCGTTGTATCTTTTAATTATTATTATTTCTTGATTGGATATTTTCTTTATTTACATTTCAAATGTTTTCCCCTTTCCAGGTCTCTGCTTCAGAAACCCTCTATCCCATCTCCACTTCCCTGCCTCTGTGAGGGTGCTCCCCCATCCACTCACTCCAGTCCTCCCTCCCTGGCATTCCCCTATACTGTGGCATCTAACACCCTCAGGCCCAAGGGCCTCTCCTCCCACTGATGTCCAACAAGGCCCTCCTCTGCCACATATGTGGCCAGCACCATGGGTGGCTTCATGTGTATTCTTTGGTTGGTGGTCCAGTCCCCTGGAGCTCTGGGGAGTCTGGCCAGTTGACACTGTTGCTCCCTCCACAAGGCTGAAAGCCTGCTCAGCTCCTTCAGTCCCTTCTCCAACTTCTCCATCCGGGACCCCACACTTAGTCCAATGGTTGGCTGTGAGCATCTCCTGAGAGGCTCTGTATTTGTCAGGCGTTGGCTGAGCCTCTCAGGAGACAGCTTATCATGCTTCCATCAGCAAGCACTTCCCAGCATCCACAATAAATTCCAGGTTTGATGGCTGTATATGGAATATATCCCCAGGTGGGGCAGTCTCTGGATGGCCTTTCCTTCAGTCTCTGCTCCACACTTTGTCTTTATATTTCCTCCTGTGAGTATTTTGTTCACCCTTCTAAGAAGCACTGAAGCATCCACATTTTGGTCTTCCTTTTTCTTAGGCTTCATATGGTCTGTGAATGGAATCTTGGGTATTCCATGTGCTTGTGCCTGTACTTCTGATCATGTCTGACATGCTCTCCCTAGTCCCTGTGAGTACTGCATTAGCTCCATTCAAGCTCAGCATTCATCCTCCTGGCCTGTAATAGAAAAATCATTTCCTAGCTCATTCCATGGCTCTTGCTAGTCTCCTTGCATATCTGTCTTCTGCTGTGAATAACATGATCTCCCTGAGCTGGAACCAGCTCACAGCACACCCCTGTTTTAAATACTTCTGCAGCTTCTGTTATTTGTGGGATGAAGTTCAGACAGCGTGGCATGGTGACAAGGCCCTTCAGCATCCGATCTGCCCAACTGCCTTCCACCCACAGTATTGTGGCCCCATGCCAGCTATGCCCAATTGCTTCACTCTGTAGCTCCCTTATCTCTGTGCCTTAGCACCTGCTGTGCCCTCTGCTTGCAATGTCTTCTGCGCCTGCTCGATGCAATTCTAGTTACCTATGCAATCCACACAAAGGGTCTCCTTTCAATGACAGGAGACCTTCTCCATCACTCTTGGAAATTAAGCATTTATTTTTCTGGATCTCCTCTAGCTGTTTGTTTATGCTTCTTCTGTGCTGTTTGACCACACTGCTCTACTCGTTTGCCTTTCTAGAATGCCCTTCAGTATATTGTATGCCGCCAGGTACAGGGTACATTATCTGGAAATGGTAACTGGTGAGTTCGTATTCCACTTGCCTGGTGGTTTTTTGCCTCATACATTTTGTCCTGGTGGTATCCAGTGCTACAGATTTCTCGTTTGACAGATCAAAATGTTGAGCCATAGAGATGAGGAGTCTTGTCTGTGGCATGACACCAAAGGTATCAGTAAATAGAGACAGTTTCAGATTTACATACTCTTTGTGTAGTCATGCCCGGCTTTAGAAGCAAGGCTCTGTTGCCTGCCTGCTCACTCTTTCAAGTACACTGTTATGTCACAGAAGGAATATTAATTTCTGAGAATATTTTTGGTATGAGGTCCATGAGATAGAAAGGATCCAGAGAAGAAACAGTCAGACCACGACCAATTCTTTAGTTGGTTCAGCCTACTTTTGATTTCCCAGTGGGCATGTACCATTTTTGAAATCAACAAAAGGCACTGAGCTAGGTTGAAGGCTTGGAATGTTATATATAAAGAAAGGTATATCCAGGAGACAGAGGTTTCTTGGTGTGTGTTTATGAGGCACATTAAAGCAAAGCATGTTGAGCCTTGAGACGATGATATCTATCTGCAGTGATCTAGTATCTACAGCTACCTAGATAGAACTCTGCTAGTATCATGTCTGTCCCCCTAACTGGACTCTGCCTTTCCCTCCATGCATATACATGTATGGGTGTGGTAGAGGAGTAATATCATTTTTTACTCATATATGTGTATGTCTGGAAAATGCATATATTCTATATTTCCTATGGCCAAATTGTCAAAAATGATGATTCAATATGAAACCCACAGACAGAAATCAACAAAATTAACTTGCCATTGAAATAAAAGAGTTTTATTTAATCACTGGTAGTTTTTAACAAATATTAACAGATCTCAACCCACTTTTGCTTTAGCTTGCAAATAATGGACTGTTCTGATATCCTGTGCCTTGAAAGGGGAGCAAAGCTTGCTGCCTTCTATCACCCTTGAAGACTATTTTATAAAACCCTGACTTGATCCTACTCAAATATCTGGCACCTTTCATGACAGAGTGGAATGTAAGAATACTTTAGTAGATCTGAATAGGATCATAAAACTCCGGTAGTGTAGGGATGAAGGCGTAGACTTTTGAGTGCCTTAATCGGAGTTCACAGAAGATAAGAATGTTGGGATTAACACCGCAGACTCCCTTCATTACACACGGCTGAGTAGAGCAATTATCTGTCTATCAAGGCTAGGAACGTGTGCAGTGCCATTAAGGAAGAGTGGATGGATGGGTGGGTAAATGCTATCCTGCTGCAAGAAGGTGCTGATATATGTAGTAATCCTTGGAGTTTCACTTATTTAAAAAAAAAAAAATCCCTTTTATTTGGGAGTTTATATTGTCATACCCTTGCAGCTTAGGGAGAAATGACATTTTATGTGATATTCTTGACCGGTTTTCAGCTCCGTACCCATCTGAGTTTTCTTAGAGGATTGTTTCAAAGGCATCTCTTGTTTAATCATGTTTAAACAATCTGTTTAAGACCTATTGCATAGATATAAACACAATGGTCCCTTAATGTAGTAAAACAAACTCTGTCAGACGCCATGCAGACTTCTCACAGAGATACATCTCTTATTGTCTAAGCTACTGTTTTGTCCACATCTGACCTGAGAGGGTAACAACACAGGTCAGTCAACTTAATCTGCCAGTGAGAGGACACCGACCTCGACCCCCATGTGTCATCTTGATGTCTCAGAAGCAGAGAAGTGCAGAACAGCGTACAATCGGGGAAGCCTTAGACTAGATTAAAGATAAGTACTTCAGATCTACCGTAATGGCTGTGTTTACATCTCCTCATTCTTCATTCCTTTCAAAAAAGTAATCAGGTTTTGCAAGTGTTAAGAAAATCACCTCATCTTGCCAGTTGGACCTGGTCCAGCTTAAGGCAGAAATCTGCCCCCCTCCCCCCTTCTTTTCCTTTTCCTCCTGTGATCTTTACTGCCATTCAGGCTACAGGAGCCCGCTGACTTTTTTCCTTGGTTGTTGCTTTTTAACATTCTCTTCCCCTCACGGAAATGGGAAAATTGAGGATGATGTCCCCTGGCTGTGGGTAGCAATCCAAGAGATGAGTGCTTCACACTTTCTAATCGTTCCTCCTCTCTCCCCCTCCCCTTCCTAAAACACACATACCAGACCATAATCATGCAAGGGAAACCCAGTATGCATATGAAGGAAACTGAGCCCAGGATCCAGGGATTGTGTGACTGCCTGTGGGCTGTTTGTCACCAGACACTTTGAAGAATAATGCCATCCATGTTCAGCTGGGTTCCTGTCAAACAAACAGCGGTGCCTTTTGTTCAACCATGGGAGCCCCTTACCATTAAAAGCAACCTCATATTTCTCACTGGGTTTTGTGACTGTTGTAACACACAGAACTATGGTATACATGAATACACAAGACTGAAAGAATCCAATGGACCTGTTTCCAGAGTAGTTCAGTGTAGACACGGAGAAGAAGGGGACCTTCTGTGCATTTCCCAGGGGGCCAGTCATGATGCTGGATGTTGAGGTGTCCCTGGAGGGGAAGGATGTGTCCTGGTTAAGAGAGTCAGAAAGACTGAGGGTAATAGCAGCAAATTCTCGCTCTTTCAGCCCTTGTGTCTTCTCTCTTTTTGTTCCTTTTGTGACATTTGAATCAGGACAGGGACTGATAAATAAGTCAACAGTATTTTTTTTTCCCCCCTGGGAATTAATTAATCATGGAAAGAAAAGAATTTGCTGTTGGACCAGTGAGATGGCTCACAAGGTGCTTGCTGCCAAGCCTGTAGCTCTGATTTTAATCCCCAGGACCCGAAGGATAGAATGAGAAAATGGACTTCTGCAAGTTGTCCTCTGACCCCCACATGTGCACTGTGGGTGTGGTCACGTCTGCATGGACACTCTCTCCTCTGTCCCCCTCACCCCCTCGTTTGCCGTCCCATCATACTTTCAGACGGTCTTCTCTGTACATTCTTAAAATCCTTCTCAGGTCTAGAGATATGGTTCAGTGGTCCAGTGCTTGCTTAGCATGAGCAAGGGCCTGGGTTTGATCTCCCAACAGAATGGTTGCAGGAGGCAGAGTGGGAGGGAGGCAGGAAGAGGGAGGGAGGGAAGGAGGGAGGGAGAGAGAGAGAGAGGTCAAAAGTTAAATAAAACCCTCTTTCTCTGTGTAAGCTCTCAGGAGTTTCTTTCTGCTTAAATATCTGAAATTCTTTGGGTCCATTATTCCAAGACAAGAGAAGATGTTTTAAGCTGCTTTATTGGACTTTATTCCTGAGGTGTGACTGGTTGTGGTCCAGCTCCATAGCTCTACCCAGTCTCCCCAACCCCACCCCAAAATTTATGCTTTGGTTGCTGTGTTTGCCCCATCCCCAGAAGGTAAAAGTTATAAAAGAACTTGAATTTCTGTTCAGGCAAATTAGTGTAGCACCAGCTCTTTCATTTACATATTTCTTGAAAGATCTTGAACTTCTCAACTTTCAGAAGTGTAGGTTTTGAAACGGACAGCTTACCTGGCAGGCCCTCACTTCTCTCTCCTATTAGATAATTGTACTTCAAAAAAAATGCTTGCATATGCAATTAAGAGACAGGACTTTATGCTGCTCATCTAGACTGTGGCCTCTTATTAAAAGGAAACAAATCTAACTTTTAACATTAAAAAAAAAAAATGAACTAAAGTTCCTAGAATATTTCTATTCTAACTCTGGGCTAACTCTATAATTATGTCTCTAGGGTAGATTATATTTTTTTCCATAATTATATTTTACCCAAGAGCCTGGAAGAGCTTCAGTCCTGTCTTGGGTGGAACGATTCTTCCTGTCTTTTCTCTGGATAAACCCCTGTGCACCTGACTCCATTTAGGGGGAAGGGGACTCTCAGAGATTCCTGGTAGAGATTTTGCTTGTTTTCCCTCAAGAGATTGGTTTATATGCTAAGAGGGGCCAAGGGAGAGAAGCTCAGTTTTTGCACTGCCATCAGAGAAGAATGTCCTGGAATGAGATTTGATTGTTACGCATGGTCCTCTGCTTCCAGCCTCATGCTGAGATTACTCTAGGGCTGTGTCCACCCTTGAGCTGCCCCATGTCCTGCTGCATGGCTGTTCTTACCAGTGATGGCGGTTTGAGGCCTTACCTATGATGAAGCTGGTTTCTAAGAGCTTTCATCATTCTAATCTAGAAATAGTCTCGGCCTAAACCAGATAGTATTTGGTTAGGAAAAAGATGATTCAGTAGCCTTTCCCAACAGAGATGAGCGACTCATCAATTTTACCGTGGGAAATGCCTCCCAGCCTTTCTCCCCCTCCTTTCTGCCTTCCACTGGACAAAGGAAAGATAATTTCTAGTTTATCTCAGTTCTTTGTTAGTTCAATAGGTGCTTGTATGCACCTCCATTAAGATTGTGGCAGATATAAAGCATGACAAACATCCTCAGGGGATGGCTAGTCAAGGTGAGGGGGATCTATGAAATAATAGGCTTTGAAATTCTGTATAAATATTCGATGTCAGCTTGCAGCAGGCTAATGCTCACTAAGTGCCTCTGGCATCCAAGTATAACATGGCATCCATGTGCCATGGACATAGCATGTAGTTGGGCTGTGCTCAGCAACCAAGATAGAAACCAGGGGGAGTCACACAGACAGAAAACACCAGGGTGGTATAATGACCCAGTCCAGCCTTGGGAGGAGATTTTGCCAAGTGCAGTTGATGAGTGAATGTGTGTTAAGTTAAGGGACAGCTTGGATAAAGACATCAGATTTCTTTGAAGAGCAGTGGATGGACCAGTGTGAGCTGCTGCAAACAATAGTAAAAACACATACCAGGGCCATGTTTCCAGGTTCTTCTTTGCTGGGTTTGAGGGGGAAAGGTGGAGCGGTACCTGGATAGATCCAATGGATCTGAGCAGGTAAGTAACATGAGATTTGGGGGGGGAATTGTGTTAGGGGTTGTGGAAACTCATACTTTCATTTATAGTAGGTGAAGAAACTAAATCCTAGAATCCCTCCCTGGGGTCATATGACCAGATAGTGTTCTCTTGAACGTGCTAGGCTGCTGCTGCTGCTGCTGCTGCTGCTGCTGCTGCTGCTGCTGCTCTCTGTGATATGAGCCTAAGGCCTAGACTTTTAGGGAGTCACTCCAGTGGGGGTGGGAAACAAAGATCCCATTCTTTTGGACCATGTAGGAATGGCCTTGATTGGACAACATAGACGCTAGGAAAGGAGGTGGTAGAGATGTATGTACACTAGATTTGGGGACCTGGAAGACTAAAAGGTGGTGATGTTACAGACATAAGGGAACCAGGGATGACGCTGACTCCGTTGGTTTGGGATGGGAGGGAGCAAAGGAGGCTAACTGTGGAGTGGGCGAGCATGGGCCTCTGATTCCTACCCTCAGCACACCGTGATGTGAGGACATCTGAACACAGACTGGGCACAGATTCACTTTTCTCAAGGGCTTTTGCATTTTCAAACCTGTGGAGGAGAGGCTCAGAGCCTTTCACCTAGAGCTTCAGGGGTCATAAATTATTTGGGTCAGCCCTTGACATAGGTTTCCCAAGAGTCTGTATAATCTTCCCTGTGTTTGCTATAAACCATCAGCCGAAATGCCAAAGGATTTGGAGCTGAGTGAGCTCTTGCCTCAGCAGCAGGTTTCCAGATAAGTCATTTGGAATCGAAGCTCTCTGTAGGGGAGAATGCCCAAAAGATAATAATCAATATTCCAAGAGACAGGATAGCACTGAATATATGCCAGATTTGCAATGCACCTGCACCTGGCAATCACACATACCTTGTTGGGATGCTTGGGTCACTGTTGGAATAAAGGGGTTTGAACTAAAGGGCTTGTTAGTTTGTCCTAGAACTGCTTTGGAATAATAGTTCTGCTGACCTGTAGCAGATTTACCTTGGAAAAGAGATGCAAGCCTTCTCTTTTCACTTAGAGGATCACTGTCAATCACAATATCCTGGAGCTGTTACATCCTGTGGCTTCAGACCTCTTAAACTGTCCCATAGTCAGTGACAACATCACTAGTTCACATCTCCCCAGTCACGTCTCTGCTCTGGGGAAACCCACATGCATGGCAGAGGTTAGAGAGCTGCCAAGTATCATTTTGTAAGCCAGGAGATCTGGCTTTAGAGGGTAACTCTCTATACTGTATCACATAGCTTTAGAATGAATGCCTAGATAGGACAAATTTTGGGTCGAAAGTTTTGTGGGTGGGTTGGTGTCCCTATTGCTCCATTGGGGTTCCTGACTGACTATACGAGGTAACCTCTTTAGGTTCCATATCCCCAATGTGAGTCACAGCTAGGGACACCCCCATTGATTCTTGGGCATATCCCTTATCCCAGGTCTCTCTTCCTGGAGATGTTCCCCACTTCCAACCCCTGTCAGCTGCAGATTCCACTCATTCTCATGGACATCTGGCTATCCATCCTGATGTGCCAGGGTGGAAGGGTATCCAGGGCGACCCCCCCCCAGATGAGAAGGGGTGGGGGCATGGGGGAAGAATTGTGGGAGGGGATGACTAGGAGTGGGTCAGTGAGGGGCATGTAAAGTAATTAAGTAATAATAGCAATAATAATAATAATAATAATAATAATAATAATAATAATAAAGAAACCATAAAGCCCTTAATATATAAATCTAAAATAAAGTAAGAAAGGAATAGAATGAAAAGAAAAATTAAAAAGAACCAATGCCTAGACTGCAGTTACTAAGTGATCTGCAGAGGGTGTGCCTAGGGTTAGATTAACAGCACATACATGTTTGACATCATCTGGTCTTATACGATACTTATCTTGTTTCTGTCACATGCCTTCCAGCTAGCTGTCCCTCTCTGCTGATCAGAATCTTGGCCCTAGGGTGGGCACCATGGTCTCAGCAGTGAAAATGTCCTTTTTATCAAAACCAGAGTCTCCCTTGTGCTTTGCACAGTGCCGTTCATTATCAGTTTTATTTTACAATAAAAGAGCTTACAAACACCCACAGGAAATATCATATATGTGTAACCACTTAGCACCTTGTATGTTTATTTTTCCACACGAACTTCCTGTTACTTAACCGAACTGTTTTAAGGTGAGCACTAGATACCACAGCATTTGACCCTTAAGTATATGTCAGTGCTCCTGCAAATTTGACAAAAATAATCATACAAAGAATTTTTTTTAATATATTTAATAGCTCCTATTCTAGTGTCTCTAGTTGATCTCCAAGCTAAACGCTTGCACTTTTGCCTTCACTTCAGCCATTCCTCCGTCACCCACAATGGCTGCCTGTCTCTCCCACTATAGCCTGAGCTTCTTGAAGGCAAAGATATTATCTCATTTCCTTTCTCATCGGCTCCTGCTTACAATGCCTAGTGTGGATCACATGTGGCAGGTATGTAATACTCACTGACTGGATTAGAAGAGCCCAAGAGGGACATGGTGATCTGCAATGGGACTTTTTTCGTTCCATGTTAGAGTGGACCAGACATTTCACAACACACTGTTCATGAAATATACTCCATCCAGTCTTTTCCTTGTATATCTGACCTTCTGAAGGAGTAGCAAACTAACTGGCTAGTGTCACTCCTGTCTCTAGACAGTTGCCTACAGCGGGAAGTTCTGGCTGGGGGAAGATTGTTCTCCGAAGCTGAGGGTCATCGCTCAATGTCTTGGTTATAAAAAACAGCAAACTATGTTATGCTTCAGAGATGACTTTATTTGCATTGCTCACAGACCACACACTTCCCAGTCTCTTCATGCCAATGTCAGATGCCTGGGTTTTGAAAGCAGAAGTTACAGTGGCCAGTTGCTAACCTTTGTATGCATAGGGATCAGCCGGGCTGTTGGCTACACTGTGGCCCGGGGGACTAGCAGTTCCTCATGTGTATCTGCTATAAGCATGTGTGAATGCTGTGACCTTTTGCTCATGCTTTTATTCTTGTGGGCTTGCATCTACTGCAACAAAAGTCATATTCACCCATGTACACTGGGACTTTCTGAAAGAAATCTTTTTTTGAAAACTACTTTTTGTTCTTTTCCATTTAAAATTCATTTTTGGTCATGATTTTCCCTGAATGGATTCTGCCACTCTGTTATGTCCTAAAATAAGCTGGTCAGCGATGGGAGAGCAAAGAACATTAGGGCTTCTGATCAGGAAGTCCAAGTGTTAGTTAGTCCCACCACTAACCATGTGACCTTGAGAAAGCCATGTCCTCCCGTGGGAACTAAGGGTCCACCCCGTGTCCTCTTCCACAGAAGAAGTCACTGCTTTAAAATATAGAGTCCAGATTACATGTTACCCTTTTCATCTCTCCAGTTTTAAATTGCTTTCAACAATGCTTAAGGATTACACTGAGAGAAATACGAGTTTTTCAAAAGGCAAGTGAACTTTAGCATAAATGCATGGCTACTAGTCCAGTTTTCCAGGAACCACCAATCAGGGCCTGTTTCTAAAGAAAGACTTTGGCTACTGGCTTCTGTCAACGTTGCAAAAAGCCATGAAGCATTTTTAAGGGTTAATGTCCTGATATGATTCACTGTACCAGTAAGTTTTCTTCCAATCAAGATGTTTCTCTGAAAGGGGCGTCTATTGACCTAGTCAGTGGTTGCATAAATATTTATTGAGCACCTACTGTAATGCAGGCACTGAGTAGATTATAAGAACCCAGCCGTTCACAGGAGACAGGGCTCTCATACTCGAGGGATTTTGAGGAGGGACAAATAAATATACTAGATAATTACAGATTGTGACAACTGCTACAAAGAAAGGAAAAGCTGTGCTCAAGAGCATTGGGGACATCTTTTGGTCATGGGAAGCTGGGAGAGGCTTTCGAAAGAGGTAGCATTTACTCTAGATCTAAGCAATAACAAGTGGGCCATACAGAAAAAAATCAAGATTTTCATCTTAGGTATATAGGGAAGTCCTGGCATGGGAAACTTCAGAGCAGACAGCGCCAGGCCCTCGGAGAGATGGAAAGGCTCGGAGACTAGGGGTGCACTTGGAAGAATGCAGAGAACTGAGGAGATAGGAGAGTGTGTCAAGGCAGAAGCGCCAGCATTTGGGGCGAACTGAATGTGGGACATATGGACTACGGAAAATATCTAAGCTGTTGACCGCATGCATCTGAGTGGCCAGTGATGGTCATTGACATTAGGGACTACATTGGAGCAATAGGCTATTTTGGAGCGTGACTCAAGAGTTCTGTTTTGAGTATACCACATTTAAGGCACCTGTGATACATCCCAAGGGATCCGTTTAGGAAGCAGTGGGAGGTAGAAACCTAGAACTCAGGACAGAAGACAGGGCTCCATCTAGAAATGGAAGCATCATTGGTGTGAAGGTGGGGTTTGTGCTGGATCTCAATCTAGGGCAGTGGTTTTTGGTCCTGCCGGCATATCAGAAGATGTGGAGCTTTAGAAAGATTCCTTTCCTCCAGAAGCTACACCCTAGGAATTTAATTTAACTTACATCCACTCTAGGACCTGGGTGCCCATATCTTTCAGAGCTTGAGGGAGACTTTTTCTATTCAGCCTGTGCAGAAGGATGACTTCCTTCAGGAGAAGGTTCAGCTAGAGGAAAGGTTCCAGGATGTGCTTTCATCCAGCACCCCTCCTCCCATATCTATGTGTGATTTGCATGAGCACATGTTTTTATGAGTGTGTACAGGTAGGTGTTCTTGTGTGTCTGTTTGTGTATGTCTGTATGTAGAAGTTTGAGGTTGACATCAGGATCCTTCCTCAGTTGCTGTCCACCTTATTCACTGAAACAGGGTGTCTCACTGGAACCCAGAGCTCACTGGTATGGGGTAGTCTTGCTAGCCAGTATGCTCTGGAGATCCCCTGCCTGTCTCTTCTGAGTGATGGGATTATGTGAGCCCTATGTTCACCTACACTTACTAGGGACTGGGGATCGGAACTCTGGTCCTTTTGCTTGCATGGCAGGTGGGTGTTTATCCACTGAGCCACTCTTCAGATCCCAGAGTCGTTTCTCTAGATTCTTTTCCCTAGAGCAGTAATGGAAGAATTGCTTACTCTTTGCATCTTCCTGCTGCTTGGAATAGCTCCTCTTCAGGGGTGAATAAGGTTTAGTTCTCCAAACAGCAAGACCAATTCCCTGTCTTTGTCTCAGTCTGTGACTCCGTTGTGTCCTGTGTTCTTACTTTCTGGAGGGATTGCCTAGTGCTGATGATTGCAGTGTGCCTTTCAGCCCGTCATTTGAGTACCCCGTGATGTGGTTAAGCAGCAGCCACTATTCGTCATGGTTGAAAGATGAAGAACCTGTTTGGCTTTGGTTCGGCATTGTGCTGTAGGGATCTTGCGGTGGTCGTGGTTGCTGCTAGGAGAGGGAGGAGAAACAGGGAAGCTGCATATGCTTTTCTGTACTGGCATCCTCTGCTAGATCCTCTGTGTTATTCTAGGTGGTCTGCGCATCCGTGGTAGCTGTCTCTGAGGATAACCCTAAAACAAATCATTGGGCCTTTAAAAATTTCACCCACTTTTTCCATTTTTCACACCTAAGGGCTTCAAAGTCCTGTCTGCAGTCTCCTAAAAGGAACAGCATTGGGCTAAGAGTAAACAAAAATGTGCCCATATGTCTCACATGCTGAACAAACAGTGCAGTGTGTAAGAGTCCACGGAAGGTTGCATGGCTTCTCTCTAGCCTTCAGGAAATTTGCTATGTCAGAAACTGGCTCATTAGGAACAGAGCTTACAGGGACAAGTTCATAAGGTTTTAATACCTGTGTTGGGGGGTGGAGGAGGAGAAGAAGGAGGAGGAGGAAGAGGAGGAGGAGGAAGAGGAGGAGGAGGAGGAGGAGGAAGAGGAAGAGGAGGAGGAGGAGGAGGAGGAAGAGGAAGAGGAGGAGGAGGAAGAGGAGGAGGAGGAAGAGGAGGAGGAGGAGGAGGAGGAGGAAGAAGAGGAGGAAGAGGAAGAAGAGGAGGAGGAAGAAGAGGAGGATGAGAAGGAGGAACAGGAAAGATATTCTGTGCATCTGATTATGACAAGTATTTGTATACTAATTCCCTGATTGTGAAACTAGATAGAACCAGGGAGCTGTACAGAGAAATTCCGCTACAGCCATTCATTTATTAAGATAACGGGTGAGTTATTGTAATTGAACTTTGGCTACTCTTTCAACTTACCTTGAAAACTAGTCTTGATACCTCACTGGGCTTACTTCTTAAGTGTCCTAAGCACACTGGGTCACCCACGCAGCTCAGAGAGAAAGACAGAAAGCCAGCATTGATGAGACCTCATGATGGATAACATGTTACAGGTGTACTACCATCCTGGCCAAGCTAGTTAAGAGTTGAGGGCCATGGCCTAGGTACCCTGCCTGGGCAGACCTCGGTCACTTCATCTATGAATAATTTATTAGTTGGGGTCTAGGAGCTGTTTTGGGGTCACCTCTATAAACCTTTAGGTTTCTAAAATCTATTTGCAATCTGTATAGCTGGGGAAATGACAATTAACAACGGATTTCCTTTGTTTCTCTCCTGATCATGTTTTCAACTAGGTCTAGTCCTTCTGTTACATCCAATGCCCAAAACACACACTGGCAGGAAGTAGGAGGTGGGTGCATTTCAGTTAATGGGCCCAGTTGGAACACGCTTGGCTGTGGAGACAGCTACACTCATATTACCAAGCCTTGGCTTCCTGTCTGTTTTCTTTGGGCTGGGTAGGCAGTGAAAAGGGAGACAGGAAAATACATTTTGGGGCAAATAAAATAAGGAATTTGTCTCATGAAGACAGCTTATAGCCAGGGATTCTAATGCTCAACTTAACCCTCTCCTGACGCATTTGTCCCCCTTGTCCTGTCCACAGGGGGAGGTAAGGTGTCACAGCACGTTAAGGCAGTGACAGATCCCCATTCCCGACCGAGGCTATTCATAATTCACCGTCAGTGTTTTTTCTTGGATGAGTAATGATGCAGATTCCCTTAGTTTTGCTTTAGAATGCATCTTCCCATGCAGCCATTGTTCCAACTGTGAGCCTCGAATCAGCTCCTGTCCTTTGAGTATGTGTTCTAAAGTGCTGAGCAGCAGATGGGCTCCCCAGCACAGCTGTCCTTGCCTGTTAGGTGCATGGTCACACCACTGGGCCACTTGGCCACTGCACCAAGACACTGCCACATCCCTTCTAGTGGATGAGTTTGTGATTTTTGAAGATGTTGCGCTACTTTGGTCTATTTTTCATTTGCACGTTTCTTTAATACCCAGATTTCCTTTGCTGTATAACTTGAATAAACCAGAAGAAAGAAAAAGTCTGTCTGTCTGTTTCTCTCTGTCTCTCTATTTCTCTCTCATCTCTCCCTCCCTCCTCTTTTCTCTCATCTCTCCCTTCCTGACCCCCACCTCTCCCTCCCTCCCTCCCTCCCTCCTACCTTCTCCCCTTCTCTTTTCTCTATCATCTCGTCCTTCCTTGTCTCCATCTCTCCTCTCCCTCCCTCCCTCCTTCCCTCCCTCTCTCCCCCTCCCCCTCCCCATCTCTCACAATGGGTGGTCACATTCACAGTCACTTATTTGGCCCAGCATCACTTTCTACTTTCTTGCATAAAGCCATAGTGGTAGATTTAAAAGCAAACATGTTCTGCGTGATTTAATAGGGTATATTATATGCGTTTGGGCTTTGGCATATCTCAAAATACCCAGATCCCTTTTGAGAATCCGACTTTCTTTGCTTATGTTTCTTCTTCCCCCCCCATCTTCCCTCCCCCCAGTTCCTGCCCCTTTCCTTTTCCCTTCCTTCGTCCTTTCTGTTTTTCTTTTTTGAGTTTTAACTTTTCAGCAAGGAGTAGGTAGGTAGCTGTAACATAAAAAAGTAAAACAAAATCACTATAGTCACTATGGAAATTGGCCTTCAAAAATGTGTTTGCCCATGCTTCTGCCCCGGTTTTGTGACAGTGTAGCACACTCCCTGAGCGTTCTGATGGGCTCCCCCATTATGAAACAAGAAGGGGTCCCCTAGAGCACCCCCAGTCTTCTCATCCTCTCATTGGCAGGGCTGGAGGAGGCACCCAGAGAGTTCCTCTTGAGCTCTTGACTCCAGGTCACCCTTGGGGCCCTCGGTTCTCCACATACAGATAGAATTAGGAAGGCCTGTCACCACCCTACAATGCTTGAAGAGCAGTTTGCATAGACGGATCATTATAAATAGCAGTATCGATGAGTCCTTGGCTTAAACCACACAGTATGTATGTTCACATATCTATATAGCACGATCAATTGTTCAGCTAATTAATGTGCTTTTATTTTATGATTTGCTGTTTCCAGGGCACAGACAGAAGCTTGATGACTCTAAACCTAGTTTGTTCTCTGACCGCCTCAGTGATTTAGGGCGCATTCCTCATCCCAGTATGAGAGTAGGTGTCCCGCCTCAGAACCCACGGCCCTCCCTGAACTCTGCACCAAGCCCTTTTAATCCACAAGGACAGAGTCAGATTACAGGTAAGACAGACGCATAGGTTTCACTTGGAGTCTGGCAGGCTGGGGGTGAGGGGCTACCAGATAAGATGTGTTCATTTCATGACTTCCAGAGCTGCGGTCGGCTCGTGAAAAAACTTAAGATGCGAAGATACTGATTTCTTCCTTTTTGTTAAGACCGTTTTGACCTTCGCTAACTTCGGAATGAAAATAAAGGTTTCTGCCAATGCTGGGCTTTACAGCTGTGTCATGTACACTGAGGTGGGGTGGGAAGAGCTGTGCTGTGGGAGAATGTATGATATAAATTCTATACTGCATCCAGGTGGTGCGGGGGACAGCATCACACCCCGACCATTGGAAGATTAGTGTTATTGACTCGGATTTGAGCTTAAATTTCTTACACATAAACAGTCTCATTTAATTTGCTTCGAAGTAGCCCAGGGCTAACAGGAAGCCTTGATTGGTAGTTAGAGGCGGGGTAGTGGATAGTTCTTCAGGCAGACAGAGCCTATTTCAGATTCAAGTTAGCACCGGGTCTCCACACCACATTTCTGTTTATATGTTTCAATGAGCCGGTTACTTTGTTTCTTCTTAACACCAACATCACGTCATCACTGGCTATGACGCATTAAGATCCCAGCTCTTTTTGGTTTTCTACTCCACTGGTGCAAACACAGATCTTACTTTAGGATCAGTTTGATTGCTTTGAGGTCCCATTGACAAGAATGTGTGGATCATGGCAGATCTTTAATTTGCATGTCAAAAATATCAAGAGATCAAAGAATATTATGTCATCTACCTGCTGTCTTTGCTAGAGGCAGACTAGACTAGTGAGAAGATGAATCAAAACAAAACATGCAGTAAACCCTAAATGTGCAAATTTTTTTTGATGGCTAGCTTTTCCTCTATAGTGAGAATACTTAAGTATGCATAACGATCTCAAAACTGAGATGTTCATGACCTACCTCTTTTTACTCTCCTGTCCATATTATGCAAATATATTCTTGGATATTTCTTAAGAGTAGCTTTCTCTTTCTGTGGGTTTGCTTAATAAATGAATGCAGGTGCATAAAACGTAATATGGAATTGTAAGAAAAACTCAACATGTATCGTCACATTGGTGAGCACAGGGTACTGGCATCACGGAAGAATGTTAGTACTCTGTATGAAGACCACATTTTAGTCTGTCTGAAACTTTAAACAGCATGTGTGAAGCAAATGGCTAAAAGTGTGTGCTAGACGTGTTCATGATGAAAGTGCAAGGCGGGGTTCACACTAGCCTGTAAATGTTACGACTTTAATGTACTGGACTTTAGTGGATTAAAATTCAAAATAGCCATCTTATAGTAATTCTTAGACTGTGTGTGTGTGTGTGTGTGGATGTGTCTGTGTGTGTGTGTGTGAGGGGATATGTGTTTATATACTATTTGTAATCATAAATACTTTTACATGCATATATACCTTGTATGATTTAGTAACCAGTAGGGTACTTAAGTTTTCTGTTTCTGAGTTCTAATCTTTAGCTATTTGTTAATATATTAAAGACTAATGGTTTTAATGTTTTGCTTACTTTAACGTGTATGAGTGTTTGCTTGTATGTACGTATGTGTAGTGCATGGATGTGGTGCTCTCAGTCTAGAAGAGGGCATCAGATCTCTAGGAACCAGAGCGCATGGGTGCTGGGATCCAAACCTGGATCCTCTATAGGAGCAGCAAGTGCTCTTACCTGCTGAGCTATCTCTCCAGCCTCCTATTATAGGTCTTTAAAATGGCCGTTTGAACCTGTCTGGTGTTAGATTCACTTAAGAGGCCTAGATCTATAAGTGAAGTCACAGGAAAGCTCTGTTAGCCCATAACCTAACGGTGCTTTAGACATCGTTGAGCCAGACATTGGAAAGGCAGTTGGGAAGGGCTACCTTTAACAGCATCTCTATGTGTAGATGTGTGAGTAAACTTCTGAGAGAGCAGGGACATATGGGGGACAGAGCATCTGTGATGATCAGAAGTGTGACCCTTCTCAGAACAGGTTCACCTCCAGTCAGCAGCAGCATATTTCCATCACCCTCCCTCTTGGGAGGGTCAGGAAGGTTGAGCTCCTTGTCAGAAATTGCTTGGCATGTTGGTGGCAGGACAGAGAATATTCCCTGGGTCTCCACAGGTATTGATAGTATCTTAGAAGTTCGTCTTATAAGATATTGGTCCTTCACTCGGGGGGCTTTGGTACTGGTGGACCAACTAAGGATCGGTTATTGCCACTCTTTTCCTCACTGTCCTCTTCTGGTCATGATAACTTTTCTCCAGCCTCCCAATGCAAAGGTGTACATGTGCATCTGTGACATGCTCTGCTCTTGGTTGTGTGAATGTTCTTTAAATCCCTCACATTATTGAGGGTCGGGGGAACAAAGATACCTGCAAGTAGTCAAGGAACCAGACAAGTAGGAAATCCAGGAACACCCAGAGCAGTAGCTACATCATGGGTGAATGGGCAGATTTCATTTTCAGGATTCATCTTCTTGTTTATTTAGTAAGCGTGCTTTTTAGTCTACCACATGCAGAGAGCCCCATCTTTGGCAGCGCAGAGGGCAGAGGAAAGTGCTCTCCTTCATCTTCTATAACTGAAGAGGCTCATTTGCATCCCTCACAGCATGCTTTTCATAGTAGTCTGTCTACTGATGAGATGGAACTTCTTCCCAGGTCTCTTCATTATCTTCCCCGGGAAGAGCCTTTGTCCAAAGGCCCCTCTCTGTTGTTCTCTGAGCATTTGTAGGGATGCCCTTGGTTCCTAGCTTCTGTGTATCTGTTTTTCTCCATTGGCTAGTGTGGACTTCTCTGAAGCAAAGAGTCTCACTAAACGTTGACTTGATGAGAATCCAACTGAGAAGAAATCGGTGTGAAAAAGGACACGTATATCATGCTTTCTTGTTAGCATGGGCTGTGCTTTCTAATTTCTTAACCAGGCCATTCTAGTTTCCTGAGGATGAACTATGGCAGAAATCACATTTCTATATAATTCTCTGCTGTTAAACAGTTGGTTTCATACCACAAGGAGTGCAGAACTCACATTCTTGAGACTTTCCTAGAGTGGTAACTTCTTGGCATTTCCTATCGCCATTCTAGTTCATGTAGTCCTCTGTTCAAGGATGTTTGTCACAGGGCCTGATTCTCTCTCATTAGCTAAGTTCTCTTGAGTTGTTTATCGCCTAACAGTACTCAGTGGTGATGGTTGTATGCTTACCTGAAGTTCTTCGTCTTGCCCATCATCAAAGGCAGATGACTTCTTCAGAGTCCCAGAACAGCAAAATGAAATTCAAGGAAATCGTTAGTGCTTAATGTTTCATAATTAGCCTTTTCTAATGTCTCTTGCAGTTCCTAGGGCCAAAGGTTCTAGCTATATGGTGGGCTGGCTTCTTTGCTGTGCCAGGTCAGTGGTGCCACACTGTTGATGTCTTTGATGGCTCATGTTCTTTCTGCCTGAGGGACCAGGGCCTCCCCACAGCTTCCTGAGGAAGTTGCTTCCTCCCCAACTCTTTTTATCATTCTGACATCTGCTGCCTGTCTCTTGGCACCAGGAAACACCTAGCCTGTTGCAAACGCCAACCCCTTTTGACTCAGCATGTGGCAATGGTTTTGGAGGTTGAAGATGCCATGCTAGGAGGCACTCCTCATGACAGCTACCACAGTAAATTCTCTGTATGACACAGCTGTACGTAAAAGTAATTCTGATGATTCACAGCCTTGGAGTCTGCGGGATGGAATTTTGATCTCATCACTGGAAGGACAGTATATATTGATATTATTCTCTTAATCATTCATGCAGGAAGTCGGTTGAGGGTTAATGTTTTGCTAGGCATTATTGTAAGTGAATCATATAGATGCAGTTTTTGTAATGGCTTTTATGAATTTTAGAAATGCAGTGTTTTGTATCTGCAATCGAGTTCACGTAATCTTCTGTGCAAATATGTTTTTATAACAGTCCTGACCCTCTCTCATTAGCTTACATTTCAGTGTCATTTACAGCCAATAAAGGAACAGTACGAGTATACAAGACATGGTTTCAAAATAAGTGTCCAGGAACATAAACTGAATCACCTAGTACAGAGTGACTTAGGAAGGGAAGGAACTAATTTTGATTGTAAAGTTGGGAAGGAGTCTTTGGAGACAGGCCTGTGAGGAGCAACATGTAAGCTGTGGGAGGACTCATGCATATGGGAGGACTCAAGCAGATGGGAGGACTCAAGCAGATGGGAGGTCTCTTGAGGGTGGGAGGACTCAGAAAAGCAGGCCAAGGCAAAACTATGGAGGGCTTCAAAGGGTGTTGCCACTGAAGGATATGAATCAAGGGGAGGGTGTTTTCTAATCACTGACATGTTTACATGCTGCCTGCAGGTGCTCTGTATAGGATGCATGCATCCCTTGGACCAAAGGTAGAGGCAGGCTGATGTTCAGGGTGCTGCTCCAGGAGCTGATCTGATGATGCTTCAGGGAATGTAGTATTTGGGGACTTGACCTGGGCACCTGGAGGATAGTGAGATCATTTAATGATGTGGGGAAGACTTGGGAAGGGTATGAGTTGTTTGTTAAACACTAAATGAAAAATAATTTTCCATGCATGTAGGTGCTGGAAGTATACAGGATAGTTTTTGTTTGTTTGTTTGTTTCTGTTATGACTTTCATTTTCAGTAGTCTCTCAGCCAGGACTAGATTCTTGAGCATCTACTAGATGGGTTTTCTCCTTGTGGAATGTGCATGCTGCTCATCTGACGTTTTTGCTCGCAGTCTCTTTAGTAATACGTCATCAGATTCCTACTTTTTCCTGGCTTATCCTTCTGTTTATTGCTTTTCCCAAGACATTCTTTCTTCCAAACTTGGACCAATCGCCACTGTCTCTGCCAGGCCTCTTCCGACCCACTCACCCAGTCAAGCTCCCTTGCCACCTTGTGCAATGCTCCATTACATCACGTTCCATGTGGGGACAATGATTTGAACACATGTTGTCTTTTGCATCAGACTTTCCATTATTCAAAGTCTAAGGCCATGTTATATTCATCTTTGTGTCCTTATTGTCTTCTGTAATGCCTGGGGCTTGGTGATAAATGAATAAATAGGTCATTGATTTCTTCAGGAAGTATGAGGGAATATTATCCTGGACTTAGTCTTTTTAGTTTCTATTTGATTGGATTCTTATTAGCTATCATTTAGTGTTGCATATCACGAGCCAGGCATTGTTCCAATGAGGTTAAGTCACTCACCCTTCACAATGGGTCTTTTAGGTAGGTAGCATGGTTGTGGTAACTGAGGGTCAGAGAAATAAAATAACCCTCCAGGATCCTACTTACAACTACTGACTATTAAATAAAGGATTTAAGAAACATCTGCATAGCTCCAGGGCTAAATTGAATATTGTCTTGGGTGCTAGAGAAGAGACATTTTAAAAAAGGGATACTTCAGGAGTGTCTGGTCTGTACTTTAAAGTGCTTATTGATGCCTTAAGATGTTCTGCAAATAATATACTTTGTAGATGCCTGAAGTCGATTCCATTGTTACATTCCTTGTTTCTGAGTGTCGATTTTTGGTGGACAATCACCTGTACCTCTATCAAGTTGGACATGTCATTAACCATCTAAGTGAACACGTATCATGTGTGATCACTTCCCTTTTCTTTTTTTTTCTTTATTTTTTCCTACTTTATTTGCATTTCAAATGTTTCCCCCTTTCCAGATCTCCCCTTTGGAACCTCCCCATTCCCTCCCCCTGCCACTATGGGGGTATTCCCCCACCCACCCACCCACCCACTCTCATCTTCCCTCTTTGGCATTCTCCTATCCTGGGGGATCTAACACCCTCAAGCCCAAGGGCCTCTGCTCCCCCTGATGTCTAACAAGACCCTCCTCTTTCCACTGGATATTATTTAGGATCCCCAGGGAAGGTAGTGTCCTAAAAGTGATACATTAGGAGTGTCTGGCTTATACTTTAATGTGCAACAAAAACATTTTTAATGATTAAAGTGCAGTTCTATAAAGCATGTGTTCATAGTAATAATTTTAAAAATAATAACTGATGGGGAGAAACGGTTTGCCAGACAGTCTAAAGCCATGTAAACTGCATGAGCAGTTACCTTGATTGGGGTTAAGTCATTTTCCTCCACTTCAATATGATTCTGTTGTCCCTTGGGGGAATAAATCTCCTTTAGAAACTAATAGGCTCTACAGCCAACTATGCCACTGAGATTAGGCTATGCACGGTTGACTGACCTAGGCTCAGTCCACTGTTGCTTGCCCTGAAGCATTTATCAGAATAATCTTCTCAGAAGTAGGACAGGATAGCTGAATAGTGTATGTCTCAAATTGTCATTCTCTTCAAGTACCGAGTGACCACATGGTTCTAGAATGGGAGATAAGCCGGGGGGAGACATGGGCATGGGTGGCGTGGGGGTGGCTGTGAGTGTGACTGAGAGGGAACCCAAGAGAGGCTCAAGCAGAGTGGCTGCAGGGTTCTACCAGTGTGGATATGGAGAGGGAAGTAAGCCAACGTGTCCCTATTACCCAGAGACACCATGGAGCCTAAAAGAGGTGAGGCCACCAACTCAAAAAAAGACACACCATGGGAAGTAGTTCTGTTTTCCATTGGTGGTACTGTGTTTGAGTTTCTGAAGTCACCGGAAAGTCCTGCCCAGGCTTCTTCCTTTGAGAGCCATTGGGCAGGGTGTCCAGGTAAATAGGCTTGCTGCTTTGCCCATGTGTGTGCTGGAAATCTCACTGGAGGAAGTGACTGATCACAATTCTCATTTTTAAAAAAGAACACAAATCCTGTGTGTAAACACTGTTCTATGTCTATTAGCTTTGGGAGGCAGCCTCTGCGTACAGTCGAGATGAAGCATGAGTTCCCATCTTTAAAGAGCTAGGCTCCCCGTAGGGGATGGCAGCTACAGGCTCATGCTGTTGCTTAGCCTGCCAGTAATATCTACAAAGTAACTTGTAGATGGTGCTCGGATTTGTGTGTGGTAGAATTCCCTTATTCTAGGAATATTTTTTTAAAACCAGAGAGGGATGATTATCTGAGAACCATCAGTTTCTTGTCCCAAAGACTCCTTTTTGGATTTTCTTCTTTCTGGACCAGAAGATCCACAGCTGGCATCTAATAATGACAAGAGGAGTCTGTGTGCTACATCTTGCTTCATTCTGGTGGAATCTGTCTTTAGGTTTCTTTCCAGAGAACATGTTGGTTTCGTTCTTCCATTCTTTTCCATCTTTTTTTACATTATAGCTTCATGTCAGTTTTACGTGCATGTATGTAACATGTACATGTACATGTATGTAATATATGTATACAAACATGCCATTCTTATTTATTAATTGTCTAGGGTCCTTGCTCACCACCTTTCACTTCCAGTGATAGCTTATAGGCCAAAGGCTTAGGGGTCTACAGTGGATAGAAATACACAACCAGAAGTCAGATCCTGGGGTTGTGGAGGGATACTGTCAGGCACATCTGCCTTAGGTGTGCTAGGCTATACTTTGATCATCCTTAAGTTTCTGGGACTTCTCACAGAGACCTACTGTGCATTGCCCAAGTGGGGTGAATGACAACAATATTGTATTTATATATTTTCAAGCCAGAAACATATTCTAAGTCATAGTCATTCTTAAATTGATATATTGAACATATAAATTATATGCATAGGTACGTTTAATACTTAATACTAACTTGTATGTAATATCTTATCATTTAATATATAAAAATGTACTCCAGGAATAACACTGCATGAAACTATTCACTTAGGAACATCTAGTTAATTTTTGGAGGCCTTGTTCAATCAGGATCTGCTTTCTCATAGTTTAGAAACAATTTGCTTTAATGGAATTTAAAACAACAGCCTTGGCAAAGGTTGTCAGTGGTGACTTATCTAATGACTAAGAAAATTGGAGCCTGAGGAGATTTCTGAAATCCACAGAGCTGAAAGAGGAAATCTACGTGTCTGGAAGCGGGCTTTGACGGGGTGGTTTTAAGTGGGGAGGGGGAGGATTTGGGAGGAATGTTAACTTGCCCGTGAGACGTCACCAGAGTGAATAGAAGGAGGGGAAGGGCTTAAAAACCTTGATTGTTAATTGCTGGTTGTGGTGACTTTGGGGATCACATGTGGCTTGCAGTCTGTAGGGAACTCTGCTGTTGGATTACCCATCCTCCCACTCCTGATCCTGTCTCTTACAGTTGACCAGAGCAAGCACTGTGCTGTCCTTGCTCAGCTCCCTCTTTGATATTTGTTTTATGGTTCAAATTCTTCATCCAGTGATTAGTCCTTACACCCACCTCACTATGAAGCTTGGAAAGGTGAGTTCTAACCCTTCTAGACTGTGATAAAAATAACAGACAGTTGTAGGAACAGAGTGCTAGTAGATGCCTTCTTCAAAACTGGCTATGGTTTGTATTAATGACTACTTCCTGATAGACCTCTTCACTGATTATACATCAGAGAGGAAGCATCTACCTTGCCAAGATTCAGGGACACAACAGGCAAGTGAGCTTTCTACTAACAATTTGCTCTAAGAGTCCTCAGGGCAAGTTTTAAGTGAGCCCCTTCTGCCTTCCGAGTTCCACGGTGATCAATTGTGAAAATGCTTTGTATACAGGCTTTTGAGCAGGACATCAGTGTTTTTCAGTGGACTGGAGGCATGCTGATACTAGCAATGGCTCCAAAATATTAATCAGAACTAAGAGTTTTACCAACAGCCAAGACATTTTCAGAAAAAGGAAGCTGGAATAAAGGGTTATAAATTCCACCCCCCCCACACACATGTATATATAATCTCTGTAGTCCTCTATCTTTGGTATATTTCAGTATCACCTAGGGAAGACCATTAAAAGGTTCTTCAGCTTTGAATCAGGATATAGGAGGTGAGGGCAACAAAAATTCCATGTTCTAACACCCCCGGGGTCATTTTGCCCATTCAGAGCCAATCCTGACACGGCCCAGGCAGCGTCAAAGAGCCTCATTCTTACAGTCAGATGATGTGTTGAGCCCGTTAGTGTCTGCTGCTTGTCTCTCAGTTTTCCCAAGTGCGGGGACCCTAGACTCTGCCTTGGAGTTCATTTCAGCTGTTCTTTTCCCTGCACATCCATCCTTCCCTGTGTCTGGCCCTCAACTGGATTCCTGCCCTTTTTCTGTGATGATGCTGTCAGAAGCGAGAGTTTTAAATGCTCCACTGACTGTACCACCCCATTAAACAAGCAAAGAAGAAGAACAACAACAAAAGCCAGAACGACCTTCCTTTGCACTTAGTATGAATATGAACACTGGTGATTCCAGCACAGGCCAGCAGCTCCTGCATCAGCTGGCTCCTCCCACTTCTGCTTTCTCATCTCAGGCTACGGTCACGCTTTTGTCAGATTCCATAAAGAGACTATCTGCCAGGTCCTCAAAAAGACCACACTGTCTCTTTCCCAGAAACTAGATACCTGCTGTCTCTTTGCCCGCCCTGTTAACCCCACACAGTTACCTTCTGTGCTTCTGCCTCATGACCAGGTCTTGGTTTACTCACCATGACCTTAGGAAAGCTACGCCTGATACCCAGGTTTTTCCACCATCTGTTCCTATGGCGTATCACGGATCGCTCCTTCTTACAATGTATCACAGTTAGATGACGATTTGACCCAGCTGTGAACTCCAGAAAGGAGGGATTGCTGGTTCTATTTTTATTTATCGCTGATATTCCTAGAGCCCAATACAGTACCGGAACAGACAATGATTGACAATGGATGAACCGATGCCTGGGGATAATGGGTAATCATCATCTACCTGAATGTAAATGTTACCATGCTTGGGTATGACACACCAGGTACCCTATCTGACCAGTTTGATTGACACCAGCTCAATTTGAACCTGTATTTACTACACCCACCTTGATCTGAACTTAGTATCATGCCCCTTGGCCAGCTCCACATCGTAGTTATAACTTAAGTTGTGAGCATACCCTTTGAATCTCACTCCTTTCCTTCTGTCCACTTCCCCAGAGAGGTCCAGATTGTGATAAAGCTCAGGCCAGCTTAGATGTGACATGTGGCAGAACCTCCTGAGTCTTCTCTTGGAATTCTTTAAATATCGACAGGCCCTCCATTTCTGTCTCACACTGCCCAGTGTTGATGTCAGTACAGACACACCTGTCATCTCCCTGCTGAGAAGGGCGGCTTGCTTCTGATTTCTGCCATGTCCACGTCGTGTTCTAGCATATGATATCTTTGGCTGCACCTACCATTTCTTCTCTTCCCCGCTATTATCTCCAGGGATTCATTAAACCCCACTTTTGCAATAATAACCCATTGGCTTGCCTACATAGCACCCAGTTTTATCCAAATGGCTTGCTGCTCTTTCCTGAAATTTCCATTCATGGCTCTATGAATCAGTGGGCTGGTTTCCTGCCAAGTGCTTCTGTCTGCTAGCTTGCTTGGTTCGGGGACCAGATGAGAAGCCATAATCCTAGTCTCAAGCTTTCTCTAGCATGAGCCGCTTTGTGATGGAAGGTCCCTCTCTATGACATTTCCCCTCAGCTATCTTTCATAGCCATCTCAAGTCAGCACCTGTGTGGCTTCTGTTCTTTCTCCTGCAACTGCCGTCTCTAGGAAGGACTGTGCTGGAAGCTCACTTTTCTGAGCAGGAATCACAGAATTTTTATAGACAGGAAGCGCTTTCCCATTTCCATTCTTACTTTGAGAGACCAGCAAGATGCTGATAATGTAAGTTACTGGTTTGTGGCAGCACACACTTAAGCAGAGGAGGCTATTCATGTTTAGATATTGCTGGTCATTTAACAGGAGGATCTGAACGGAGTGGGACAAACTCATTCTGAAAATTCAGTCTAGCTGAAAGGGTTTTTTGGGGAACGCATAGCATGTAGCCTTGAATATTCCGTGTACACTGTTTTGAACTATAAAAGTATAAAAGTATGGATGAATGTGAAAATATGTTTATTGTGACATAAAAGTGTGAGAAAGAGGACAGTGATTAACTGTGGACGTAATCGGCCATATTTGACCCTAGTAGTTAGTGGTCTAGAGGCATGGCTCTAAAGTAGATTCTGTTTACACTTCAATGTAAATAGTCCATTTTCTCGGTGAATACCTGAGTGTCACACAGTCCTACTTGAATCCTGAGTAGGGAAATGTAGATAAATGATAAGAGGTGACAGAATGGAGGAGCTCTAGCCGGGCCCCCCACCTGTAGCTGTGGCCACTGCAGACACACTGAATGGAAAGCTCTGCTGTTGTCTTGTTTTACACTCAATTCTATTGGAAGAAGCTTTTGTGCTAGCCCAGGTTCTGTCCATGGTTCCGTTTCCTTTCTTCTCTCTGTGAAGCCTGGTACCACATCTATGGTGTGTCTCCTCGTGATTCTTAGGAAAACCAACCATGTACATATTCATGAGTGACCCAAGTATTTATCCATGGGGACTTGCTGACACCAATCTAGCAATCTGATTCCCTCATGTCTCTTCTGCTGAGTTTTCACAAAGCTTTCTTCCTGTCCCACTCCTTCCCCTAATGACATTCAGAAAATTCCACATGTTTTCCTGTAGCCAGTTCAGAGGGTCCCTCCCTCATGTTTCTTATTCTTAGTATCTAATGCTAATGCATGCAGACATGGGATTTTTGTTGTGGCCATTTTGGTTATTTGTGAGTATGAAGGCAGACAGCCCCTCACATATCAGCTAACGGAATATGCAGCCGCCCTCCGGTCTAGTTCGTGACTGCAGCCTGCTTTCCGGGTGTCCCTTTGGATGAATGGCTGTTTGCAGTTTTGTTGATAGACATCAGATACCCAAGCCGCCCCTTCCCAGTTGTTTTACAGCAGCCTGCATCTGGTGCCGTCTGTGCTGTCGTGTTTGGGGTTTATAAAGAGGAAGGCAGCATACATGCTCTTTAGGAACTCAGAGATGAGGTGCAGGGACATTGTTGGTGGTGGAGAACTTAGAAAAACTTCTCTGCCATTGGTGCTTTATGGCTTGTTTCTAACCTCACAGTGTTTTTGAGAACACAGGTACATGCATGGAGTACATGGTCTTATTATGTCTTGCTTCCATGCAGCAGGGGGCTTTTCTTTCTGGGTTCATCTGTGTCTCTAGGGCCATCCATCCACATCTCTGCTGCTCTCTCCCCTCTCCCATACGTAATTCCTGTCTGTCATGCCTATAAGGACAATAGGCCCATTATTGGAAAGACCTGATTTTTCTCTCTCAAATTTATGTTACAGGTCAGATTTAATTTTCAGTTCCTGCTAAGCTCCTCTTTCTTTAGGTGGCAGGAGTTTGTGTAGAAGTAAAGATAGAGTGATATTGAAACATGTTTGTGATAATTTACTATTTCAGATTTCTCAAGCACTCAAGAGTGTGTGCACATGACTTGTGATGCTAAAGGCTTTGTTTCTAAGCATTGATATTTGTATAAAAACAGTTACACTCTGGTAGTGCAGTGAGGAACTTTGGACACTGGTTTTGGAGGTTGGCATATTAAAAGAGGGAGTTCTAGTTTTAAAGCATCATGGGAATATCAGAAGATTAACAGCAGTGACTGGAGACAGGGCTCAGTAGTTAAGAGCATTGCTGCTCTTCCAGAGGACCCAGACTCAGTTCCCAGCACCCACCTGCAACACCAGTCCCATGACATCTGACGCCATCTTCTGGCATCCTGGGAGACTACACACATTTGGCACAGATACACACATGCAGACAAAACACCCATACATATAAAATAAAAGTAAACAACTCTTTAAAAACAAATCTTAAAAAGCTCCACATCAATTTTGATTTCTTTTGATATCTTCTGAGAGATTTTAGATGCATTTGCCGCTCACCCAGGATGTAACCTCTAGGCCACATTTGACACTTTTATGCTTTGAGGCCTCAAAATCAACACTCTTCTTAGGTTGGAGTCAGCTCCTCATACTTTTGTCCTGTTTCTGAAGACCCAGAAGGACAAGCCAAATCATGTGGCTCTGGTGGGTTGAGGCAAAGGCACCCAAGGCTGAGCTGATTCCTGGTTAACTAGGTCTGTTGCAGAGCTAATGTTCTCTGTAGTGATTGTAGCAATACCTGCTCTGACTAATCTGAGCACAGAGTGAATCTCAGAAGGCTCAGGTTTCTTCAGGAAGTGCAGTTCAGAAAGAACTCATGAGAACCAGTTAGGGTGACTTATCTCCACTGTAGGCATTACACAGTGTGTAATGTATAGACACTACACACATGCACACTTACACACCCACCCACATGCATACATATACACACTAATGCACATACACACACATATACATATACATACACGTTCATACACACATACATATACAAAAATATACACTCACACATATATACACACTCAAACACACACACAAATATATCCACATGTAAACACACATACACACATATACACATATATACACACATACACACATACAAAAATACACATGCACACATATGTTATGATCATATATTTAAGTTAGGATTATACATTCTTAGGAGACAGATTTTTCTCCCACCACAAGACTGGAAAGTTGGAGGGGAGACTATGTTATTGACAAGATGGGACTGTCTCTTTCTGAGATGAAACCAAGTCCAGGAAGGAGCAGAGTCAAAGATAGAGACTCTTGATTCAGGATGGTGAGCACAGAGGCAGCCTGACCATGTGCTGAGATCTTTACAAGCTTGGGAAGGAGATTTTTGTTTCTCCCTATGTTGCTGATGAAATTGAAGCTTAGACAGGTGTGCCCTTTGTCCAGTCAGTGGGCCAGAAATGGCACCTGTGAGATTGATTGTTTGTTTGCTTATTCACTGAGTATGAGGTAAGGCCTGGGATGGGAGCAACTCAGAATACACCTCTTCAGTATAAGGTTGTTGATCCTCATTCCTTATCTAGTGGATACACTATGATGGTTCTTATAATTTATTTTTCTTTAGTCTCTCTTGTGCCACCCCTACCATTGTCATATAATCTTAGGATGAGGACTAACCTTGAAGGAGATTGGCTGAGCTGCAGCCAATCCTCTGAGAGACAAAGGACAAAGCGTTCTTCCCTTTTTATGGGGGGGGGGGAGGGTGTTAGTGAGAACATTCTTGGGAAAGGCTTCCACTCAAAGTGAAGTTGTCCTTTAAGGGACCATTCTAGTTGATATCTGGCAGGCCGAAATTTTATGTAAAACTTCTCAGTATAATAGCTCTCTTATAGCTTAGGACAAATTTAGAATGATTAATTACGACATTTTATTATTATGGTATTTATTTAAGCCACCCGGAAGTTTGTTGCTGAGTGGCTTGTATGCCTACATTTAATTATACCATCTCAGAAGTATTAAAGAGCTGCACTCTCACAGAGATAGTCCAGATAGTGTGGAGTCAGATTTTTATGTCTTTGATATATTTGATTTTGGCCATGAGAGCTTAATTCAGAGATGGTATTGCCACCTCCGGTTAAAATCAGCAGCTCTATGAAAGACACCCTAGGTCACAAGGCCGAGCCTGCCCACATGAGTTCAAAAGTGCAATGATGATTTCCACCTAGATCATAGGGGTTATCCAAACACTTTGTTGTCATCTAGTCTTTGAAACCTAACAGTAGTTAGGGTTGTATTCATTTCACAGAGAGAACCTTTTGGCTACTAAATAGGTACCACGAGAGGCAGAGAGCTTATCAGATCTGGCATGATTCATGTCACGCTCATGAAACCCAATCAGGATCATTATTCCCATTTCACAGATAAACCACTGGGGCTAGGCATTTAAGTGACCTACTCAACACAGCGGGGAGCTGTAAACCTAGCCTCAGTCTGTCTTCATGGCCAGTGGGCAGAGCGACTTGGCCATATTTGATTCAGCATGCTATGTAGCTGATGTCATGTAACTAAACAGTAGACTGACCCTTCACTGAACATTGTCTTAATAGAAAGCCCGTTTATTTCCCATTGTACTGGGCTGTCTCTCTGCACAAAGAGAACACTTAGGTTCACATCACAACCAAATGCCTTTAATCCCTTTGCAATTAATTGATATATATATATATATATATATATATATATATATATATATATCCAGCCCATGTATGCTCTTTGGAAGGTGGTTCAGTCTTTGGGAGCACTCAAAGGTCCAGGTTAGTTGTCTCTGTTGGTCTTCTTTTTGAGTCCCTGTCCCCTCTGGTCCCTCAGTCCCTCCTCTAGCTCTTCCACAAGGCTCTCCGAGCCCCATCTATTGCTCCATTCTGATGTTTTAATCACCACTGTCATTCCTGGGGTTTTGTATGATTTCCTCCAGTTTAGGCCAGGACGAGTGATCCACTAACTCACTGTTGCCTTTGAGGACTGGACACACAGATCGAACTGCTTGCTGAGGAAGTTGTCTGGCACAGCTAAACTTTGCAAATCTAACATCTATTCCTCTAGAACCCCTTCTTGTAGCTGTGTGGCAGTTGTCTGTTGTCCCTGTCATCTGTGGAGAATGTGCTTGACTCCAGCCCCTTGCCTTTACGAGACAGTTTTTCTGCTCTGGAAGGAGCCAACCCTTCCCCATCTGAAGATGGTTTCCCATCTCTCTAAATAGTATTCGTGGTGGAATTTCCATTCGTGGTGGAAGGCAAAGAGTTTTATCAGTATCTGAGGATAACATGGAGCAGTCACTCGGAGTTGAAATACTGCCAATCAATACAATCTCAACCTTGGGAGTTTGAAAGTATAGAAATTCATTAGTTTTAATCATCAAATATCTTTTAAACTTCTGAAGAAAGTCTATGTTATTACAGTGCTGCCTTTTTCTTGAATCGCATACTCAGGTAAATGTTTCTTAAACTTGAATTAGGGGTGTCCCCCATATCTATTAATGTCAGTAAGCATCAGATAAATATCCAGATGTATTTAATTATTTCCACTCAAGGAAGTATGTCCTATTTAGATAATCTTTAAATAAATTGTTTCCAAACTGAACAAATAAACAAGAAATAGCTGAAACTCAACAGCTTCTACTGCATAGAAAAACCTAGAGGCTTTAAAAGAGGAACTAGCCCAGGAAAAAAAAATCTGCGTCTCATTATGTATTCATTTTTATTTTGATAAATAAACCTGAATTGACTGTTCAGTTTCTTTTAAAAATTAATCTGTTGATTTTCAAAGAATAAGAGTCAATTCAATGGCGTGTTTTATACCTGTTCCAAATGTGCTCTACCTCCGATGTGTTTTAAGTATGGGACAATCAAAAAAGAGTATCTTTTGTTTGCTGTTTGTTAGTTCTGTTTTAAGATAAGAATGTAAGAATGAGGGCTGCAGAGATGGCTCACAGAATTGGACCATGTACTTTCAGGGGTGCGGGAGTTCAGTTCCCAGCTGGCAATGGATGGCTTCCAACTTCTGCAAATCCCAGCTCTAGGGGATCCAGTGCCCACTTCTGGCTCCTACAGGAACCTGCTCTCAACACACACACACACACACACACACACACACACACACACACACGCATACACTGAAAGTCTCCTGTCTTAGTAGTCTCCTCCTAAATAGTTTTCCGAGCAATCTCATACTCCCGTGATCAGGTTAGTATAATGGTCCCTTTGTGGATGAGGAAGCCCAGGCTCTGTGTGGATCCAGTTATAAACATCCAGAAGCTCATCTATATGCAAATACATCAACTGTCCTGTAAAAACCAACTCTGCTCATGTTTAAAGTTAGCTTAAAGATTTTCAAATTTGCATTTAAAATCAATGGAGTGAAATTCACCTATGATTCTGTTAGTGAACGTTTGAGAAAGATTAAAACAGTCTTTATGTTGGAAATAGCAACAAGTTTGCCTTCTTATCTCTGCCCAAACCACCCTGAACTCACCCTGTTTCACCTAATCCAGGAAGCTATGCAGGGTTGGGTCTAGTTAGTACTTGAATGGGTGACCCCTTGGGAATACCAGGTGGTATAGGCTCAAAGGAGGAAAAACACAGCACAACAAAACAAAACAAAATTGCCTTCTCTTTTCTTATACAAATGGATGATGGCCTTTTAATAAATTTCTTAGCCTTGAGCTTCCAAGTCTCAGAACCCAGCAGAGATATGTCAAAGGCATTGTCAGCTCTTGGCAATTAACCTTAATCACTTTTCTGCCCATTATTTTTATCAGCGACTGTAGAATGCTTTAAGCCGAGAGAGAGAGAGAGAGAGAGAGAGAGAGAGAGAGAGAGAGAGAGAGACAGAAATTGATTTCAGTGGGATTAAAGCATTTTCCAATTCTCCTGTTTGGGATCTTCTTCTTGCTATCAGGAACTCTTATGCTTGAACCTAGATGGCAATATAGCTTTTTAGAATTCAATCACAGCTGATTTTTAAATTGACATTTGTCTTTTCTCAAAGGTTATTTCTAAAATAAATTTGGCTTTATCATTAAATAATGTATCCTGCTTGCTTTCTTTCTAGTCAGTGAAGATGCTACTCCTCTTCTGTTCTCTTCCCTGTCCTAGCCCCTTGAGTCCCCCATTAGAAAATGCCATTCCACTGACTCTCAGAGAGAAAGCCCATTGCAGGGGAGCCCAGAATCAGGTACTTTAAGAAGAAAGAAGCACCCTCAAAACATGGCAGCCAGATAAGCAACAGTTGAAGGCACAGCCTACATCTTTTGGCAAATTATTCAAGTTAATTGATAGAAAAAAATAATTTAAAAAGTGTGTTCAGGGAAGGAATTTTCGAAAACACAGAGAATAAATAAAATAAATTCCGCTTTTTGAAAATAAGCAAAATGGATTGTTTTCTAAATGGCCACTGGACTTTCCAAATAGAAATATTTATTCATAAGAGAGACAAATGGGCCTTATGTGCACGCACGCGCGCGCGCGCACACACACACACACACACACACACACACACATTTTGTCATGTTCATTGAGACATCAAGTCTAGAGAGCTCTGGGCTATTTGAGGCCTAAAAGGGAGAGGCTGCCGTGGGAGATATTTATTCTTCTTCTTATTTATTTTAGAGTCTTGTCTTTTCTTCTGTGCTGTGTCTTAGGTTCTGGGCTGCATGGTTTTTAGGCTGTGGTAGCTGGAATACTGAACTGGTTTTGTGTTTCATCGTTTTTTTTCTCTCTCCCAGATCCCAGGCAGACACAATCTTCCCCACCGTGGTCCTACGACCAGTCTTACCCCTCCTATCTGAGCCAGATGACATCTCCATCCATCCACTCCACCACGCCGCTGTCTTCCACACGGGGCACCGGGCTACCTGCCATCACTGATGTGCCCAGGCGTATATCAGGTAAAGACCAAGCTTTAACTAGAAGCCCACCCCTGCACAGGGGTGGGGGTAGGGGTGGTGATGGAACAAGCCTGGCTTATCTATGCTGCTCCCAGTCACTGTCTATTGGAGACAAGTGACATTAGGTACTCAGTTTTCTGCATTTATGGGACTATCAAACACTTGAACATTCTTAATTCAAGAGATGAAAATTCACCAGAGATGGCATACTTTTCTTAAGATAATAACCTTTAGTATTTCCCAGTTAGTGTCCTGCTGAGTTGTATCCTGTCTGAGGGGTGCTGTCTTACAGCTAGGACCTTCTCCCAAAGATCATATGCTAGGTCTTCCTCTGCTTGTAAGCCAAAGGACAGACTAATGGTACCACTGCCCATTCCTAAAGCCCAGGCTCCACAATAGCTAGTTCCAAGAGAGATCACCTTAAAGCTTACCATACTTATGAGAGAGACCTAGTCATTCACAGCACAGTGAGCCCCAGAGGAGTCTTGAAAGGCAGCATGCAGCAGCTCAAGACAGAGGCACACTATCACTCTGTGTGGCAGCCCCCCCCAACTCACAGATCCATCATCCCAAAGACACCCAAAGTTGTGGATCATAGTGGAAGTGTATGTCTGAAATGACCTGGCCCTCCTCTTTTCCATCCTGTAGGATTTAGCAGAGGAAGCCATAAAGTTACAGCAAAGACTTCATACACGTAGAGAGGGAGAAGCTAAAGGCCCTCACCCAACCATATGAGTCCCATAAATAAGGGAAGTAATCCCTCCACTCACTCTTATGTACACCCCACCCCCATGAAAATTCCGATATGACTCCACAGGGCCACTCAGTCACTGTGTCTCATGTCATCTCATGTCAGCCTTTGGGCCCCAAGCACCTGTTTGACTCCTGGCCAGGTTAATGCCTCTCTCTCTCTCTCTCTCTCTCTCTCTCTCTCTCTCTCTCTCTCTGTTTCTGTTTCCATCTCTCTCTCTCTCTCAATTCTCTGCAAAGCTCGGAGCCGTTACTCTGTCCGCTGAGTCGTCACTGACAAGCTGAAGCTCCACCAGCAGGCTTCCATTAGTCCACTCTCCTTTGTTTCTTTCAAGTTGGGAGGAGGGAAGGCTTTGTTTCTCAAGCGAGTAGCAGGAAAGGGCTCTCTGGTCCCAGTGCCTTCACATTTTCTGCTGCAGATGGACTCCCCTGGGGTGAGTAGGAATGGGAGATGGTGGAGGGAGAGCTGGAAGGTTCTTTGGATAACCATGTTACCACATTTTATTGACCACTGCTGCCTGTGCTTATGAATCACATGACATCTGTTGGGAGCTTGGCCAAGGATAGTATAGTCTAGACGTTTAGTTTTCCTCTGTTGAGTGAAATTGCTATCTCCTTTAGGCAAGACATCAATCAGGGATACAGGAGAGGAAGATTGAGACACATGGGGATAAAAAGTGTGCACCATGAGACCTGGGTTGACTTAGTTTTGATTGTTTCATCTGTATTTCAGATGAAGAATTGGTTTTATACACAGCCAAAGTTTTTCTTAGACTTGTGCAAGACTTGTATGTGTTTAGGGTCCCTTTGGGTTTCCATCAGACCAACTCTGCAGTTGAAGCCGATTTTTTGCTCTTTGAAAAAGCTCCAGTGGGGATGGGGAGATGGCTCAGCTATTAAGAGCACCTGTTGCTCTTGAAAGGACACAAGTTTGTCTCCCAACACTCAAATCCAGATCAAAACTACCAGTGACTCCAGTTCCAGGAGATCTGATAGCCTTTTCACATCTCCATGGGGGCCAGGCACACACATGGTAAACATATATACACTCAGTCAATCATATATACACAGAAAATAAAAGTAAATAAGTCCTTAAAAAAGAAAGAAAGAGCCCCAGAGGACAGTCGTAGCTATAGAGACACAAACCTACATCGTTTTGTTAGCGAGGTGTGTTCGAATATAGATTCACCATGGAAACCACTGTATACAACCTTGGACAGATGACCACCCAGTGGACTAGGCATCAGGTTTGCTGTTCACACATGTGATGCGGATCAAGCTGGTTATTTTGCTCTTGTCACTTTCATGAAGTGACATTATAGCGCTTTCCATTCTACAGAGAAGGGGGTAGGAGCCGAAGCTGGCTGGTTATGCAGCTGTTTATTGATCTTAAGTCAAAGGCAGGAATGTGCCCCTACTTTATACTGGTTTAAAGAGCAGTTCAGTCCAGTTTTGTCCTCCTCTCTGAGCATCTCAGTGAGTCGTGACTGGTAAAGGAGTAACATGGAGCCAAGGTGGGAGGTTCTGTATAAACATTACAGAGAACAGAAAATCCCTCCTGTCAGTGTGTGGAGAAACAGGAAGGAACAGGCAGCTGTGGGCTGTCAGGATCTGGGAGAACCCTCTACCTCCTGATCTTTCTCCTGGTTGCAGGCTGTGCCTGAACCAAGTACTACCTGATGGACTCAGATCACACCTGAGAGTGAGTGCATGGTTCACTCCCCAGGGCCTGTCCTCAGGATCATGTTGGATAAATGGTTCTTTTGTAGGGTCTTAGGGGCTGAATTGCACAGTTTCTGCTTTATCATTCACCTCAGAATATAAAGCCATCCTCAAGATGCATGAGACTGACCTTCCTACAAGTGAGACTTGAAGATCTTTTTTTTTCTTCTCTAGAAAATAAAAAACCCTTTGGATGCACTCTATGTGTACTATGCCTGGTCCTGGTCTGCCTCCAACATGGGCAGTTACCAGTGCCTCTAACATGGACCCATCAAATGCTCAATTCCACCACCATACCTCAAGAAGTGCTGTGGTCACTTTCACGATGCTTTTAGGCCACATCTCCCCATCCACAGGGATATACAAAATCCTTGCTGATGATGCTAGGAAACCCACGTTTGTACCTCACACCAACACCAGGAAAGCACCTTAGCTGAATAAGACTTAGGTTTATAAAACTTTATGAATACTATGTATTAATAAAGTATATACTATTCAGGGCAGACCTGACATACAGCATGTGACATTATAGCTGATATACCAAAGCTAAATTGTTTTTAAAGCTGTATATCTGTGTGTCATTTGCAGGCAAGGCTTGGCTTAAGTTAATGTAATTAATAGGAACCTAAACTTTTTAAAGGAGATTATTTGCTTAATAACAATGAATCCCCACAGAATATATTTAAAACAAAAATAAGTGATCCGGAATATTTCAATATTTAAATGAGTTAACACTCCTATGGAGTTAAAAATCATTTCATAAAGTATATAGCACAATGAATTACTTAAGTATTCGCTTTATTATTAAGATTTACAATGAATATTTACAGAGCTAAACTCAGGACATTCACAAAAAGTCACTAAAGTATCAAGAAAAAATAATGTAATAAATCAAAAATCTTAGATTGTTCTTCTATTTGCCAGGGGTGGGAGGGTTCTGTTCCAAGAATAGAAACAATTAGAAAGATGAATTTCTAAAGATACTCTAATTCACCCTTAAATGCTATTCAAAAGGCATACTCTGAATGATTGTACTTGAAGACTGGCAGTGTTCTTCCTTTCTTCTGTGTGTGCCCTTGCCTCTAACTTTTCAAGTGTGGATTCAGTTCTAGAACCTAAGGGAGTATGTCCATAGTATACCCTGTCCGGTTCCTATAGTTTTCTTTCTGGAAGCCAGGCAGGAACAAAACCAGGTCTACTAAAATGATGGAGGTCTGCTACCCGTCTCCCAGTTCATTACAGAGGAAGTCGTACTGCTAGATGGCTTGAAGTTCATAGGCACACAAACGAAGTCAGGGGGTTTCCCTTTACTGTCACGCAGCCTTAACTGGTAAGAACAAGAGCCAGTTACAGGCTCATAAGCAAACACTACTCAATGGTCATCTAGCTGACAAAAGGGTCCTTCATTGTAATGACTTTGGAGCTTACTCAGTTCAATTATAAAAGTCAAGTTCTTCTTATCAGACAGCAGCCTCGTGACATCACAGTGCAGAAGCAGACCAGCACACCCTGGACTTCTTACCCCACCACCTACATTACAATAAGTAAGACCTTCTATAATAAACTAGGTACGGGGAGCATCCTGACTCCAGGTGGCTTTAAAGGTGTCCTCACCTCATTTTGTGATATGCCTGGAAGTTGGCAGAGTGATTGCTCAGTGCTTCCTTAAAGAAACAGGTCGTGACAACAGAGAGACCAGAAGGCTGTACACAGCCCAAGCTGTAGCGGGCCTTTACCATTGTAACAGCGCTGTCTGACACCCCGTGCTGCTGGGTGTGTGCAGGGCACTTGTGTGGTTTCACATTATGATTACAATCAGTTTTCTGGAGGTCATTACAGAATACTCTGTAAATAATTATTGACCTTCAAACTGTGTTTCATATTCTAAGCTCACCACTGAAAGAAGAGAGATTCCTCACTGACTGAGTCTCCACTTTTGAGTCCAATGGGGAAGCTTTATTCTCTTCCTACCTCGGAATCTACAGGTCATTCCTACATCAGCAGGCTTTTTCCTTCCTTCCTCCTATCTGACTGCCTCTTCTGTACATGGAGATGGAAGGGACAGGTGCAGGCACTTCCTCACGAAGCCTTCCTTGCTCTCTGGAGGTCCCGTTAATGACACATTCTGGACACACAGGGAAGAATCATAGATGTCGTCGGCCTCGATTACTTTGGGAGAGGCTACCAGGAGTTACATGGAGAACTTTTTCATGGTGTTTATGCCTTTTTATAATGTTTCTTTTCCTTGAAAGTTTCTTTTTCTTTTTTTCCGGTGTAAGCAAATAGTCTTGAATCTCTTCTTTAAGTATCTGGTATCAGAAGCGATTTCACTCAGCTTCACAAGGCTTCATGAGAACTTTTCATCTTAAAAGCTCTCAGTCGTGGAACTGTATTTCCCAAACTCAGCTGAATAGGCATTAGCCCCATAAAAATAAGTCACCAACAATCATTGTACCAATACCACAAGATACAGAAATTCCCAGTGGGGAGTTAGGGGAGCATGCTATCGATCACTTGAGATGTGTCAGGAGGATCAGCCCAAGTAGTTTACAACCCAATGGCATTTGATGGAGCTCGTTGAAAAGACGTTCCTTATGAATCAGGCTCTGTCAAGTCTCCTGAGTCCAGATTTTAAAATCAGTAGCTCCAGTAGTGTGTCCCATCCAAGAGAGCATTTACTTCTCCATGTCCAAGAGAAAGCAATGCCTCCCTCTTGGAGAATCAAAAAAGAAAATTCTAGCAATTAATACTAATAAACCAGAAAGTTAAAACAGCCTTAAGCAACACTGGAGATCCTCCATATTTCCCCCTCTGGACCTACTTCTATATTAAGAACCTGTTTGGTAAACACACCTCTGCCACAGCAGCCACGGGCAAGTAATTAAGTTCCGTGAGAGCTGCTCTTATTTTGAAGAGGGTCTCTGTTTAAAGCCATAAAGGGGGAAGTTATTAAATTTAATAGACCCTAAACAAAGGCAAGTCCCATGTGTTAACAATGGCATGTCCCATATTCCACTCCTCATATCAATGGTGATTGACCTGAGCATTTTCAAATTTGTAGGTTAGAGTTCATCTTGCTTTCCCTAAAAATAGTCTGTCTCCCGACAAGAGCAGATGGCGTTTTAATCCCACTTGAACCTCAATTTACTCTAGTGCTGGGAACAACGACATGGTTTCCACTCCTACCCTGTCCATCGGAGAATGTTGGCGCAGGCATAAGGCTGACTAAGCCTGTTTGCATGACTAATTGCAGTTATTTGTAGTTAGCCTTGGGTACCCCAGCTCAGTGTAACCTGTGTGTGTGTGGTTTGACTCTGATTTTTTTAAATACAGAGATCTTGTCAATCGTTTCTGGGGCAGGGTGGGAGTGGAATTTACCTCTGACATTTGTACAACCACCCACACATACGGCAAAGATCTGTTAGAGAAAGGGACCATGCTTATGCAGAGACAACAGGCACGTGGTCACACATTTTCCTGTACGGTTTGACACAGCCTGCCCTCTGAGGAGTGTGCGACCTTCTCACCAAAGGTACTGATTTTCTCAGAATACAGTGGCTGCTTTACGGGAACAGTTTAGCTGAGGAAAACCTGATTTTAATTTCAATGCTACTAGGAGTCTTTCTACCATTCTCAGGTGCATCCCTTGGCTTATTGTGCCTCAATGGCTCCATGGAACAAAGTGACTCAAAATTGCTTATCCCGTGTGTCTCAAAATTTTACAAGGAGTAAGGTGACATCAGGACATACCAATTAAATGTCAGGGAGAAAACCAAGTTGAGTTATTACTTTTAAAAGAATGTAAAATGCTGATATGTGTGCATATATATCATATATCATATATCACATATCATATCAATCATATATAATGTATAATATATAATGTATAATATATAATGTATAATGTATAATATGTAATATACATATATATATCACATGTATGATTTTAAATTAGTATTTATGCTTCATAGCAATTTTACCTTACTGCAAGAAGACTAAGTAGAACATAGAGCTTGCGTATCCTTCAGCCACCACCCACCAACTCCTATCATTTATGTCTTGAATTATTACAATTGAATATTGATCCAATGTTATGACATTGGGCACACAGTCTACCTTAGGGTTCACACTTGGCATTGCACAGTTCTGTGGGCCTTGCCAATCCTATATAGGATAGGCTCCCCACCCTGCCCTGCCCTCCGTACCAACTGACAGCACTCCGCCTTCCTCCTTCCAAGGCCCTAGAAGACATAGATATCTCTACTGTTTCTATGGTTTTGAACTTTTTGAAATAATTGGGATTAAAAATATATATGGTAGAAGAATGCTATATATTTTTTTAAAAGTTAAATACTCTTTCTGCACCCCCATCTTCTTTTACCATAGACTCTGCTCATGACATTTTTTGTTAGAAAATCTTTACACACACACACACACCACAGACCCTCTTCTTAATTTGGCCCGTAGACAGACTGCTTTAGGTGGTTGTTCATATGGATGCAAACACAGAACAGACTTAGTTAAAAATCATGGTCCATTCATGTGCTTATTGGCTGTATTTGCTGCTCCTAGGTAGAGATGTTCATTTCCTTTCTCAGTAACCTGGCATTCCTAAGAACTCACTGCTGCTTTCCACTCTCTGCCAGGGCTCTCAGAGCTGGTGTGCAGGGCCCCATGGTTTCCTCACAGGCCTCTCATCTCCAGCCAGCACTGTGCTCTTAGCAAATGTTCTCTATCTACACTGCCCCCTGTGTTGTCTCTGAACTCTGTCCATGCCTCTCCAGTCTCCATACCTTTCTGGGAAAATATATATTACATGCTTTCCAGCTTCTGAGGAAACTTTGGTCCACCTCTGCTGCTTCTAGAAAACAGGGAAGCTGCACAGTTGTTTTCAGTCAACTCTGGCGTTACATTTTATATGGCTTTCTCTTCACTCAAAGATAAGCTTTTCAGGGACAACAGCTGTGTCTTACATGTTCTTGGATCATTGTAGCCTATGATATTGTAGCCTGGCACATGGTTGGTGCTCAGTATAGTACAAGGAAACAACGATGCGCAAGAAAGAAGCTAGAGAAAACAACAAAGACAATTAGGAAAAAAGACAAGGACTGATGTGATAGCTCAGAGAGTAATGGCGCCTGTCACCAAACCTGACAACCCAGGGACCTTAGATGACAGAAGGAAAACTGACTCCTCTAACTTGTCCTCTGAACTCTACATTTATGCCATCATATGTGTTTGGGGATGGGAGAAGTCATGCAGACAGGCAGGCAGACAGACAGACAAATAAATTAATGTGCTTAATTCAACAAGGCGGGTGGGAGATTTTGTTCACCTGGACAAAACTCGAGAGACTTTTCTTGTTGATGAGGACAGGAAACGACAGGGCCAAAGTGTGCATAAGCAGTGTATATTTTTATCTCCAACTCCCTTTGCAATGTGTTTCATATTTAGAGCACATATCAAGACTACATCTGTTTCCAGAACTTTCGGCTAACAGTTAGTAATCATGCCAAAACATACTCTAGGTCCAACTTGAAACCGGAGGATCAAATAGAATTTTTGATTTCTAATTTTGAGCCTGACATTAATTACGGCCATCATGCAATAAAGTGTCAGGGGCTTTTTCTGAGAAAATGACAGACGTTGAGGGAACTCAGTGCTAAGTGAAGGAGAAGCTGTTCCTCCAGAGCAGAGCAAACCACCTCTCCTTGACAACTGTCATTTCTCATGGAACCTCACTCTTCCTGCTATCAAATGTTCCTGAGGTTTTTCATGTCACCCTGTGGTCCCAGCTAGTGACTCTGGGTCCCAGTCAGTGACCCCTGGGTGAGCCACTGTTGTTCTTCTTCATGCCTGGTACTTAGCGTCAAACTCCATCTTTATCCCCAGCCTTTGTGCTTACCTGCTGTAATGGCCATTTGTTTAAATCAGGTGTTTTCCACCTACCAAGAACGCCTAAGAGTTAAGCTAACACCCTGTGTGTTGTTAGCCCTTTACATTCCTTCTTGGGTTAGATGTCTTCCTTCAGTTACTTCAAGTTAACTCAGTAAGGGGCTCTCATGTACTTGAAATGCGCCAAGGCTGGCAAGGAATGGCGGACGTAGAGAGCAGAGTCTCTGTGTTAGAGAGACATCATCCTTCTCAGCCAGGAGACATGACATGATTCAATTACGAGATAGATCACAGTCATGTTCTGATGCAGTCCAGGATAGGCCAGCAGAAGCCACAGATGGTTGGAATCTTAGTGAGCAGGGACTTCCTGCACCTCTTCTCTGCTCTATTAACCTATACTTGTAACCAACTTAAAGCTAATGCCTTTATGGAATTAAAAAAAAAATCAGACTTTTTTTCTTAATAAAAGATCATCCTTTTATTCTGAATTGCTTCAATGATTTTATATTTGCAACTTAAGAAGTTGCCTATAAGCCGGGCAGTGGTGGCGCACGCCTTTGATCCCAGCACTTGGGAGGCAGAGGCAGGTGGATTTCTGAGTTCGAGGCCAGCCTGGTCTACAGAGTGAGTTCCCGGACAGCCGGGGCTACACAGAGAAACCCTGTCTCAGAAAAAAAAGAAGAAGAAGAAGTTGCCTATATTATGTTTGGCTTCATAACAATTTTTTATAACGATTTTTAAAATATCTAACAGGAATGTATGAAATCTTGTCTTTCCTTAGCTAGATTGAAAGCTGCTGCAGGTCCAGGGACTAGGCTTTTAATCCCCTGCTATCTCTCTGTAACTCTGGCTAGATTGAAAGCCCCTCAGGCCCCAAACCAGGCTCCGTAATCCTTTTCTATCTCTCTGTAATTCCTACTTCCATGCCCTGCTTGCTTGCATATATGCCCAGGGGAAGCCCTTGCCTTCAGCCTGAAAACCTGCCCAATAGACAGTGCTGGAAGTCTAGGGGCTCAATATGCAGAGGGTTATTTAAGGCTAGTTAATGCCTCTAGAGGTGGGGTCCCTGGGCAATGAATGACTGTTGCCATTTACCTGAATTTCATAGTATGTAAGTACATATTTGTTCCAGCATGAGATACAGTGTGGAATCAGTCAACTTCCTTTAATAAAGGAAAACAACACAGTTTGAACTATGCTTTAACATGCATGAGCCCATGCATTTATAACTCACTGCTGTTGTAATAGACAGACACTCAAATATTCAGGACATGTGCCTAAGTTTGCTTTCTGTTGCTGTAGTAAGCACCATGACCAAAAACAACTTGGGGAAGAAAGTGTTTATTTCATTTTATACTTCCTGGTAACAGTTTATCACTGAGGGAAATCAGGGCAAGAACTACGGAGGGGTGCTGCGTAATTACTGGTTTGTTTCCCATGGCTTGATCAGCCTGCTTTCTTAGGTATCTTAGGGCCATCAGCCTAGGGATGACACCACCCACAGTGGACTGGCCCTCCCACACCAATTATTAACAAAGACAATGATCCACAGACTTGCAAATGGGTTAATCCAATGGAGGCAGTGATTCAGCTGAGGTTCCTTCTCCACAGGTGACTCTAGCCTGTGTCCCATTGACAAGAGCTACTTAGAACAAGAGGTATGTCATTTGTCATGTTAATAAATACAAACCAGGGTCATGCATTCTAGGAAGAATGGAGACATTAAACTCCCTTGCTCTTGGCAGTGCCTGTAGCTTCACTGATCTGACTTCTGAGCAAACAGTGGTCCCTCACCTCTAGTGGAGATGCTTCAAGCTCTCTCTCCAGCCAAAGTGGTCATGGTTCCAACTGTTTGTATAATTAGTAATAATTCTACAGTGAATGGAATAATAACAACCAAAATGATGGTTCTAAACACGTCCCACTCTGTGCCAAGGAGGGCATGGAGTCATGACAAATAATCAACATATTGATGTGGCCACAGGAAATCCATGCATGATTAAGAAGAACCCCTTCCAAATAAATAACTGTGAAGAAATAGAAACAGACTGAAGAAAAAATTAATAATAGGGTTGTGCTCACCATCATGTAAGAAATCAACCCATAAGCTCCCTGTCTCTATTTTAGGAAGATACTATCTAATCATTATGGAGAACCATCAGCTCATGGAGAACTGACTACATGATTCTAAAAAGGAAAATTTGGTCCTCTAGGCATTTAACTGAGAAAGTTAAAGTTCCCTGACCTTAGAAATTGCCAGGTATCAAAGAATCCCCTGAAGGGTTAATAAGACTTCCCTGGGCCTCTTTAATTTAATGAGTGGTTGAAGTCTTTGAATAGGGGCAATGCCTCCCCAAAGGGGCATTGGACCCAATACCAAGTACCAGTTGCTCAATCAAATTGTGTTGACATGATTTGTCAGGAAAGCATTTTTCCATGAAGCAGGTACACGACACAGCCACTGCCCACCATAGCATTACTGAGAGTCTACTGGGCACAGGATATGGCTGGAATTTGAGGAACTGTCTTTTGCGTATGCCTCTGTGTTCTTGAACTGACTGCTGAATTTTGGCGGGTCTAAGTTTTCCTTGTGAGTGAGAAGAATTTGTGGGGCTAGGTATCTTCTAGGGTAGATCATAAGAGCTTTGGATGTTGGTGAGTGTAAATTAAAGCCAGAAAGTGTAGGTTTACCATAGGGGAAAGATGTAATAGTCATATCAACAGCAAAACAAATGCAGTCTCTAATCTCCATGAAGGTGAAGGGTAGAAATTCATCAAAAAATTCAGTTAGCATTAACAAGTTCCAATAGATGTCAAAGAAAGCTATGCTTCGGTATTTCACTTGATTATGCGGGCTAATTAATACTCAAAACGTTGAGCATTCAGATCTTGTCTACTGATTCCAGCTGAACCGCTGCCTAATGTAGGGCCTCATGTGTGTGTGTGTGTGTGTGTGTGTGTGTGAGAGAGAGAGAGAGAGAGAGAGAGAGAGAGAGAGAGAATCTATAGACTGACCGAACATTGAAGAGTTAATTCTCTTTAATTAATGGATTTAACTTTATTAACATTTTTGCATGACTTTATGTGGCTGACTTGTGCCAATTCTCTTAAGAATGAGCATGACTAAAGCACAGGAGGAGCTGGTTCTCCTGCAGGCTGAAGCTCCTCTCTATAACCTCAGCTGCCCAGGCAGGAGGCAGGAGGATCATTTGATTCCTGAATTTGAGGCCAGCTTGAGGAACAAAGACCCTGATCTCAAAAATGACAACAAGGCAAACAAAAGAAAGAACAAATGACTCTGGGAGAATAGGTGAGACCAGAGGACAAGCCTCTATTGATTATAGTTATAGAGTTAAAGAAAACATGATTTGAATCCTAACAGCACTTTTGCTAAACCATTGATGTGTGTGTGTGTGTGTGTGTGTGTGTGTGTGTGTGTGTTCCAGTGTGCAGGTGCCCCACTGAGGCCAAAAATTCTGGATCTCTTTGTAGGTCTAATTACAGGCAGTTGTGAGCTGCCCACCATGGGTCCTCTGGAAGAATGGCATGCTCTCTTAACTGTTGAGTCAACTCTCCAGTCCTATAAAAATATGTATTAACCTAAGTTATTACCAGGCAGAAAACCTCATGGAGCTTTTGTATTGTCAGATGGCTTGGTGACTAAACCCTCAGTACAGGGAGCCAGACCCCTCAGTAAAAGTCTGGATTCTATAGCTAGTGAGGACACAAGCTCATTTTAGGCCAGAGCAGTGGCAAAGCCAGATTTCAGCACAGCAAAAGTAAACAGACAAGGTGCATTCTGGGACTGAAATGGTTCTGTGTGTTCTCTTCCTCATAAAATGCAGGTCGTGTGTTTTCAGAACTTTCATAGATTTGCATCCAGTTCCTCTGACTGCTTTTAAGGTCAGCACATAGGTGTGACCAAGCCAGTTCTGCAAATGCTCACTAGATAGGCATGCTGGGAGGAGGCCACAATGCCCACGAAGTGAAGAGAACCCTGGGTGAGGAGCTAGTAGTGAATTCAGGCTCTTAAGCTGGCAACCTCCATTTGAGAAAAGTCACAGGGGGTGAGCCTCTACATAGGTGAGTGGAGGACAGAGGACTCAAAACTCAGTCAGGGATGAATCTTCAGTAGAAAAGGCCTTGACCTCAGAAGAGCTGAGAACTTGCTATTGACAGGATCACATAACTACAAGCTAAAATGGAAGGAGAAAGGTTTAGGTTGGCAGGGCTGTTGGCATTGCCCTTGTAGTAAGCCTCAACTCTCTCCTCAGGTTCTTTGGGCCACAAAGAGGTTTTTCTCAAGCTAGCAAAATGGCTTAGTGGCCGAGACACTTGCAACTCAGCACATCAATCTGCATTTGATTCCCAGGTCCCATATAGTAAAAGGAGAGAATTGACTCCCATAGACTGTCCTCTGGAACCTTTGACTCTGTCTGACTCCTCTCTCTCTCTCTCTCTCTCTCTCTCTCTCTCTCTCTCTCTCTCCCTCCCTCCCTTACTCCCCATCTCCCTCTCTCTCTACTTGCTTTGCTTTCTCCTTGCCTTGACAAAACATTTGAAGAAAGCAGCTCAGGGAAGGGTTGACTTTAGCTCACAGCTCTGAAGGATTCCATCCATCATAGGCATGCTGGGAGGAGCAGGAAGCAGCTGGTCACATGGCTACAGCAGTCAAGGACCAGAGGGATGAGTGGAGTGCTCAGCTCCCTTCCTCCTCTAGGACCCCAGAACAAGGAATTGTACACACACACACACACACACACACACACACACACACACGGTTAGGGCAGGTCTCTCCATCTCAGCCCAACCCAGAAACCCTCCCAAGTGTGCCGACAGGTTTCTTAGTGACTGTAGAGCCTGTCAGGCTGACAGTCAGAAGTAACAATCCAAGACAATGAAAGAGGACTACAGTTTTAAAAAAATCAATGAAAAGAAGAGACAAACCAGAATGACAGATAGCAGATAGAGTCATCCAAAGCAAACTGCAAAATGCACAGCCTGGGTGAACAATGGTTAAGAGGGGTGTTTTCTCCCAGGTGAGCCAGGATGGGTTTGTGCATTTGTACACAACATTGTATCTTTTGCTACATTTTGGTTTCTTCAAAGTGAACCCAGTCTAAACGTTTTCTTACTCACATTTTACCTTATTAAGGGTAAAAGTTCAAACTGAAAGGTACAGAACATAGGCCTAATGTTTTGGGAAAAAGAACTTCCTAAGGGATTTATAACAGTTCCTAAAAGATGTGAATATTAATTCTCCTCCTCCTAACATGGGGAATTGGACTTGCCTGTGTAGTCCCTCCTGGCCATGAGGCTTTGGTACTGCCCCTTCCTCCTTACGTTACTGCAGAAGGAATAAGTTAAGAACAAATCAAAGGAGCCTCGAGGTAGGAAACACAAGATTTGTTATGTTTCGCTCTTTGTAGACTTTATCTTTGTCTTTTAAGGTGTATGTGTGTTTGTGGTGTATGGTTATTAGTGTGAACGTGTGCATTTTGTGCATGGGGCTGTGCATGGAGGCCCAGGGCTGACAGCAGGTGTTTTTACAATCATTCTTCACCTTTACTTTTATTTAATTTTTTTATTGCTTGCATTTCATATAGTAATATAATAAATTTTATTTTCACCCCACTTCCCTCTCTTACTCCCCCTCAGACTACCACCCCCTTTTGCACCTTTATTTTTGCCATGGGATCTCCCACAGATTTGGCTAGGCTTGCTGGCATTGCTCACCCCCCCTCCCTGCCACCTGCCTTTAGCATTGCAGCTATAGGCATACTGCCTGGCTTTGTGATGGGTCCTGGGGATGCCAACTCAGATATTTGTTCTAGCTTGGCAGGACCTTTACTGATGAGCCTTATCGTCCACCCTTTGTAAATCTACAAGTTGCTCTTTGACCTGTAGGCTTTGGACCTGCAAAACTATGTCTTATACCACAGGTAGTGTGTCTTGTGTCATGCCCCCTCCTCAGGAAGATCCATTGTATCTTTCTGTTCCTCTTGGCTCATTTTGGTTTCTTCAAAGTGACCCCAGTGTATAAGTCTCCCTACTTACATATCGATAAAGTTAAAGTTCAAATTGTAAGGTACAGAATGCAGAGCTAAAGTCCTGGGAAAAAGAAAATCTTCCTATGGGATTTATAATAGGTCAGATAAAACTGTACCAGAAGGACCTAACTTGGAGCCATTCATGTTAAGAACCATTCCCTAGAAGTGAGGCAGGCAAATAGAATAGGCTTCAAAAAACATAACTCATACACAGGTTAGTTTGGATTCCTGGAACTTATGCAACCCTCCAGTTCCCATTTTTTTTTTTTTTTTTTTGGCCTGTGTTACACACTTGGTTAATAATTAGATGCTTTTATTTTGTAGCAAGAAAACCTGGGTGTTGGTTTTTTTTTTTTTTTTTTTTTTTTTTTTTCAGTGAGTCTGTTGCTAATTGATTACCTCATCTGAAAGGGTAATACTGTGTTTTGGTAAATGAGGACCATTCTTGACAAGCACGGTGCATCTATGCATTTGGTAGAATTGTTAGTAGTTTATTGGAGACTCTCACAATTGTCTAATGGGTAGTAGAGTGATTTCCTGCCTTTTCTTACCGAGGAAATCTGTGTGGCCAGGAGGAGCAGGGACTCCTTCATTCTGATCCTTTGCTTAGACAGGACTAGGACCAGAGCCCACATTCTTTCCTGAGATGTTCTTACAGCTACTAGAGTTAATCCTCCTTTTTGCTTCTTGCCTTCTCCTATCCTGACGTGAAATAATGTGAAGACATAAGACGTGCATGTAGTCTATGTACACACACCTGCGAATATGTGCACTTGCAGGGCCAAAAGAGAATACTGGATGTCCTGCTCTGTCACTCTCTGCCTTGTTCCCTTGAGGCAGAGTCTCTCACTGAACCTGGAGCTATCGTAGCTGGCAGCCAACAAACCTCAGGAGTCCTCCTGCCTCCATTGCCCCGTAGCACTGGAACTAGGTCTGTACATGGCCATAGCTGTCCATTTACCCAGGTTTTGCATCTGAACTCAGCCCCTCACACATATGAGGCAAGCACCCTTACCCACTGAGCCATCTTGCTAGCCCCAAGAACAGGATTTTGCCCTGTGGCTTGGCAACGTCTGGGTCCATATCTAGTGTGGGCTCTATATTCAGACTCTGAGAGAAATAAAACTTGGGTTTTGATCTTAGCAGACAGAGGCTGCCCATTATTTGAAGGGCTCCACTAGCATGCTCTGCACTTGCCTCTTGTTCCATAGTCCCTTAGGAATACAGCAAGGCACTCTTTTCCCCTCATTTAAACAAGAAGCACCTTAACATACAGTTAGGTGTGTCTGTTTATCCTTGGGAAACAGCTCCATGTCTTAAAGATACACAAGGGGTCAGGGGCAGCCACAAACTGATGCTGGAAGTGGTCCATTGCTGGTGAGTTTATTGCTATAGCAACAAGAATAAACACTGAATGAAACCCTCTGGAGGTGTGTGTGTGTGTGTGTGTGTGTGTGTGTGTGTGCATGTGTGCAGACTGTGGAATGTTGTCGAGTAAAGAGAAAGTGAAAGGAGTCTCACTTGGTGCTAGTGTTTATTTATCTCCTACAAAAAGGAGAATTTCACTATTTGAGTTTTGCTCTTTGGAGAGGCTTTTGCCAAATGCTTAACAATCTGTAGGGCTTGATTTCTTATTTAAAAAAAAAATGCAGCTCTGAGAACAAGGGTCTGTGTAACTAGGATATGTTTGTTTTTGTTTAAGTCATTCAGAGGGGGAAATCGTCTCTTGTCCATTGTTAAAAGAGAGGTTTCAATCAAAGGAAAAGTCTCCATATTCTAAAATATACAAACAGTTCTTTGAAATGGATGCCAAATCAAACTCTAAAAGGGACGTTTTTCTTGCAGAAGTTTTGAGTTAATTCTGTGTGCAGGGCTCGAGTGGAAAAACTTTGAGACTGTCGGAGGAACAAGTTGCAGTATTGCCACACTTAGCTTCTGAGAAGTTACATAAGGAGCTTTGTCTTACAGTAGTCCAGAGCCCAGCCACTTGTCCCTGGTTTTAGGCTAAATCTTAGTAACAAAGAGAGAGAAATCCTTTCAGACTAAGTCAGAGTTCCAGTTAAGTAGAAGGTGAGACTTGGTTTCTGATGACATTGGATCTGAGCAGTCACAGGAGAAAGCACACCAGCCCTCAATGGATAAAAATTAGCTGATCATCCTTGAGTTTTGCTTTCTTTCATTTTTTCGAGAAGGGGTGTCTAATTAAATAGCCCAGACTGGCATCCAGTTTTCTATCCTCCTTCCTCAGCTGCCTGAGGGTTGGGGCTACAGGGATGTGCTAACCATGCTTGGTTAAGTGGTTCCCTGATGTCCTGGTTAGTTTTTCATCAACTTGATACAAGCTAGAGTCATTGGGGAATAAAAACCTCCATTGAGAATATACCACCATTGGACAGGCCTGTAAGGCAAGTCTGTGAGAGTACTGTTGATTGACAGATGATTCAGAAGGCCTGGCTCACTATGGGAGGGGCCACCCTGAGCAAGTGGTCCTGGATGGTAGAAGAAAGCAGGCTAATGAGCTAAGAACAGTAAGCAGCATTCCTCCATTGGCCTCTGCCTCAGTTCCTGCTCCCAGGTTTTTGCTTTGAGTTCCCTCCCTGACTTCCCTCAGTGATGGAGTTCAACCTCTAAGTGAAATACACCCTTTCCTCTCCAGGTGGCGTTTGCACATGGTGTTTATCAGAGCAACAGGAAGCAAATATGGATACTTGTTTTGAAAGGAATTCTATGCTGTCTCCTGTCAGGAATTCTATTTGCACAGAAGTAGTAGGTGCCAATGAGGCAAGCCCAGTGTGGAAAGGGAACACAATTTCACTTGTGCCTCACCAATAACTAGCTGGGTTGTGGGGGCAGGGGGCAGCTTTCTTTCTTGACAAAGGCTCACTGTCATTGCTGTCTGCCATGCCCACCTCACAGACACATTGTGAACATTAAGCCAGGTGTTCGTAAAAACAATGAAAGTTTTAAAATGGGTGAATGTGAGGGTCTTAGTTAGGGATTTACTGCTGTGAACAGACAACATGACCAAGGCAACTCATAAAGTCAACATTTAGTTGGCGCTGGCTTACAGGTTCAGAAGTTCAGTTCAGTATCATCAAGGCAGGAACATGACAGCATCCAGGCAGCCATGATGCAGGAAGAGCTAAGAGTTCTACATCTTCACCTGAAGGTTGCTAGGAGAAGATTGGCTTCCAGTCAGCTAGGACAAAGCCCACTCCCACAGTGACACACCTACTCCAACAAGACCATACCTCCTAATAGTCCTGGGTCAAGCATATACAAACCACCACAGTGAGATTCCATATTTGAATGTAATTATAACTATCGAGAGTCAGTTTCTGTGTGAGACCTGATTGTTTCCTGTGACTGAAGTTAAAGGATGTGCTGTCCATAGGATAAGGGAGCAAAGCAGGGCAGGGGTTACAGCAAGAGATGCACTGTGGAACTCAGGGGTTGGGGAGTGCAGGAGATCTGTAGGTAGGGGGATAACTCGGGAAAGGCAGCTGGGTATATAGGCACAAGTTAGAAGGAACACACAAATTGCCACAAGGACAATTTGTGATTATATAATTGATAATTGTAATGTCATGCTTTTACCCTCAGCAGCACGTGGGATACCTTTCATCTGTGTCTCCGAGAAGGGTTTTGAGGTGTTCAGCAGGACAGGGTTCTGATTCCAAAAGAACTTATGTCGGTAAAGATGGCAGGGTGATTTTTGTCCCTTTGCAAACCCATAGAGGGTACAAGTGGAGACTCCAGGAAGCATGGCAGATGAGGTTAAAGGGGCCCTTGGGGTGGAGGAGGGAGCTCCCAGTAGGGGGGGAGGAGGGAGCTCAGGTAGGAAGGGATTATGGGGCAGATTTTGAAGGTTGTTTGCAATTTCAATAGGAGAGGAGGGTTCAAGGGCAGGAGAAGTGAAAACGAAAACCCAAGGCGGAGTTGGACACCAGGAGCAGGCCTGTGATCCTAACTACCCAGCAGGCAGAGGCTTGAAGGAGTCTTCATTCAGGAGAAGGAAGTTCAGTTCCCTCAGAAAGCTGCAGAATGAGCTGAAGGTCTACAGGGTGAATGATGGAGACCCTGTCTCAAAATATAAAGAAAAAGAGGGCTAGAAATAGCTAGCTCAGTGGTAGAGTGCTTGCCTAGCATGTAGAAGGCTCCAGGTTCAATTCCCAGTATGGAGGAAGGGAGGGGGGAGGGACAGAGACCAAGGCAAAGGAAGTGGGGACGTGTAGGTACCAGAGAAAGTGGAAGGGCTCCAGGTTGACCTGGAGCGTACAAGCCACAAATGAGAAAGTCAGGTGGTCATCTGGTTCAGGATCTAGGTCTGGGGCTTTGGGAAGTCTGGACTGTACAGCACGCCCTAGGGTTTACATTGGCTCATCACCATGCGAAGCCCTCTTAGTCTATCTTGGAGAACCATAGGTTGGATTTTGTATGATTCTGTCTTGGAGTCATTGCCATCTGGAACCAACTCCTTCCCCTGGTTTGTCTTGTGGGTCAGTGTGAGATTTGTTAGAAGATGTCTTAGTTATATTTCTATCACCGTAGTAAAACACCATGACCAAGGCGACTTACAGAAGAAAGGGTTTATTTAGGGCTTATGGTTCCCAAGGGTTATGGTCCATACTGTCAGGGACAGTAGAGACCAGATATGGCAGCTGGAGTTGGAAGCTGAGAGCTCACATCCCAAACCACAAACAGGAAACAGAGCCAGCAGGGAATGGCATGAGGCTTTTGAAACCTCAAAGTCTGTCCCCAGTGACACACTTTCTCCCACAAGGTTATGCCTTCTAAGCCTCCCAAAACAGCATCAGCAACTGGGGATCAAGTATTCAAATGCCTGAGAATTATGGGCACACTGGGCGGGAGCAGGGGCCATCTCATTCAAACCACTCCAGAGGCTGGTCTGAGGCTGAGTTGGGTTTTGATGTAGAGGGGCCATTTTATAGGACAAATGTCAAATTCTATCCAAAAAATGCAGTCTGTGCATTAGAGAACAGTAAACTTAGTCTCCTTTTCCTATGTCACAGGCCGCTCTTCCCAGGCAGAATCTTTCATAGAAGACTCTGGTTGGCCCCTTGGGCTGAGTGTGTGCACAATCATGAACACATTCAGAGTCTCCATTCATGGGTTTTCTAGCTTGCACCTGATAATCAGTAACAGAGGCAAGAAGAAGAGGTGGCTACTGTTTGCCATGTGCTTTCACTGGTTTCCTGTGGCAGGAGCCAGAGAGCCTAAGAAATATAAAATGTGATTTACTTTAGCTCACACTGGACATCAGTGATATTGACAATATCAAAATTCAAGAGCAGGGTCAGTTATGGCAAGAGGTGGCAGACACCATTTCTCTATGCCACATCTCAGCTCCATCCCAACAACTGCCATGGAGAGTCGATCAGGACCTTCTTTATCATCTGCCTTAGCTAGGCTGTCTTCATTGGAGTTGACTTGAGAGTGTTCCTGAATCCCTACAACTTAGCAGAGATGGTGGCAGTAGGGCCACAAAGTTGTAGGGTCAGGTCTTGGGCCACTGTGTACTCATCTGCTCAACCGTAACCTTAAGGAATCACTTCTTTGAGCTTTGAGTTTGTCACTCAGGAAAATGGGGTTGGTGACACAGTCTCCTTTGTGGAAGATTTACTGACATAATGCAAGTAGCAAGGGTGTTATGAAGGTCATCCTACCTGCTCACCAGAGCTGTGGCAGTGCTGCCTTAGCTGCTGGGTTGGCCACTCTTCCCTTTTAACCAATCTCTGTTCACACCAGGGACACTGTAAAGATCAGATCACTTAGAGGGACTCATATGGTTGGGGAAAAGCAGAGCCTGGTGGGTTAAGCAATCACCAGATCTGGTTCCCAGACCATCACCCAGTAATGGCAGGTCAGGGCTTGGGTTTGGGCTTGCCACCAGGCTTGAAAGAAATGCTTCCCAGAGTTTTCCACTGCAGCACTCCAAAGGGCAAATGAGAACACAGGATCCTTCACCATGCTCCCCCAGCCCATTGGCATCCATAACTACCCCTAAGGAGAGGCCTTTCTAATCTCACGTTTTATCTAAGAAAAATCATGTGAAGTTTTTGTCTGTTTTAATAAGACAGTTTAAGCTACTAATATCACTTAGCTGTCCTGTAAGAACCTTTGCACTTGCTTTTATCTTTTTGTTCCATGGCTTCTATCAGCTAAGCTTTGGTGTCTAATATGTAAGATGTCAACCAAATTTCTACTTTGAATACAGTCCAAGTTACCACTAGCTCAAGCCATGAGAATGTACCAGGCTGCCACCTCTGTATTCTAGCTTTAAAAAAATAAAAATTAAAAAGGAAGAAAGAAAAAGAAAAGGATTTTCTTAGAAACAATTTATCATTTAGTTGTAATTTTTAAAATAATCTTAATTGACCACATATGCTATCAAGTGAGTTGCTCTTGTAGCGTCTGCCTCCCGCCCCTGCTCCCCGCTTCCTCGTGCTCCCTCGTGTGCGCATGCGCACTTCATTGCTTTCTGCCAGGATGTCAGAAAATTAATTACACTGCTCCGGGTAGATACCATCACAGGAAAGCCGCCTCAGATTCAAGATAAGATTGCCGATATAGAAGCTGTTATTTTTAGGGGGAAACACTACTGCTTTCCAATCTCTTTGCTTCGTTTTCCCGGTTTCTCCCGTTTTAATCCTGGCTCCATGTTTTCGTAGCCATTACTCATTAGTGGTTTTTAATTTTTCTGAAACTGAAATAGGGTCTGAAAGGGCAGATTTGCCCCTTTCCCTCCTTTTTCCCCCCTCCTATTTTTTTTTTCCTGGCTAATCGGAGGAACGCAGCCACATCTGAAGCCACTTGGCTCATTATGAATTTCATGGAAACTGATTCTCTGAAAGTGTTTCCATATGTGTGTTCCCAATATAGCCCATCCTCTCTAAATGGGAGCACAGACGTGTGCATGGGCTGGAAATGGCTTCAGGATGTGACAGAGCAGTCATATGACTCGCGGCACCGTGGGTGGCCCCTTCTGAAAGACAGGGTGTCCTGGGTGCTGGCCTCCTTCCTGCAGCGGATCTGGTTTCAAAGACTATCCACCCTTCCTTTAAATGTTCCTAATCAAGGCCTAGCGAGATCGTTCCCCCTCTTCCCTGTCCCTCTCTTCCACCCTCACAGCCTTCGGCTCCTTCCTTTGCCTTTGCTCTGGGTCCCTAGATACATACACACAGGCACACACATCTTTTACCGTCTGTCTGTCCCCTTTTCCTTTCACAGAGCAGAAGTATATTATTCCAGCAATATCCTTAAAGCCGGGGTGGGTTTAAGGAGTGGTTGATGTTTCTCCAGTTTGCCAGGGTCCCCTGCCTGCTCTTGCCCGTCTCCTTCCTCCAGTGTAACAGACTTTCTTAGCCTCAGGATGGGCTGGTCTGTCTGATTTGGGGAGTACAGATTATGACAACACTGAAAACAAATATTTATACTGGAGATTTGAGGCACTGTGTGTGTGTGTGTGTGTAACTACAGAGCTTGTGTGTTTGTGTGTGTATGTGTGTAACTACAGAGCTTGTGTGTGTGTGTGTGTGTATGTGTGTAACTACAGAGCTTGTGTGTGTGTGTGTGTGTGACTACAGAGCTTGTTAGTCATTTCATTGTCTTAAATATTGGCTCTATTTCTCATTCTGATGTTTCCTTTAGCATGGTCTGCATTTCCCCAAAAGGTGTGGTTTTTCCTAATTATGAGGGGATGAAGCAAAGTCCAGTATTGTTCTGCTTAGTCATGCGCAGTATGAAGGGATCAATTCAGAGACAACTGATATAAAATCCCTTTAAAATCTCAGTGTGAAGATGCAGAGTAATATTTTATGTACAATCTAAAATTGATTCTTGGATCATGTTTTCTGGACACCAAACTGATATTCATTTGCCCAGCACTTGCTTTTCCATGACATATTGTCAAGTGTGTAAAGGAAGGATGGGATGGGAAGAGTCACTTGGAAAACTTCTACCTTTGAAGCATGGGGACGTGGGTTCAGATCCCGGAGCACCCATGTAAAAGTCAGCTCTGGGGGAGCTAGAAACTGGTGGGTCCCTCAAGCGTATTGGCTGACCAACCCAGCGAAATGGTTAAGCTCCGTGCTTAGAGAGAGACTCTGTCTCAAAAACGTAAATCAGAGAGTAATGGAAGAAGATGCTGAAAGTCAATCTCTGGCCTCTACTTTAACTACGCATATTCACACACACACACACACACACACACACACACACGAGAGAGAGAGAGAGAGAGAGAGAGAGAGAGAGGAATGATACACACACACTAGACACATACATGCAAGGGAGAGTTCATTTTCTTAATATGCTTTCTTTTTCCAAGTTAACAAAATAATGACGTTTTAAAATAAACCTTATTATAAGAGACTTTGCAAATAAGTAAAAACATCACACACCAAACATTAACCAGACCCAAAGTCTATACAACTTAATGAGCTTTTATATAGTTAGAGTTGGCATTTAGAATGGAAGCTCTGAATTAAGTTTTACACTTTTATTATTGAATCTGTTTCATGCACTTATCCACCATCAATGAAACAAAACAAACAAACAAACAAACCCAGGATAGAGTTAGACACAAGAAAACAATCAGCTTTGTATTCTCTCTTGGCCCTCATGCCCATTGCCTGCACCCGGTCCTTCCTCACCCCCTTCTTCTTTCTCCTGTCCCGTTTCTCCACGCTTCCTGTAGCCATGTGCACTTGTTTCCATGTATACATGTATTATTTGGCTACAACCCACTTATGAGAGACTGAAAGTGCAGTTTCTTTTTGAGATCATGTGATCTTACTTAATAATATACATTCCATCCATTTTCTTGCAAATTTTAAATTTCGTTTTTTAGAGTTAAGTAGTATTCCATTATATAGTATATACAAACACACCCACACACATATAGCATTCCATGTATATGTTAAGTAGTATTTCTATTATATATATTAAATGTGATATCGATCTATGTTTAATATATATCAGATTTTCATGATCCTTTCATCTGTTGAGGGACACCTAGGCTGATTCCAGTTCTTTGCTCCAGTGAATAAAGCAGCAATTAACATGAGGTATAGTAAGATATGGAATTCTCTGAGAGAGAGAGAGAGAGAAGTAGTTGGGTCATATGATAGTTCTGCTTTTAGGGGTTTTTTTGTTTTGTTTTGTTAAGAAACCTCCAAACTGATTTCCACCAAGGCTATGTTAATTTGCTCTTTAAAAAAAAAAAAATTACAAAGTAAAAATATCTATCTGAAAACAACATTAATGCCAATGACCATGTTTTCATTTAAATGGCTTGGTAGTATTTATGGACACAAATATCCCAGGTATGCATGATAAGAAAGTAGTACTATTTCAGACACAGTGGGAGGTGGGGGTTCTTCTCATGGTTCTGCAGTTGGTGCTTGCTTACTCTGGGAACCCTGTGTGGGGTAGCCACAGCCAAACCCACCTGAGAGCCCCAAGTCTGTGTCCCATCACAGGAAGCTCGCACATCCCGAGGAGCAGGAGGACAGGATATGTAGAAACCAATAGTGCGTGTACACCAAGGCTCATGGTTTTCACACCTTCTTTGTAACTCGGTCATATCTCATCAGAGATGCTGGAGCCATCTGTACTTGGCTGAGGGATGATCAGCTCTGGTTTTAAAATTTTGCCTCTTTGGCTCTCAAAGGAAGAGATGGGAGTGAAAGAATTTCCCTTTTCACAGCGCTTCCTCAGAAGGCAGGTCTAAGGCAGCCCCAGGCAGCCCCAGGCAGCCCCAGGCAGCTCCAGGCAGCTCCAGGCAGCCCCAGGCAGCCCCAAGCAGCCCCAAGCAGCTCCAAGCAGCTCCAGGCAGCTCCAGGCAGCCCCAAGCAGCTCCAGGCAGCTCCAGGCAGCCCCAAGCAGCTCCAGGCAGATCCTGGACCCTTCCCATCATCACTTTCTGTCTTATCAGGTGGCAAAGGAGTGGGGGAATGTTAGGTCTGTGACAGGAGGACACTTTGGAGTCCCTGTTGTCCCTGACCCTTGTGGACTCAGACTCTCTTGTCTCATCTGTCAAAATCATCTATGCTTCATTCTCTTTAATTTTTTCTTTCCATTCCCCTCCAGTTCTAGCTGTGGAATGTGGGGACTTTTCCCAAGTGCTAGGCAAGTGCTTGTACCTTTGAGCGACACCACTCCATCAATGATGATTAATGACTCTGAAATGCTGGCTGTTTACACACGTGCAGATGTTCAGAGAGATTCTAGTTTTATCTCCATTACCTTAACGACTCCAAACAAATGCCATGACTTTCATGATGGCGACGGACCCAGCCTCATGGGCAGGGACAAGTGTGCCAACTGTCTGGAAGGGCACACGTGTCTCCTCTGGTTCTCCCCATTTCCCTGTTTCATCTCTTCCTCAGGTCTTGTCAGTATGGAGCTACGTGCATACTGGCTCTTAGGTAGAGTGGGTGTCAGGAAGGAAGGGACAGAATGCCAATAAAACAGGGACATCTGTTTCTTAGTGGCAAATGTTGCTGGATGAACGCTCTCTCTGAAGTCTGAGATCAGGTGACTTGAAGAGAACATCTTTATGGCCATTACAAAGAACATTTAGCAAGGTTTTAGGTTTGCAATGTACTTAAATTACATTTAGACTTAATGTCAACATTGCTTAATGCTTCTTTTTTTTAATGATATTTTAATTTTTTTTGTTAAGACAACATCTTCCTATGTAGCCAGCCTAAGCTGGCCTCAGACTCACTATGTTGTCTCTTCTGGACGTAGTCTCATGATGATGTTCTGTATGCACCAGCCTCTGGAGTCCTGAGACAACAGACATGAACCACCTGCAGCTTGTTAAAAAAAGAAAAGATGTATTTATTACTTCCATTTATATGTAAATTGCATGGCTAAGTGAGTTTGTGTGATTATATCCATGCAGGTGCCCTTAAGGCCAGGGTGTATCCGATCCCCTTGAACTGGAGTTCCAGTGGACACTTTAACTGCTGAACCCCCCCTCCCCCAGTGCTTCTGATGCCTGCCTTGTCTCTGCGTTGTGACCACACTGGCCCTGTCACTGACATGCTGATGCTTATGTTCATTTACTTGTTTTTTCTCCAACCACCATATATTTTTCTCATTCGAAGCTCTTGCAACTGTACCAGGTTCTGGGAGGGCTGTGAGAGGAAACTCATCCCCTGCCATCCAAAGCTGACTCTAGTTGGAGAGAGAGAGGAGACCAAGAAACAGCTAATAAGTCAGTGGAGTCTCGAGCAAGGGCTCAGAAGAGTGGCGTAGGAAATGAACACCGTTGGGAGGGAACTGGGATAGGAGGCTGTTATGTAAGCAGGCAGTTGGGATGAGGTAGCCAAAGCATTGAAACAGAAGAAGCCTGCACACTCCCGAGAAGACAGCAGCCCTGCGTAGGTCTTGTGTGGTCTGTGTTCCCAGGAAGGATGTCTCCAGCTAGTAAAAAAAGTTCCTGAGCCTTGAGATTTGTTGAAGCAAAAGCTCCTGCTCTGTAAGCAGCCCTAACAATCCCCTGAAGTTAACACCTCTCTGCCAGATCTGCTGGCCTTTAGTGCTGAGCAGTGATGTCCTAACTGCTCTGTCCTAACAGGCAACGGTGGGCTCTGAGTGTGCCAGTGTAGGCTCAGCTAGATTCAAGGCTCTGTATTTTCTCTGCCTTACCTCCTTCCACTGGGTCATGTAGGTTCCACTAAATGTTTAGTGGTGAAGCTAACGTGCCCAGTTTCTCAGCTGATGCCCCTTACTGACAAGTACGTCCTCCATTATCCTTAAGTTCCAGGCCCCGTTTATTATAAAGACCTCCTTGCCTGTTTTCAAGCAACAGGTGTTTAGTGAAGGTATCCTAAATGAGAAATGTATCTTAAAGATGGGGCTTAGAAATAGAGATTATTAGCTACTGGGCTGGAACCCAGTGGTAGAGTACTTGTCTAGCAGGCCTGAAATTGTAGGTTCAATCTCCTGTACTTCAAAAAGGGGGAGAGGGACCAAAGAGATGGCTCAGTGCCAATGACCTCTTTCAGCCTTTATGGGTACCCACACATGTATAGAATACACGGACACAGACATACACACACATACACACACATACCACATACCCCATATA
>JADRCH010000153.1:6113898-6207374 GCA_019843965.1 Rhynchomys soricoides | reverse complement strand
ACACAGACACACAGACATACATACACATATGCACAGACACACACACACACACACACGAGTAAATTTTTTTTATTAAAAAAGAAAGTCTGATTCCTCCCATTAGCAAGCTCTGATGAGAGATCTGTGCCCTCAACAGCTGTCTTTAATTGTGAGGCAGACATGATCCAGGTTAAGTAGCAGTGAATGAAAGACCTGTGGCAAGGGTTAGAAGCCTGAAGAGCCGAGTCCAGAGGCTCTCTTGTAGCCCCCTTGTCTGGGTTCACACACTTTCCCCTTCTCTGAAGATTCCCAGAAACCTGACTAGGTAAAGAGAGTCTGCCTGGCTCCTTTCCTCTTATAGACCTTGCAGGGAGAGGCAGAGTGTTCTTACTTTTAACATTGGTTTTATTTTTACTTGGGCCTCACAGGCATTTTATTAATGTATTCTTCCCAGTATGTCTCAGAGCTTGTGGGGCCGCTGCTGCTGCTGCTGCTGCTGCTGCTGCTGCTGCTGCTGCTGCTGCAGCAGCGGAGGTGGCGGCCGCGGAGGCAGTGGTGGCTTTCACGAGCAAGGCTCTTTCAGTTCTTCCTTATGGCAGCTACATTTGTTTGCAAGCTGTCCATCTGTGGCTGGGAGTGGAGAAAGCAGCTTTGGAATGAAGCACATCTGTAAGAAGCCAGGAGAACAGAGCTCTTGACCTTGATCCCATGACCCTGACCCTATCCTTCTGTCCTCCGAGCAACTGAAACTGGTTGCTGTTTATCAGATTAGATCGACAACGTCACCAAAGTGGAGCATTAAGAGGGTTCCCCCAAACTAGTAATTATTATTGGGGTGGCACAGAGATACCAAAAGAGTCTACTTAAGTAATTTCCATTTAGACAAGTCAAGTGACAAGAATGGGGAGAGGATGTGGTGAGTTCAACCAGATTCCTCCAGGGTAAAGGATAATGTAGACTATGTAGACCGCCTGTCCTCTCTTAGAAACCAAAGGGCAGCAGTGTACTGGCTCTGCCACCTGCATGGTGTGGGGATGGATGTTGACAGCTTGAATGGCTCCCCTCTGGACTTCAGCTTCCCTCGTTGTCAAATGTAGATTAGATGACAGTCCATTAGACTTTCCCATCAGAGTGTTTGACAAGCAGGGGATCCTTGGCTAACTTGGGAGATCAGGGGATACAGCACAAAGTTCGATAAGCACAAAGATTTGTGCAAGTCATTTTTAATTTATCCAAAAATTCACCAAAGTGTCGCAGTCCCCTCCCTGTCACGGTTTTCAAGTTTACTGAACAGTGTCACCCTGTCCCCATGTTGAGTCAAACTATCGTCATCTTGGGGTTTCACTAACCCCTGCCAGCATCCAGGCACAGTGAGAGGCCATTTTGAAACATTGATTTTGTTTTGAGATAGGGATCTCAACCCTGCAGCCCCAACTAGTCGAGGTTTGCCTCAAAGATCCATAGTCCTATCTTAATCTCCTTAGTCCTGGGATTATAGGTTAGTTCTCTTGTAACAGGTTCATTTTAAAACCATTAGAATCAGAAGATCTCATGTGGATGGTAGAAACCTCAGTTTCCTGTCAGTTTCAATTTTTCAGCACAGTTTAATGTACCGTGTGCACAGACAAGATCATCCGTGGGCAACAGCGAAGAGAATGACCTTAGCTTGATTTATTCAGTAGCTGAGAGCTTTAGGAGGGCTTTCGGTTGCCCTGAGCCTACAGGCCTTGTCACTGGAGCAGGGTTGGGGGGTGAGGTTGGGTGTTTATTTGCATACACAAAGTAGAAAGTCTCATTTGCATATACAAATTAGACCAGGTATATTTGCATATACAAATTAGATGGCCTACAAGTACTTCTAGAACTCTCTGGGGTTTTATCTTATGGGTTTTTTTTTTTTTTTAAACAAGTTGAATTGACATTTTCAATAGTCAATTCAGTATCAGTTCTTAACTTTTAAAAAAATGTTTGTGACTGTAACAGAAAGGAACAGTGTCATTGTCAAAAACACCCAAAAGGGAGGTCTGACACACTGCATCACTTGTACAAGCCTGATTGCTGGTTCAGATGAAGACTCATTCAGGGAGAGAAAAGGTAGCTGCATTTTGTCCTTCTGAAACAATGGTTATAAATAAACTGAGATTTCTATTAGGATCTCTCCCACCTGCCCACCACACATGACAATTTCTTATTTTCTTTGTGCCCAAATACACTGCAGTCTGCTTGAGAAATAATGCTCGTTAGCATAAAATGACTGAGCAAATTCCAGAAAATGCTATTCTTCATCAGTTACAAAGAGTCTCTTCTAATCCCTTTCAAGTCTACTTTAGTTCACTCATTCAAGAAGTTGATCCTCAACACATTACAGTCTCAAATGACTTGAACCCCAGTAGACATCTGTCCCATTGTTCCCACTAAGATAAACGAACCCAACTAGAGCTCACTCATTTAAAGAATTTGTTAGTTAACAAATTTATGTCAGTTTGTGTTAGTTAACACTTCTCAACCCAGCTACAACGATCTTGGCATATTCCGCTGAGAAATCAAAACATCAGCAAAATGTAGCAGCTACAGTAGAGGGGTGTATGGTAGGAAGAAATACAAAGCCTTACCAGAGTTTACTAGCGGGGTCCCCCCATAAAGACTTTTAATGAGATTTCTGCATCAAAATAAGTGAAACCATATGGAATGTTAATTATTCTTAAAACATAGTTTTAAGGGAAAATAAATACACATTAGAAGCTTTAAAAAAAAAATCAACTTGTCTCTCTGTGTGTGAAGTCTGTGCTTCCTGGAAGGGTAAATGTTGACGTAGTAAGTGTGACTTCTTTCCGTTTTAAATTACTGGGGCTATTTTGGCTTTCTTCATGTGCCCTGGGTATTGAACTTAATGCACATGGAAGGGGCCTGCCTATATCTATTAGGAAGGCCCCTCAACTTCACCTAGATGCTGTGGGGCAAGAGGACTGCTGAGGACCACCTGTGGCCTCTGCTTGGGGTCTTGTTTGAGGCAGGCAATAAACACAGGGTAGGGAGGCGGGGTATCTCATCTGCTCCTATGTCTGACTCTGCCACTGCCTCTATTTCCACATTCTAAAACTTGAGCTTGTCAGAATTTCATTTAGGGGGACAGGAAGGGTGAGGGAGAGGCCAGTCAAGGAAGGAGAGGTTTATAAGAAGCAGACTGCAAAGTGCCCGGCTGCATGTGCTTTAGTTTGTCATCTTGAAAGTATTTGCTTCTGGTGTTGGAGGTGGCTCATTTGCTGCCCACCTTCTGCAAATGGTCCTGGGGATCCTGGGAAGGCACTAGTGAGGGATGGGAACCCCCACACCCCCAAGGCTCTTGTTTCTCCTCCTGCCTTGGAATTAATGACATAGACTAGATGTCAATCCTAGAGCTGGAAGGGAACTTAGAGTTCGTCCCCTCATTTTCCAGATGATGACACTGCCACCTCTGACTTCTGCCTCTGGCCTTCCTCTCTCAGTAAGAAGAGCCAGGCAGGTGAGACTTTTCACAATTGGTGGGCTGGGCTGGGCTGGGCTGGGCTGGACTGGGCAGGGCTGGGCAGGGCTGGGCAGGGCTGGGCAGGGCTGGGTAGGGCAGGGCTGGGCAGGGCTGGGCAGGGCTGGGCTGTCTTATGCCTTCTGTCTTCTGGTTTGTGAGACAAAAGGTTTTGTTAACTCTTATGTTGCTTTCAAGCAGTTACTGTGTATGACAAACACATTTCACACACTGAATTCCCGCATATGGTGAAGATTACAAGCAATGTGCAGTTTAACGAACATTACCACCCTCTGACAGACCCTTTCAAGACACATCAGGCTGTCAGAGAAGGGTTGAGTACAAATCGGGCTGAGGGACAATTACGGTCTCCAAGGTTTGCCCAGCACTTTCTCTGTAGCTAAAACCTGTGGCAAAGGCAGATTGAGGAATCCAAGTCAAGCCATGAGGGGACTTTAGAAGACATCACAAACTTAGCAAGGAAATGTGGATGTAACAAAAGGGCTTGTTGTAATTCTGTCGATTCTAGAAAATTATAGCCAACCCCAAGATCACAGCTATGAGTTATATCCATTTCAGAAAACTAGTTTCCACGTACAAAGTCTCTAGCCACACTTCCAGGGGTTAGACAGCAGAGATATCTCCTAAGGTGACACTGATAACTTGTGAAAGTTCTATCAGGAGCCAGAGCTCACTCTTGTGCAGTGGACAGGGATCCAGCAGGGAGCATCTCCCAGCTCAGTCTCTCCTAGGCATTAGGCCCTAACCAAAGCTGCTGTGGGTACCTGGCCTAAATCAGGTCCCATGTCGCTCATCAAGGCTCTGTCAAGGTCCCCCTCCCCTCCCCCCACCCCTTCCTCTCCATACTTTCTTATCTAGTTTATGACTCAAGGGAGAATTTCTGAGGGCTAGACTCCCCGACACCCCCAGAAAAAGCTAGATAGTGTTAGATTACTGAAATCTGCTTTGATTTCACTGTGACTAAGATGAAGATTATAGTAAGATTTTAAATTCCCTTAAAGGTTAAAAGAAATAGTAAGACTATGTTAAAGGGATCTGTTTGATGCACTTTTCTTAACAAAGAAGCCCTGCCGAAGGGGGACACTAATAAATCCTATTACTTCCGATTCATTTTTTTACACTGAGTTAGGGAAAATATCAGTTGGTCTGATTTAGTGTAAGTTTCACCTCAGAAATCTGGAGTGTAATCGAAACAAAGAGGAAGGGGAGGGGGGAATCGATGAAGATCCAGCCTTAAAGTCTGGTGAGTGATCCTGGGCCTGGAGTTGGCTTGGCTGCCACCCAGGGCCCAGCGCATGCGTACTTGCTTGTAAAGCCCTTCGGGACTCTCCAGGTGTGGAGAACTTTAAGGATAAATGGCATTGAGAGCAAGGCAAACAAGTAAGGCCTGAGGTGGGCAGTGCATTTGAAAATCTCTGTGACTTTGCTGTTCCTTGGGAGAAAGCTAAAGTTTTCCTCTTCTTTTTTTTTTTTTTTTTTTAAATCTTGTAACGTTTCTATCATTTTAATTGATATTTATTTACAGATGTTTCCCCCTCCCCATCTTCTGTTACAATTTTTAGGTGCTTCAGAACTGGGCCCTTTTTCAGACCCCAGGCAGTTCCCAAGCATTTCATCCCTCACTGAGAGCCGCTTCTCCAACCCACGAATGCACTACCCAGCCACCTTTACTTACACCCCGCCAGTCACGTCAGGCATGTCCCTCGGCATGTCCGCCACCACTCACTACCACACGTACCTGCCACCACCCTACCCCGGCTCTTCCCAAAGCCAGAGCGGACCCTTCCAGACCAGCAGCACTCCATATCTCTACTATGGTACTTCGTCAGCATCCTATCAGTTCCCAATGGTACCCGGGGGAGACCGGTCTCCTTCCAGGATGGTCCCGCCATGCACTACCACCTCGAATGGCAGCACGCTATTAAATCCAAATTTGCCTAACCAGAATGATGGTGTTGACGCTGATGGAAGCCACAGCAGTTCCCCAACCGTTTTGAATTCTAGCGGCAGAATGGATGAGTCTGTTTGGCGACCATATTGAAATTTGTCAACCATGGCCCAGTGGCATGCAGGGGCCACCTCCCACATGTGTTAATATATATACATATATAAAGAGAGTGCCTATATATGTATATTGATTAGCTATCTAGAAGATTTCTCATTCACTGCCTAGTCATGATCTTGCAACCCTAAGAGGGTGGGGACAGTCATAACTGGGTTTCATATTGTTTACTATTTAAGATGTCCCCTTTACCAAGGAACAAACTGTCAAAGGTGTTGTCTGGTCTGTTTTCGTAAGTGAGCTATTCGCAGGCCAATTCAGAGAGGTGGACTCTGGGTCCGGGAGGAAGAAGAGCCACCTCCTCCCTGTGCTTTGAATCCACAGGCCTCTGCTGTGTGGAGGCCGGTGCGCTCTGCAGACCAGCTTACAAAGCCAGATGTGGTGCACTCTGGAAAGGGTCGAGAGGCAGTGTGGCTGTTTCCGCTGCCGTCTGCTCTGAATAGCTGTTCCAAAGTTTTCCTCCAGACTTGCTGCAGGTACTCATTTGAACTTTTGAGTTCACTCTTTTTGTTTTTTCCTATTCTAAGAAAGTGACTTCAAAAATCTTGATCAGGACAGATTATTTTATTTTACTTTTTGATACTCCCTCACTTCCTCCATTTAACCAAAAAGAAATCTCCTCCCCTCCCCCGCTCCTCCTGCTTCTTCCTTTATGCAAAACTGAAAATGGCAAGACCTTATTATAGCCATAATGATATAGTGTTTGAGTTGGCTGCGTGTTATTTGTTTTTTCTTTTTTCTTTTTTAAATTATGAATATGTGTAAAATCTGAAGTAACTTGCTAACGTGAATGGTCATATAACTTTAAAGATATATTTATAATTATTTAATGACATTTGGACATTTGGAACGTTTCTTAGTGTAATGATATGTTGACTTCGGTCTCTAAAAGTGCTTCTTCTTAAATAACAAGTTTCTTCAGTGGGCTAGAGCCATATCGGAAATATTGCTAAGCAATTTCAGTTCCTTCAGGCATAATGTGATTGTTTTGAAGATAACTCCCATCTCCAAGTATTTTAGATGTAGTTTATTTTCATGATGTATGAAGGAAATATCATGTTTCTTTCTTTCAGGTGTTTGATTGCCTCTGACACAGCTTTGCCTTTTAAAGCAATAATTAGGGATTAAAAAAAACAAAACAAAAACCACCCAGAGCCCTGTGGCCCTTTAACACTTAATGTGGTCCCTTTATTAGCATGAAATGCTAGAGACATGTGGTTTCCTAATTTCTTCATTTTAGGGGTGGGGTGGGGCAGGATGGCCATTATGATTCTTGTCATATTAAAAAACCAAGCACAAGTGACTGGTTGAACTGCAGAAAAGTGTTCTGTGGTCTCAGAGTTGAGCAAAACTCTAAATTGCAGGCTTCGTGGTTGAGGGCCTAGTCAGCCGAAAGCCACACGTGTGGTGAAGGCTCAATCATGGCATGTACAGCATAAGAACACAGACACATTAGGAGTCTGTACCTACTAGCCTTACCGCACAGCCATTCAGGGGAACCCAAAAGTGCCTTATCCAAGGAGGGCCCCCAGCAGCTTTCCAAATGAAGTCACTGTCCTATGGGAGCTGGTCAGCTGAAGTAGCAACTGGTAGCTGACATCAGTAGACACAGAGCCTGTAGGGACCTCCAGAAAGCCATGTACCAATTGGTGTCTGCCATTGTGTGTGAATTTGAGATCCAGCCCTCCTAGGAGAATGCACTGTGATCATTCCTGGCACCTTGTGGCCAGTTCCTGAGTGTGACTCCCTAATCTAAGCCAGGGATCATTCAGTGATACCACCAGGCAAATCCCAGCATTCCTCCTGCACAAAGTGTTTTTTTGGGGGGTTAGATTAGGGGGACACCTTCATTTAAATTCCGAGTCATTCTAAGAGTTCTGCAGGCTTTTGCCGTCAGCCCCTACACCCCCTTGCTCTCTGTTCCTTCTCAGGTTGACCTTTGTCCCAATGCGGGACAGTCCGGGGGCAGATAGGGACCTATGTGTGCCTCCAACCTGTGTTTTCCTCAGAATTCTTCCTGGCTCCTTCTGATACAAATGGAGGGGGGAAGAAACCCACCCAGCACCAAAGCAAAACACTTCGCCTTCTAAAGGTTGTGTATCAAGTGTATGCGGATGGTCGGGCCACCTTTTGTTTCTTAAGATGGAAATTGTAACTGATGCTATTTATTGTTTGTGTGTGGTAGCTTAAAGCACACCACTGTCCACGTGTTTGTCTGATACCTGTTTCAGCCGCATTTACAAAAGCCAGTGTCTGGTTACACTTTGCAGTTTTCATTACTCGACATGGAAATGTTACCATCGGTGCCAGCTGCACCCTATTTAACTTTTTTTTTTTTTAAAAAAGGCACTATATTTGTACATTATTATTTTTTTTTAATGCTAAAGGGCTTCTTAAAGTTTACAGTACAGTTATTAAGGGACTAAAGGGGATGCATTAGTGCCTAAATATTATATAGTGGCTGCAGGCAGCAACCCAGAAACATTTTGAAAACAGGTTGATTCCCTCCGTCCTCCCTTATTTGGGAAAAATTCGAGAGTACTTTCTTCACCTTCCAGGCACCTCACTGGGTGACTCCTGCTCCTTAAAGCACTCTTCCTTCTGCTTGGTTTTTTTTTTTTTGACTAGGGTTTAAAATCCCCTTCCTCTTCCCTTATCTCTTAAACTCTCCATTTGCACTGGGTCACATGTCTGATTTGTGGGTTTAAGACCAAAGCAATCTCTTCTTACTCTTCTGGAACCGTTTATGTGTACTAACCAACCCTCCACTTCCCTGGGCTTAGATTGAAACGGTTCCCCCAGGAGCACAAACATGGCTGAGATTTACAGTGGAACCCACACAGCCATATTTAAAAACAAACAAACAAACAAACAAAAAACCCTCTTCAGTTGTCTCAGAATTTTAACCTAGGCCACAGTTCCTAACCGGCACCATGGCTTAAGTTTCAGGTTAGGGAAAGGCGCCCAGCCCGTAACAGAAAGACTTATCAGATTTAACCAGTTTACCCTCATCCTTCACTCCAAGACCCTAAGAAAACGAACAGAGAAACATCTCCACAGCACTAGAGACTGTCCATTGGAGGTTCAGAAGGGAGGAGCCATGTTGGGGGTTCCCTCTGCTCCAAGGAGAGGCACTGACTGACCTAGTTACAGAGAGTAGCTGCAGAAGCAGTTGCATCCTCAGTATTTGAGAGACTAATAAACAATAAAAGACAACTCTCCCAAACTTTGAATTTGTTGTTCTCAAAGAAGGTGGTGCATCTAAAACAAAGATTTTTTTTTCTATGTGGGAACTTTCTTCATTGTCTGTTTACTTCATGTTTACAAATAATTGTTTGCTTTTTAATGCAGTACTTTAAAAATATATCAGCCAAAACCATAACTTACAGTAATTTCTTAGGTATTCTGAATAAAAATCCATGTCTTTCCATTTGCCTACTGTTCTTAGGTTTCTGCGGAACAGCAGCAACAACAACAAAAGTGTAGCATTTTGTGTAAATACAGCTTTCGTTCTTATTTTCCTGATTGCTATTGCCCAAGATTTGCTTTCCATACATGTATTGTACAAATTCTGCTTTGTGCCACAGGTCATGATTGTGGATGAGTTTACTCTGAACTTCAAAGGGACTATTTGTATTGTATGTTGCAACTGTAAATTGAATTATTTGGCATTTCCCCCCCTCATGATTGTAATATTAATTTGAAGTTTGAATTTAATTTTCAATAAAAAGGCTTTTTTTCTTTTGGTTTTGTTATGTGTGTATACTGGGTCTTTTCTCGTCTGTGTCTGACACTTACTCCTGCCTACGTCTAGGGTGGACCAGAGCTACATAACAGCAGGGATCCTGTATCTCTATAGAGAGAGGAACTTATGAGCACTGTGCTCAAGTTTGCCTTACATCTGGAGGAGCAAGGCAGAGACTCTAGCCATCAATCTGTGTCCTTACTGCCCATGGGAGTGCCTGTGCCATCTTGGTGTAAAGCCCCTGGATGAGTCAGGCTCGATAGGCCTCCGAGGACAGGAATGGGACACAGCAATTGACCACCCTCCTCCCAGCTGTCCTCAGATCCCTGGTAGCCTAGATACCAGGAGTTGTCTGTTTTCCTTCCCATATCTCTTTTTGGGTCTTCAGAAACAAAAACCAAAGCCCTGTGGTGAGTAAATTGGCCCAGAGGAATTCAGCTTCAGAAGCTAGGGAACCTAAGTGGATTTTGAGGACTTTTTTTGTTTTGTTTTTGGGGCCAGTATTTATTTTTGGTAAATCCTTTCCCTTCCGTGAGGCTGAGTTATTACTTGCTTCATGGCCCATCTGTTTGACTTTCCACAGTTCTAATGTAGGGGTCTGGAGACCGTGGTCTAGAGATGCTGGGTCACTGGCCACATCGGTTCCTTTATCTCAATGGGTAGAGGCCTCCTAAAAGAGGGTTGTTGCCCAAGAAATCTTGAAAACAGTTTATTTCTAAGACGAGGAGACATCCTAGAAGAACCTGGCTGAACTTTGACCAGAGAATTCATTTGTAGCTTTTTCAAGATGAATATTTATTTATTTAAATCAAACATTTGCATGGCTTTCAAAGGCACACAGGAGGGGACACAGAAGCAGTCTGGTCTCTCTTGCTTTGTCCCTAGCCACATCTTTCACAAGCCTTGAGTTTCTTGGTTATCGTCAGAAAGGCCAGACAGATCTCCATTATGTCCTGAGCCTTGTGGCGTATTTATCAGTAGCCACAGATGGATGCCAAAAGTATCTCTCGGTCTCAGCCACCCAAAATACCCCTAGCCATTACCAAATGGGCAACATCTCCATGGCTAGAGTTTTTGCCCAAAGTCTTATGAGGAACAGGTCAGAGGGGATGACTAAGCTGGTAGGAGGGATGACTGGGCTGGTAGGAGGGATGACTGAACTGATAGGAGGGATGACTGGGCTGGTAGGAGGGATGACTGAGCTGGTAGGAGGGGTGACTGGGCTGGTAGGAGGGGTGTTGCCACCTAAACCAAGGCCATCAGCAGAAGACTGAGGGGCTCCCTAGTAATGCATGCACGTTGCCCTTTTTCATCCCTTCATGTGACAACCCTCAAGGATTGGATGGAGTGTTTCTGGCTTAGCTACACACCTTTCTTTCCTCTCTCTGTGGGCTCTGGACAGCACAGCTGGGTCTGAGGTCTGCCACAAGGTCAGCATTTCTCCTTGCTGTTCTGTTTCTTCACTGCAACAGCAGGCAGAAGAAGAAAGTCAGCTTTCCAGTGCTTCTGACCCCTGGTGTCCCAAATATTTAATCATGAGACATTTCTGTGAGAGTGGGAGTTTCCTGTTAACTCACTCTCAGCCGAGACTGGCCCAATAAACACCTTAGCTCTCTGTTACAGAGTTTATTTGGCTGGGAAATGGGTATTGCCATGTAAACAGGAAGCCCCCTGAAGTTATTATCTACAGATGTGGCTGAAGAGCCACATGTTTGTATTTATGAGACTTGAAAACAGTCTGGAAAGCAAGGAAGAATGTCGGGGGAGCCCTTGGTCATGACAAGGTTCTTACAGCAATGTAAGCTGGGCCCCCCTCCCCCATTCCTTTTGAGAATGGACGACAAACAATAAGCAGACCACCAAGAGCCAAGGTGAAACACCGACTGGTTCCCCTGATAAAGCTACCACCCAGACCTAAGTTATCGGGTTAGAGGTAGGGAATCCATTTGTGGTCTCTATCCCAGCTCTGTGAAAATCAGTTTGGAGACCTTTCCTAGAAAACAGTGCTAAAACTGAGTGTCTGAGGACAAGAGCGTCAGAGTCCAAGGTCTCTCAGGGGAGGTGGAAGTCTACTTTCCTCACTCCTGTGACTTCAATGGCGTCACCAGTTCATCCACAAAAGGCCACAAGTCCTCACGCATTTTCTCCTAGTGTCAGTTCTGAAAGATGTGTCTAATCTGTTTGCACCCAAGGGCTGCTCACCCCTGCTCATTGCAATGTGTTCCCCACCCATGGTTGTCCTTTTCCTTTCTGGGCTTTCTCCCTGGTCTTGGAGTTAAGAGAGGCCAGGTAGGGCTACAAACGACTCTCCTCTCCTCTTCCTTCGTATGCATCCCATAAACCTCTTTGGGACTTCCTAGGTGCTTCTCAGCAGTTGCTATTCAATCTGGAGACACCAGGAATGGGAATTTAAAGGCTGCTCCTCAAAACTTAGATTAGGTGACGATACGGAGGACAACAGACTGTGGTGGTGATGATGTGTATCTGTGCAAACATGCCTGAGGGAAAGAAAGGAGAGGATAGCGTCCCATTAGAGGACACTGAAGTGCACCCTCTGGGATAGCACTGGTTTGCCTGAGGTGTGATTACTGGGTTTTGGGGGTGGCTTGAGAAAAGCACTACTATCTCACAATTCCTAGTTCTTCACACGGACAAGGGACACAGGATGCTCCGAGTTACAGAAGCATGATGACCTTGGCATTTGAGAAAAGGGTGTTGCTATTTTTTGTAAAGCTTTTAGCTTCTTGTGACACAACTCAGCCCTGTTGGTCAGAATTGCTCAGCCAATCAGACTCAACCAGCCCTGTTGGTCAGAATTGCTCAGCCAATCAGACTCAACCCAGCCCTGTTGGTCAGAATTGCTCAGCCAATCAGACTCAACCCAGCCCTGTTGGTCAGAATTGCTCAGCCAATCAGAAAGCAGAAAGACAATTCTGGAAACTTGCTTAACCTTTACTAAGACTTCATATTCTTATCTTGTCACAATGATGTCTGGCCACCTAGCACTGTTGTTTTGTTGTTTTTTCAACACCTGTTTTATTTATTTACATTTTTTTTTTAGCACTGCAAATGTTGCTTGCTTCTTTCTGCTCACTCCATGTGTGTGTTCGTGGTGTGCATGTGTATTTAAGTGTGTGCACTTGCACATATATGGGAAGGATGTGCATTCATGAGGGGCCCAAAGTTGACATATAGAGTCACTTCCAGTCGCCCTGCACTTTATTCATCGAGGCAGGATTACTCATTTGAACCCAGCGCTCACTGAGATAGCTAGTCTGGCTAGCCAGCTTGTCTCAGGGTTCTCTTTTGCCTTCCTTGTCTCTACCTTCAAAGTACTGGCATGACAGGCAGTCCGCCACGCCCGCCATGCTTTCCTGTGGGTTCTGGGCATGCAAACTCAGGCCAGTCTTCATGATTCTGAGTCAGGGACTTTGTCCACCCAGCCATCCCCACAGTTCACTTTTTAAAGGCTATGTGTTCTTACCAACTCATTTGGTCCCACTCTGAGCCACCAGGAAGTGAAGCATTCTACATGCCATTCTTACAAAACAAAAGCAAGCAAACACATACAGAGCGCGCGCGCTCTTTCTCTCTCAAAAATTCTGTTAGGAGACAAAGTAACAAAGGAATGTGAATTGAGTTAGGACCAGAACAAAAATACAACCAGTCTTCGCGTGGCTTTGTGGTGCTCTAGGGGTCTCAGGAAACTTCTAGGGTATCAGAAGTACTAGAGTTAGCCTAAATGTGGAGGAGGATAGAGAAGAGCCGAGCATAGAAATGGTGTGTTAGGTAGGGGTTCCAAGAGCTCCCAAAGTAGACTCTCACAACGGGTTGATTTAAGCGTGCTACAGATGTATTATTTAAAGCCAGCAGAAAGCTCACCCAGCATACGACTTACAGGGGTTGGGGTGCTGGTGAAATGGCTCAAGGTTTTAAATGTCTCTGTCATCCTCTCTTCCCTAAATCAAGTCGTTGGCTTGTTTTGGACTGCCATCCTTTTCAGCCAGTCAAGAAGCTGACCAGTTCCACTTTCTGTCTTCCGGTTCTCCTCATTGTTCTGCCTCCAAAAGAGAGAGGGCCTCTTGGCTTCTACTGGTCCAACCTTTGGCCTAACATTTCCACTGGAATTTAATATTTAAGATTATAGACCATGAGGGTCATGATGGCCTTGTCCCTTTGGCAGGGGTTGAGGAAACTTTGACGGGGGGGGGGGGGGGGGGGGGAGGAGAGGGGAGTCTGTAGGCAGAGGAAAATGTGTCTGGGTATGAACATGTTGTCCTTAGGTATTGGCAGAGGAGAGATTCTAAGATTATAATGCAAGAGAATTCTCACTGGAATCTTCTAGAACAGGTGCCACAGAAAGAAGCTGGTGGGACCAGCTTGCAGTTCTGAGCCATGGGAGGCAGAGAAGTATCTGAGAAGAAAGCAAGTGCTGAATCTGAGCAAGGAGTTAAGTGGTTAATAGGAACTAGGGCTTTTATTGGCTAATAAAACCTCTCAAGGATTTTTTTATATATATTATATGGTTCCTTCAGGCTTCTAGCCCAGTGCTCAAAACCCAGAAAAAGACAAAAACAACAACAAAAGCCAGTGCTTACATACCCGTGCAGCTCAAGTCTTGTTTACTTTTTCATTTCCGCAGTTGTAAAAAAAAAAAAAAAAAAAAAAAAGCCTTTTTTTTAGTGCTTCAGATTTATCACTCTGGAGCTCAGGACCAGAGATTCTTGCCTCCTCAGGAAAGGAAACCGTAAGCCCAGCCTCTCTCTGTTTTAGGAGAGGGAGACCCATGATGGAGACTTTAGGAAGAGGGAGGAAGGACAGATACTGCATGGGCCACATCCCTGGTCCTGAATGTAAATGATCTCTGTCCAGTACCAGGGTACTGTTCTCCCGAAGGAGCGGGATGTTCTTGTTTTTAATAATAGCCAGACCAGATGCTAACTGCTCCCCAGCGACACGCTGGATGAGCGAGAAGGCAAACAGCTGATTCCTGTTAAGAAGAACACCAAGAGAATAAGCCAGAAAGTATGAGAATTCTCTGGAAGCTTTTGCTTTGTAAACCCCTGTTTGGCAGAAAGATCACAGAATTCGAGCTGAAAACACAGTGTGTCCCCCCCTGTGCCTGCTCCTCGTCCGGCTGCTTACTGGGACCCTGGAGCCTCTTGCTTTGCCATGCAGCCCTGTTCTGAATTATCCAGGGAACAGGCTCCAGGTTCCTCCAGAGGGAATGTCCAAAGCTCTGGTCCCTTTGACTTTGAATGACTGTAGAAAAATATTCATCAGTAGGAGGAACTTTTCACTGGCTCCTTTGCCATAGAAAATAGTAAAATCCTGACCACGAGCCAATTTTTAAAAATGGCACCTTTGTTCCATCTTTCTGACTCCTTCTTCCCCGTCAGAGCCCATCAATCTGTCAGATTCTATTTTGTTATAGCATATGACCCGTTGGCAACAGGCTTTCTTCTTTCCAAATGACCTATCAGAGATAGCATGGAGCTTCTTGTTCTGAGGAGTCAAGCTACTGTGATATTATTTCTGGGAGACTGAGGTGCCCTGCGGCAGGGGTCTATGTAGAGCTCTATAGTCTTGGGCTTTGGCTGCCAGGGCGGTTATGAGAAGCTCACCCCGACAATCACTTTCAGGGCACTTTGTTGTTCTTCCTGCTTGCTTCTTCCTCAGTACCCTAAACCTCTTTTTTCCAATGGCCATTCCTTCCATTTGGTGCAGAAAGAGCTCCCAGACCTTTTCCTCCCATGCTGTATTTAATGTCCAGGTAGCCCAGATGGTACCAGGGAGAGAGAGCAATGGCAGCCTAAGGTGCCATTAATAATAAGGTGCCATCTTAGGATGGCATTGAAAGCCATTGCTTCAATTTCTCTCTGGGGTAAGTCAGGTCTGGTAACGGTCACAGAGTGCCTTGGACACCTGCTACTTTTTGCAGTGCTTCTTTTGTTTTATCTCAATTTTCCCAACAGCCCCTGAAGAGGTTACAGTGTCTCTCTTCCCACTTCACTGATAGGAAGCTGGGGTTCAGACTTGTCCCGGGTTACAGGGCTATTAAGTCTCAAGCCTAGATCTGCCTGATTGCAAAGGCTCCTAAGTCCTGGATTTGCACACAATCTCTTTTCTCATCTCTATAATGGAGACTATGCGAAGTAAATGAATTAACGAGATACGAAAATGCCTTGCAAGGTGTCTGGCATGTAATAGGTGTAAAATAGAGGGTACCTATTATTACTCATGATAATTAAGATGATTATTTTTAAAAAGCATATGAAAAACTTTCAATTAGTTTGAATCACAATAGAGCCAGAGTCACAAGTGAGACTTTTTTATGTACAATTTTAATATTTAAAACATCTGAAAGTGATAGTTTTCTATATAATTTGAACCCTTTCCCCCTTTTCTTTTAAAAAAAAATATTTATGTGTAGTGGTAGAGACTAAACCCCAAAGCCTTCTGCTTGCTGGCAAGCACTTCACCACTGAGCTAAATCCCTGATTCAAATCCCTTGCATTGGTTTTTTTCCCTATCTAATATGAAAACGACTTTTGCAATAGGCCTTTTACCATAGACACCTCCCCTAAGCAACATAAAACCCTTCCTTCACATCAGCCATGAGTAGAAAGCACATCCACATGTTCAGAACAGGAATCTTGGCCCTGATTTGACCCCAGCTATCTATGGTCTCTTCCAAGGTTTTCCATTTAGTTTCATATAAACACCGCTACTGGCAAAAAAAAGAAAAAGAAAAGAAAAGAAAAAGGAAAAAAAAGTATTATTGAACTCCATTTGGCAGTTGTTGGACTCATTTAACAGGAAAGAGAAAGGCCACAGCCAAGAAATCCCTGTCAATCAATTCCAAGTCTTTCTCCTATGAATAACTGTGTCTGCTTCCCACCCCAGCAACCTGCTGAAGGGAATCACACCTGGTGCCCCTTTGTAAGTCACTAAGACAGTGCAGTGGGGGGCAGAGTGACCGATCTAGATGATCTAGGGTTGGGGTGAACCACTACAGCCAGCAATGGAACCCCTGGGGTGCTCTAGGGTTTGTATCAGAGTCTGGGATGTCTGGGGAAGCCCAAGGCTGAGACAGAAGTACACCCTTTGAACATAGCAGTGGTTCTTCACCCGAGGATCTGCAAACAGTTTTCAGACAACTGTCTAACATCTAATTCATGTGGAATTGAGATTTATGAGAAGCCGGGGTGATCAAAATGACTTCTTTCCTTCCTAAGCTCTCTTTCTTTCTTGGTTTCAGTAAATATTCATGTCCTAGCTCTAAGTAGAAGGTGGCTGCCACCATGAGAAAGCTACTGAGGGACCTTTCTACTCACCTTAGTCCATCTCAGAGGTTTTGGTCACTCATTTATCCTAAGCCAATCAAAATGTTTAAAACTGAAGGTTAAAAGATTAGATACAGGGGCTGGAGACACTGCTCACTGGGTAAAGTGCTTGCTATGCACACATCAAAACCAGAGTACAGATTTACCAGAAACCTTGTAAAAGCTGGTGTGGCAGCCACCTGGAATCCCAGTGCTCAGGAGACAGTCAAGATGATCAATTGGGTTAGCTGGCTGTTCAGACTAGCCAGATTGTTGGACTCTGGGTTTCAAGAGAAGCTGCCTTAGGAGAGACATGGAGAACAACTGGAGACGACATCTAACACGAACCCCTGACCTCCATGTACACATGCACACAAGTACTAGTGCATACTCACACACATTACACATGTGTGACCCCTGCAAGCACCCACATACTTGCAAAAAGACGCGCGCACGCACACACACACACACACACACACACACACACACACACACACAGACACACGGCAGGGGCGCTAAAAACATTCACCATTTGTTTGCAGAGAGAATTTGGGTAGCTTTGATTTGTTTTATGGCTATTTCCATTCCTTTTTTTCTCATTTCCGGCCACACTGAGTATTTGTAGAGTAGGTCATAGCATTTGTATTTAGTCACAGGACACTTTCATTCCCACCACATGTATGTGTGACTTGGTGTTTCAAACAGAAGAAGCCTCAGCCATTTTCCCCTTCCAGTCCCAGTGGCTTCATAGCCAGCTCTGCCTTAGTGTCAAGGCTGCATGGAAAAGGAACAGCAGGAGGCCATGGAACTATGTGGGTTCCAGGTCTTTAACCCCTACTAACTAGATACATGACCTTGAACCAGCCACTTCACCTCTCTTGACCCCTTTCTTAAGCATGGACAATAATAAATTGCCTGCCAGATGGTCTGTCAAGGGACCATACAACGTTCACCTATAGATTCGAATTGCCTTTTAAAATGGAGACATTATGGGGACTTTTAAGAGCCAGCTCGAGTCTCTCTGTCAAACGTCAAGAGAGAATGGGGCCCATTGTTTCTCATGGCACTGGAAAAACAGTCATTTTGTAGAGGAAGCGGAAATGAAATCCTGAAGAGGGAAAAATCATTTCTGCAAGATCACACCCTGTGGGTGCAGGACTGGCAAGCAGGGCTTTGGGCGTCTCTTTCCACGCAGCCCCTGTGCTCTCTCACCTTTGCAACAGAAACATCCTGTGCATCCTATTTTCGCTTAACACTTGGAGTTCCCTGCACTTGATTTCCATTTGTTCCAAACTGAGTCAGACAGGGCCACTGAAACTTTCTTGTGTTCTTCCCAACACACAGATTCTATATCACACTTCAGATAGCTAAATGTCTTAAAGATGGTACATTGCCTTCTCAAAAGCGAGATGAAGCGAGCCTGCCAGGTCTGACCGCGGTGAGAATTCAGTATGAGGCAGTTGAAGCCATTCATCGCTGGACAGGGCTTTCATATCCAGTGGTGACACATCCATTGGCTGATTTGCCCATAGTGGACCTGAGTTTTTCCAGTGCAGGACCTTTGTCTTCCACACCCAGGGCAGTTTTGCTAGTCTTGCTATGAAGACTCTAGTATTACGTAACATGCTAGTCGGCAGGGTGGGGCCACACTGTCCAGTATCATGACAATGAAGATTGCCTCACTTGTATCTCTTATCTTTTATGTCTGTTTGTTTATTTGTGTGACCTATGACCTTCAAGCTCTGATGCCTCTTCAATCTAAGAAGCAGGCCAGTAAAGCTATGCTAATAGGTCAATGAGAGTTTACTAGAGTCTGATGTCATCAGACAGAAGTTACAACTTAATTCATCATAGGACCTCCCCTGCCAATTCAATGACAGACACACTATGGTTGTGCCAAATTCTAACCAATTCAAGTGCTTCTGCGTAGCAGGGAAGGAGGTGGTGTGGGGAGAGGAGGAGCCCAGCTCTCTTTCTAGCTTGAGGAAAGAGAGGCAGTTCATTGCTTTGCATCTCAATTCCCTAACCTAGTCTGACCTTAGTGAAGGGTGACATTTTTATTTCAGTAAGTTCAAATATTGACTAAGCACTTACTAGACATGATGGATATAAAACTGAACGAGACACGCCCCTGGTCCTAGCATCATGAAGATCTGCCCTTAGGGATGTTTTCTGGAGCCATTCAAGCCTCATTTCCAGCTCCCCTTTCCAAAGCTTCTTTGGGATGGGTTTTCCAGCATCTTGCATCTCTCATCCTGGAGCTGCAGCAACCTTGCAGGCTGTGTTCCCCGTTCAGCCAAAATCCCACCCTCATTCCTTTTTGCCCAAGCACCCTCTCCAGATCCCTTGAAGTAAGAGAGGACTGTGTCCTTGGCTACCATAAGTAGGGGGAAGAGACAAAGGTGGTGGGGTGGCTGTGTTGGCTTTACCTGGGGCTCATCTGGAGACTTACATTCATTTCTGCTCTTATGGGAGGCAGTTTGTTGATAAATGGAATCGCTGTTAGGGTTATCAGAACAAACAAAACACACACCCATATCCATAAACCCATCGGTACCCCTCCCAAACCACTGGCTGGTGGACCTCATTCTATTTCTGGCTCTGACATCTTGCCAGTTTGTCATTCTTTCTGGCCACATCAAGTTCCATCGGGTTTGAGTTTATTGGCTATGCAGCAAAGTTTATGTTGTCACAGAAATTAGCCCTGATGGACAGGGATATGGCCAGGGGATCAGGAGAGCTCACTAGACTCATGCTATTGGCATGGCTTAGATGTTAGGGTGCCCGGAGCCCTCTCCAAGAAAAATCAAAGTTGGCTCTTTGTAGCAGCGAGCTAGTGCAACAAGACACTCCTGAGGGACAGGAGCCTGGACATGATTTCGAGCTGTCCAGTTCCCTTTCCACCCATCTGCCAGCCCTCCTTCCTCTGTAACTCCCGCCCCAGTGCCAAAATTGTTCTCCTCACAATGAAGGCAGGACTAGGAGCCTGAGGTTAAGCCTCTCTCTCCTACATTTCGTGGTTAGCTTTCGTAGGTTCTTGGCTGGTTGACAATGTGGGATAATAATTCAATCTTTCTTACTGAAATACTTGACCTTATTGTTAGTTTTTGTGACAAGGGGAATTTAAAGGAGCTGCAAAAAATGCAAGCGAAGTGCGGCTGAAAAAGGCCAGGGTCCGCCACAGAGCAGTGAACGGTTTCTTTTTCTGACATCTATAAAATTTAGGTGAAAACAGGTCAACATTGATCTTGGCAAATGGGAAAGCCAGTTCTATTGTTAGCAAACGAGGTTCAGATAGAAATTCGAGTCTGGTTCAATCAAAACCACATTTGCTTTTAGAGACCAGCGATGTGCTTTCTATAAAAAAAAATGAAGAATATTTATATAGACACAATGTAAAAATATTCTTGGCCCAGCAGATAATTTTGTGAGTATCAAATCAGCTCGGTGAAGCAAAGGAGCCTCTTTCCTGTTCTCTTAAGATCCGCAGGCCTCTGACACTTCACATGCCTCTTCTGTCTATTTTGAACTGGCAAGGGCTGTTGGAGATAGAAACCATATACTAAGCAAGGTTCTGCATTGCCTGACAGAGGGACTTCTTACAGCCTGCTGGCTAGCGGCTGAGGAAGGAGTGGAGTTGATATCTCTCTCTCTCTCTCTCTCTCTCTCTCTCTCTCTCTCTCTCTCTCCTTCTGTCCTGATAGGAGTTAGAATAGCCCCCAAAGGAAAGAACTGTAGCTTTTCTAGAGCATCCCACCAGCAAGAAGCTAAGACCCAGAGATTCTCTGATGGGCTAGGATTCTAGAAGCTTGACTCTTTTCCAGAAAATTATTTTATTTTAGTTGAGATGAAATTTTCATTAAGAAAGAATAAAATATTTTAAAATGGACGACGGCGGGGCGCTGCTTTCAGATTTATTTATTTATTTATTTTATACATGTGGATGATTAACCTTCATGCATGTCTGTGCCTGCTTTGTGCCCAAGAGGTCATTGGGTACCCTGGAACTAAAGTTACAGATTTTTTGCAAGCCACCATGTGGGTGCTGGGAGCCAAACCTCGTTCCTCTGTAAGAGCAATACATGCTTTTATCCACTGAGCTGTCTTTCCAGACTTCCCTCCCCTTCATGGATATTTGAATGTACTCTCAGCGTTGGGTATTATCCCTTCTAACTCTAAAATACCACCTTAAAATGAAGCCCGACACACAGGAAGCCCTTCCTCTCTATTCTTACTCTAGATCCATTTGCTTGTCTGTGTCTGTGTATGTGCATATGGAGACCACAAGGCAGCCTTGGGTGTCATTTCTCAGGCTCTGTCCTTCTTCATGTTTTATAGCCTGGATCTTTCACTGACCTGGGCTTTGCCAAGTAGGTAAGGTTGACTGACCATTGGGCCCCCAGGAATCCATTTTTTTCAGTACTTCCCCAGCTTTGAGATTACAAACAGGTTCTGCCATATCCAACTTTTAAAACTTTGGTTCTGGAGATCAATCGCAGGACGCCTTGATTGGAAGGAAGCTTTTTACTGATTGAACCCAGTTCCTGCATCCAGCTTTTAATACAAATTGGTCAATTTAGCTTAGTTTTTATATGGTGTCTTGTTAGGGCTTCCTGATTTTAAATAAAATGTGGTTCTGTTTTCAGGGAGGATTGGGAAGGAATATTTATTACACAGAGCAGCAGAGAACCTTAGCTCAGGCTAAGGGGCGCAGGAGAGCCAGGGTCTGTACATCATAGTAACATAGTATCAGCCTGTGAGGCCCTTGGGTGGGGGTTGAATGGGAATCATCTTCTAGGGAAGCTACTCCTCAGCAGATCAAGAATCTTTAAAATCCTCAACATTCTCGGTCTTCAGCATACACCCCCACCCCAGGAGGCATCTTACTTCTTTTGTTTGTGTTGGGAGACATCCAAATCTGGCACCAGGCAGCCCCTGTTTGCACGTTGGGGAGGGCAGCCTGAACCAGGTATAGAAAGATCCCTCCCTGGGGTGCTGACTGCTACCCTTTGCAATCCATATTGTCCCATAGGGTAATAAAGGTTTCCCTCAATTTCACTTCTAAGCGTGAACATATCTACACAGGCTATAGGTAAGAATGTGAATTTTCTGCTTGAGATTAAAATTAACTAAATAAATAAAGAGTTGGTGAAGCCCATAAGTGTGTTCCCAAAAGATGAAGTACTGCCTTAGATTTCTTTTCAAACACTCTTATGCCTCTGTGGGATGGGGACTATGGACAGAACTGGATTGCTATTAATCCCCATCTGAACAGGTAGGAGGTGGTCTCTCTTGTTGGGGTCCTTATGACTCCAAGGATGGCTTCAGGATGAGACTGAAACAGGAATTCAGAATATAGAAGCCAGAGGTGGTTTCTGAAGTTATTGTCCTATACCCTTAAAAATCCCAATTGTTTCGCCCCAGGGGGAGGGGGAAGCTGAGTCCTGTCTTGGGTGCCTGTGGTCTAAGGAGGATGTAATGGACCATCGGGACCGGTAACGTTTAATCATTCTAAAAGGTTAGTAACCAGTCTTTCTATGTTTAAATATAGATAAACTAGAGAACGCACTGTAACATTCATAGGATTTGTAAAAAACAAAATAGGACTTTGAAATAGTCTTATAGGCGGCTGCAATTGAAAAAAAAAGCTGGTAAACCTTATAACTGGTTAGGATACACCCTAGGAAGCTACAGATTAGTTACAGCTTGTAGATACTCTCCCTGTTTATCATCCTTTCATTCATCCAGCTCTGCCCACAAGCCACCAGGCCCCTCCTCTGTGAAGGCATCCTAACTCTCTTTGACCTTGATTGCTCTGACATGATGAAGGTAGGCTGATCTGTACTGTGATGCCCCATCACTCTTAGGTTGCATCTAGTGCTAACTATGAGATTACATCATGGCTCAGTGGTCTCAAGCAGCAACCATGTAGATTTTAACAATTCAGTTCTGTGGGTCAGGATTGTTGGCAGAGCTCATCAGGGTGGTTTTGCAGCACAGGGAACCAAGCTGTTGTCTTGCACTGAGCTGCATCCAGCAGAGGCTGAATTGGGGAATCCAGGAAGCTTTCTCTCATGGGATGGGCCTAGTTCTTAGTAGTCTCTTTCTCCTTCCTTCCCCCTTCTCCTCTTCTTCAGTCTTCTTTTCTCCTCTTCCTCCTCCTCCTTTTCTTCTTCCTCCCCCTCCTTCTCATTATCCTCCTCTCCTCATGCCTGGCTGGCTTGGAATTCCACACAGTGTGGTGACCTCAGGGTTGTCAGAGTTCCTTCCTGGTACAAGTTTCCAAGAAGCACAAAGATAGAAACTCTAGACCCTTAAGGTCTCCTCTGGAGAGAAGACTACTTCTACTGCGCTCATGTTGGTCAGAGCCTGTCACAGGAGCCAGCCAGCCTAGAGTTACGGCAGGAGAGACAACCGCCACTTGTAGTTGAATCCCTGTGAAAGTCCGTTCTCAATGATCCATGTCAGAGCTTCCTGGGACTTGAACACTTAATAATTCCTCCTGTAGTATCAGTTACAGATGTGCAGGGAAAAGAGAGCTGAAGCAGGAAACATGCCTACCCAGCCAGATGGCCTTTCATCAAAACACCAGGGCAAGAGGTATCTCTATAATGCAAAAAGCGCGCGTGGAAAAGGATGGGTCCCTAATGTTTTGATAAAGGACTCATTATTTGTGTCCTTTAGTCCTCCGGAGATGAACTAATAAGTAGGTGTCAAATAGTTAAGGGATCTTATTAAGGAGAAAATAGCAGTGTACACCCCTTAATAGTTTCACTCTCCGCAGGTAAGAGCTGGGTAGCAAGATTCCTCTAGAAATGCCTAGGGCGCCCAAAGCAGTTGGGTTGGCAAGGCTGGCCTGCTGTCATTCAGAGACTCAGCAGGATCCAAAGAGCCACTTTTTCAGGAAACAGAGAGACTCTCCAGAGAAAGAGGCCATTGTTTCTCACCCCTCTAAGCAGCTGATGACAGCGTATAGGAATGCAGTTTGGACCTTCCCTTATAACCGTGGCAGATTACAGACCAAGGAATGAGATTCTGCAAGCTTCGGAACACAAGGGACGGGAAACAAGGTAGAGAGGAGATTTGGCATCTTCTGTGGGTACTCATGCTGATCACACAGTTCTAGCCCATCCCAACCCCAACCCTAACTATGGGGCTCACCTCACCTGGCCTCACTTCCTCATAAGGACAATGGGGTTGGTGGTTCCCAAGGATGGTTTTCTCTTAAAGGACACACGAAATGATCTCAAAGGGCTATGTGGTACTTACTGTAGAGCAAACACATGATAAATGCAAACTTTTTTTTGCCATGTTGCCTTAGAAATCCTTAAGCTCATTTGTACCACATCGAACCCAGCGATGCTGGTCCATTACACAGATATCTTGACAGATCCCTTTATTCCAGGCTCTTCTGCCTGCTTCAGAGATATCGAAGCCCCTAAAGGATGTATGTCATGGTCTCATGGTAAATGACTTTGGGTATAACATATTCCATATGACCCTAACGCATGTGGAATGGCCGGAAGGGGACAGGTTAGCTTAAGAAAACATTAAACAAACAATCAGGTCCAGTTAAAATAATAACAAATATCAACATGAAAATCTTCCAAGTTGCAGCAGACTCTTCTCTCTTTGCAGCAATTTGCATTTAGGGTAAAATATTATTAAAGGGCAAAAACTTTATTCTGAACAATAAAGTTTTTTAAAAAATGGAAAGTCAGTTTTTCCTGACTGACTCTTCCCCTCCATGGCCAAGTCTACTGCAGATAATTTTATGTGTGACCAACATTGTCTCCCCCTTTTCAGCTAACATTGGGAATAAATTTAGTGACAAGGAGTGAGGGCATTTTGGTCTATGGAGTTCAGTTTTCCTGTTCAGGAGTGGATCATGGGGCCTGGATTCTATGAGACTGAGGCTTTGCTTTCTCTTACTATGGGCAAACTACTTAAGAAAAAAGCAATATATAATGCTGACAGGTTCTGAGGGGCATAGATTTGAACTAATAGAGCAGGGATGTAAGTGCTCCTCAGTATGAAGACCTGAACTTTTTTTGAAGCAGCCTTAAATTTTTTAAGCTAGGCATATTGGTGCTTGTTACCCTAGCCCCGGGGAGGCAGCAATGTAGGATCCTCAGCCAGGCCTTGCCCAATGCTGAGTTTCAGGCTGGTAAAAGACTATCTCAAAAGAAGTGGATGACATTCCGCAGGATGATACCTGATGTCATCCGACTTCCATACATACCTGAGCACACCTGCACATACACCTGCACATCTGTACACAGCACAGCATACCTGCACTCATGTGCACGCGGGCACACACACACACACACACACACACACACACACACCCAGAGGGGGCAGGGGAAGGAGGGAGGGACAGAGAGAGGAGATGTTTGCTTGAAAGGTTGCGACTAGAATCTTCTGAGGAGTCATCATTCACTGCTAAGTACCTGGGCAGAGATGACTGAAGGAGGGTCACAAGATGACATCGAGCCTTCCCCAGGTCATTAGACTGCTTATGTGGTGGACCCCTACAACAGGTGTCCCAGCCAACCCTGTGACAATACCTCAGAAGTCACCTGGCTTACTTTTCCCATATAACATCGGTCAAAGCAGTCACATGTGTATCCCTAGTTAGGAATAGGCAACTTCCCTCTGAAAGAAGGCATGTCCAAGAATTTCTCCATACTATTCAACTGTCACTCACTGTGAACAGAGAGGCCATGGCCAGTGAAGGCACTGATGCTGCTTTCAGGTGAGGGGGCTGTCTAGGAGATGGGCCTTAGACATGGATTGACTCCTTCTCTGGGTTTGCATGGGCTTTGTTTTCCATCCCTGCGACCAGCAACTGCAATCACCTGCTTTTGAACTAGACTAGGGCTTCCTCAATGGACAGGAAGAAATCCCTTTAATAACAGCCTCGCACGGGGTGCTGTGGTTTTCTTCTAGCCACAGATGATGGTGGTGCAGGGACCTCTCCCCAAGAACTGAGACTAGTGGCCAGGATTAAGGAGGAGCCTGGGCCCCTCCCCCTGGCCTTTCCCACCTGTGTGCATACCCAGATGAAGCACTGTATTGAATCTAGAGTGGAGGCTTCGAAGCCTTCAGAGATCTTTGGAGCAGTATCAGGTGAGGTCAGGGCATTCAGGAGACTGAATGGAGGGAGAGACAGAAGGTGAGCCAGCCAGACAGTCTTAGTCTTTAGCAGCTGATATGATGTCCCATGTATAGCCAGACAGCCCCAGAAGCAGCATGGTCTGCGGTCAGAAACACAAACCATCGGCCTTGTACTTCTAAGTAATAATAGTGGGAAGTAGAAAAGTGAGGAACAGAAGGTTCGGAGCCTGCTGTGTGCTAGGCACCCTGTGGCATTAGTCTGTCTCCATGAGTCCTCAGTGTAAGCCTTCGAGGTATCATTCCTAGACTAGAATCGAAAGACCTAGGTTCGAAGGGGTTAGGCATCTAGTCTCAAGGCCCAAAGGACAGTTTCCAATCAGCCTGGCTTCCGACAAGGAAGTCACCTTCTACTCCTCTTCAGTTCCAATGTTTCACATGTTTCCTTGGCTCTAGAAATCATAGGACTTCTGTCATCAGACTTCCTTCTGCTTGCAACCTTGGATCTCCCCAAAGTCAGAGCAGGAAGGAGTTTTCCTACGGGCCATGTGAAGAGATGGTGCCTTTGCAACTAACTGTTCAGCTCTTAACGAAATTGAGTGAAACGTCATGAGATGTAAAAATGCAGGTCGTGAATCTCAGGAGCTCAGTCCCAGCTGCTCCTTAGCCATGGTAGAAATGTTCCCACCACCTCCCTCATTCTACTGCACAGTGGTGGCTTAGTAAGTACAGAAGAACTGTATGTTAGATCCCACACTACTGTGAATTCAATTCATGTTTTTAGTGGCACTCGAGGTATTTGCGTTCCTCTAGGTCTTTCTCAGAGGTAACATAACAGACTCCATTTTCACAGCATGTGGCAGTTTATGAATTATAAAGCACTCCCATAGTTGGTTTTATTTAATGTGATCACCTTGCAAGGTAGGGTAGGCAAGGATGGAATCAGTAAGGTAAAAGTTCCAAGAGGCTGAGCCACCTGGCCACAGTCCTATAAACAGCGAGTGGAAGAGCCAGGATTACAACACAGCCTCTCTTAACGGCACTTTCCAAAGAGGGAACCAATGTCTGTTGTGCTTGGAATTATCCTCAGGCCAAATTAGTAAATCAAAAGCAATTTACCATAACTGTGATTGAGGATATAGATACATACAAAGGGCTGATGATGTCGCCTCATTGGCTGTGATGAAAGCCAACTGAACATATAGAGAGCAACCTACCCGCTCACTTGCTTATGCATTCCCCATAAGATGTGGGATGGTGGATCCTGGGAGTCAGCAAGGCAGATGACCAGCAAAATATACAGTGCATGGTCAAGCTGTAACAAGGGCTTTGTGCAAACAAGAAAAGCAAAGGAGGAGTGGACATAGATACTGTTTTAAGCAGGACTCTGAGGGACAAGGGATAGATTGTGAGATTGTGGTGCAGGGATCACACTTTATGCATACGAGGTAGGTTCTCTCCCACTGAGCTTCTTGAAGAGGGCATCCTTTAGTAGAAACCTAGAAAGCACTGGAGAAAGCTACAGCTTGAGGCAGAGCTGTTTTGGACAACAGAAGTAGAACACACTAAGATCCCCTGGGCAAGCATAGACCTTGCTGGTTTTATTTTTCCAATACTAACACAAAGCAAACTTATCTTCCTTACTGTATTACATACATCATTGCCTGTTTCCCTAGTGCCATGCTTGTGCTTGGCTCGAGAAGCACAGAGGAGATTTGAGCTGCCTACAATGCAATGAGCAAGCAGGGAAGGCAGGAGAGGACACTAGGGAAGAAGCAAGGGACAGACATGGCTGGCCAGTAGACTGCAGGCTTCGGGTTCTGCTCTGAGGTGGCTTGGGAAGTCTATGGTATGGTGGATAAAGGGCATGAGCTACCTAGTTTTGCTTGTAAGATTTTTAAGCCAATTTTTTGTTTAACATTTAATTTTTAAACATTTCATAGATTCAGAAAAATGGGATGAATTTTGAGAGCTGATGCAGGTGGGTTTTTACAGTGGTTGCTACACCTAAATACTCAATACATGTTTCCTAATAAACTCTGATAAATTAATCTTACCTACTATTATTTATTCATTAAAATGATATACTAATAGGCAAAATAATACTATGTTAAATTTTTATTTCTAACCAATACAAGTACTTATAATTACAATATTTGATAAATAGCAATACATAAATTGGAAGTACTAAGCAAATATAATAAGGAGTAACAGTGTAAGTTAAATATAAACTTAATGTGAAAGTTTTGTTGTTGTTCAAGAATATTCTTCATAGCTATTGGTCTACATTAGTTTTTACTGTTAGGTTGACACAATTTAGAGCCAACTGGGAAGAAGGAACCTCAGTTAAGGAATTACCCATTAGCCTGTGGCCATGACTATAAGAGATCTTTTAGACTGATGATAGACATGGGAAGACACAGCCCACTGTGGGGGTACCATCCCTAGGCTGGTGGGTCCGGGTTATTTTTCTTAAGAGTTAGCTGGGCAATCCAGACAGTGAGCTAGTAAGTAGCTTTCCTCTGTGGTTTCTAGTCTAGGTTCCTGTGTTGAGATTTTGCTCCACTCCATAATGGACTGTTAACTGGAAATATAAGATGAGCTAAACTCTTCTCTTCCTGAAGTTGCCTTTGGTCAGAGTGTTCTATCTTGGTAACAGGAGGTACATTAGAACATCACTCAACAACATCTCTAGGGTAAAATCAAGGTGTATGTGCCAGAAGAAGAAGGCCAGAAACATTGGGTTTCTTTCTCTATGGCTCTTCATCTTATTTTAAAATAAAGATACACTTATTTTTATGTCTGTACTGTGAGAGTACCTGGCTTTGTGGAGGCCAGAAGAGAGTGTCAGATCCCTAAGAATTGGAGTTACAGATGTGAGTCACCATGTGGGTGCTGGGAATTGAACCCTGGACATCTAGAAGGGCAGCCAGCACTCTTGATTGCTGAGCCCCTTCTCCAGCCATCTCTACCTTTTAATTTTGTGTAGTTCTCTGGATACAGATCTGTGAAGACAAGGCCTTGAGAAGACCAAATACCCTTTAGAATGTCTAAGAGGAGAAAGTGGAGACAGTTTTGAGAAGAGAGGTTGAGGATGACTGCAGGGCTCTTAGGTGTGTAGCTCGTGGCTGGAATCACAGCTTCGGGATTCAGCGTTTTGTTTTGTTTTTAAGGATGGCGTATCTGGCTGCATGGTGCAGAAGGGCTTTGAGCTGAGAATACCTCTGTGTCAGAATGTGCAAGATGATGTCACCTGTCCCTGCGTTCTAGCTTCCTAGGTTCTATGTTAGTCCTTGTTCTTATTCTGGCATTTCCTATGCCTCTACTCTGTGACTGGCTGGGTTCACCTGTCCTCTGTCTCCCTGTCTTTCTCTCCCTTCTTTTTGGCTTTTCTTGCATAGCTCTGTCCTTGGTAACCCCATGTAAACTGTGGAACTGTGGAGTCTGTGTTACGAAGGAAAGGCCTCCATACAAAATTTGGGAGGAAAACATGCAAGCCACCGAATGTGGAAAGTTAACAGTGTGAACTTTTCTTTTCCATATGTGTAATGTGTGTGCATGTGTTATGTGTGTTTGCATATGCTTGGGTACATGTGTGTGCATATGCCCGTAGAGGCCCAAACATGAAATCCCATCCTTCTGTATTGCTCTTCACTTTATTTATTGGAACAGGATCTTTGGTTGAACCCAGAGCCAATTTCTTCTAGTCTATCAAGACTGATTGTCCCGGGAATCCCCTGCCTCTGCCTGCCAAGTGCTAAGATTACAGGTGGCTTTAATGTCTAGCTGGCTTTTATACAGTTCCTGTGGATTCAAAGTTTAATGCTCATACTTTTGGGTGCCCTGTATCTACAAAACCATCTCTCCAGATCTCAACATTTGCCTTTAACCCAGCTTCCCGACTCTGTGAGATTCCTTCCAACTTTTCCTATAGTGTCTGCAGGCTCCTTCATCTCAACAGGAATTCAGAACATTAAAAGGCATCAGCCTTTGCCATATTCCTCTTCAGCATGAAGTGTGATCCCTCCGTATCCTGGTGAGGGGCACTAGTGCTCACAGGTAGCATGTTCCTTTGATTAAAATTCCGGTGGTTGTTTTGAAGTCTAGAGAGATAGGGGAAGTCAGGTCCATGAAGTGTCCCCGGTAGGGGTAACAACAAGGACTTTGAGATCTATCTATCTATCTATCTATCTATCTATCTATCTATCTATCTATCGCTTGACTATCATGTCTAGCCTCAGAAATAACCCAGTGAGAATACAATGATGAATGAGTGGTAAGCAGATAGTTTTTATGAGAGTCTATCAGGTAAACTTGATGTTCTGCCATTTCTGTCCTACTTACAATTGTTGAAGAGTGTTTCACAACCTGCCATGTCTAAAAATAAAGGAAGAAACTAGAACCCATTGTGTGTGATATTTATCATCCATTTCAGTGATGCAAATACCTCCACCAAGGCCAAGTTCATGCTACTAATTCCTATGGGCTGTTACAGGTTGCCAACTCAAGAAAGCTCTGCTTTCTGCTTCCACAAAGTGCTGAAGACCCGTTTTCTTTTAGGGCAGGGTGCAGAAGGTCCTGGAGACTTTATATGATTTTTAAGTCTATAGTAGAACCACAAATATTGAGGGTAATACGATTACATGGTTGATTTCTTGGCGGACATAAGGATGAAGAAGAAAGTTCCTGCAAGGAGTTTTGTCTGAAAAAATGCAATTATTAGTCAAGGATCTTGCATATTGCCTGAGTGTGGCTGGAGTATGTATGGGTGGAATTTTCTATAATCTATAGATGCTGATCCTGCTGTAGGCTCTCAGTTCAATGTTCTTTGACTGTAGTGACTTGATGTTGGAACTGTCTGGTGGCATAGCATAGAATGTGACTTTTTATAAGCCAAATATAAACACAAAAAGTACAGAAAGCTAAAAAGATCGGTGGGACAGCAACTCATTAAACATAAGGCAGGGAGGGTAAGATCTGAAACAAGATAAGATTTGAGATCTGAAGAGTCTGGGAGTTACAATATGAGCCACTCAGAAACAAGCTATGAGACTGAGGCTCTAGAGAGTCATTTAATGGAAGCAGGTGGCTTAGAAACAGAAGCACCCTCCTCTGAATGCATTCCTGGCCAGTGGAGTATGTTCAGAGCTAGGACAAGCCTGAGGCTGAGGTTAGATCACAGGCTGTAGGATGCTTTCAGGGTGAACCAGGTGCGCACGGAGCACGTGCCTTCCCTGTTGAGTTACTGCATTCTGGCAGTTCATGCCTATCTTCCCACTGTTACTCAGAGAGCTTTGTCTGGGGTTGGAAGCTTCATCTGATGCATGGGATGGACACCTATTAGCACCATTCAACAGCACTGAGAGCCGGGGAGCATGCATAGAAGAGAGATCCACATATACCTTCTCCTGAACTCTGAGTGACCTGACAGGCCCTGTGTACCAACAGCTGCAATAGAAATCAGTGGGCTAAGGATGAAGAAAGGATGTCCTAGGAAGTTAGGAAGCATTCTGATTCAGTGTGGGAGGCTTGGTGACCCTCTGTAGCAGTTCACGGGAGTCGAGCAGTACTCTGTCCTGAATAAACTACCTACAGCAGGAAGCTCTGGAGACTTAAGCTTCCATAGCAACACACTCAGTGATGCTTGGACCCACAGATAGTCTTCAAGATTTTGTTTGGTCCTCTATTTCTCTTTTTAAAGCAAGGCAGGTGCTAAGGTTGTCTGCAAGGAGTACAAGGGTAGGCTTGATGTAACCTAGCCTCCAGACTCAGCCACTCCATCACCCCGTGTTTTCATTACCCTTGTTAGACTCAATGGAGGATGATGTGTCTTTCATCCAAATTGCATCTAGTCTGGTTGGAGCCAGCCAGTTCATGGCACCACCATTTTGACTAACGTACTATGTGCCATTGGCCCATGTTGATAATAGCCCTTGAGTTATCTCACTGTGTCTGGATTAGGAGTCAGGAAGCTTCCTGAGCAAATTGTCCCACACTACACCTGGACAGAGTGGCTGTCTTCTTATATTGGACCAAGGAAAAGGGACTTTGAGAAAGATTTAGCCTCATAAGACTCCTGATCGGAAATACAGCTATTCACAGTTTTTCTGTTCCTGTGTCTTCTTTTTTTTGCATGTGTGCAGTGTGTTTTGAGTATATGCGTGTTCACATGTATATGTATATCTGGGTGTGTAGGTGTCCATATAGATGCTTATGCACATGTGAATGCATATGTAGGGTGATAATCAGGTTTCTTGATGGCTCTCTGTCTAATATATTGAGGCAAGGACTTTCACTGATCCTTGATCTTGATGATGTGTCCAGTCTAGTTGGCCAGTTGCTCACAGGTTCCTTGTCTCCTGCCTCTTGAGTGCCGGGATTACAGGCTGGCTGCTGAAAGCCAGTATTTCTGTCTGTGCCAGGGATCTGAACTCAGTTCTCTGCTTCATTTCCCCATGGATCCGTTCTCTAGCCTCCTACTCTGTCTTTTGATTGATGCATCTTGGGAAGCCTTCCCCTTCTCCTTCTGCCCATGGGACCTGATGCCCAAAGCACATCTTAACCCACACTCCAAGAAACCTCATCTTGGAAATGGTTGCTATAGCTCCAGATAGGAACGAGAGCTCCTGGAAACACTGGCTCTCCATAGAAACCCAGTTCTTCCCTCGTGAAAAGCATAGCCACTATCCAATGGTTACTGAGGGATCCCTGAATAGTGGAAACAGGAACATGGACAAAGATACAAAATGCTGCAGAGAACATTTGCCATCCCCAAGCGAGGAAGATGAGGGAGGCAGCAGAAGAGGGAGGTGGGGGAAGCCACAGCTACAAATGAGAGTTCCTTCTGGGCCTGTGAGATAAGTAACAGGTGAAAGACAGCCATCACAACAGCCCCCAGCAGCCTGCCTTTCAGCCTAGGAGCTAGTAAAATGTCTTCTGGAAAATTCTGCCACAGTAGCTCATGCCTTTCTGATCACAATCTGTTGGCCACACACATGGTCTTGGTGTGTAGGTGTCCATGTAGGTGTTTATGCACATGTGAATGGTGGCACTCCCATATTGAGGCAATGACCCCTTGGGATTGCTAGAGACACTAAGTTTTCCAGGTCAGGACCCTAGGCCATACCCTAGCCCAGCTCTTTCTCTGCTGTTTCAGCTCTCAACCCTTTCTGGGTCTGCTACCCATGCTCACATGCTACCAACCCATCTTGAGGCTGGCCAGAAGGACTATCTGCCAGTGTGGTAGGCATAGAGAACAAGGTTCTGAAGAAAATCTGGGGCAAGCATGGGTCCATACACTGCCTACTGCCCATGGGCAGGTATTTATGAGCTCTTTGGCATTAGTTACTTTTACAACACCCCACTGGCATTAAAGTGACGCACACATGGGATTAAGTGGTGAATCTCCCATCCCAACCCCCACCCCCTAGTGCACTCTGAAAAAAAATAAAAGAGCTTTATATCACTGAAACATTACATTGCTAGGGTGGCCTTACTCTTGGTTTGCACAGGAAAAAACCTTGTTTAGGATTATCATCTGGACAAAGTCAGCAGTGGACCTTCATTCCATTCTCAAAGGGTTCTAATTTGACTGAAACATTGTATCTTCTTGGATTTAGTGACCATTGACAGGCTAAAATGGAGAGGGACTCCATGAGCCTGGAAACTTACTCAAAGATGCCTGGATTCTTGGGACCCCAGCATAGTCTTTCTCTCTGTGGGGCAGCACTTCATGTCTATCAGGCCTGAATCACTTTCCAAACTAGAATTCTTCAGTTAGTCCATTAACAAAAACAACAGCCCTGTTTTAATTTCAGCAACGGCCTTGGAATGAAAAGACTACTAATTACTCCAATTAACCAAGCACATTATGTGCACATGTTCAAACAGATATTAAAAATACCATCAATCTGGGTCCCGGGGTTCTTGAGATGGTGGAATGTGTAAACATATGAAGGAGAAATTGTGACTTCAGAAGGCAATACAAACAAATCAGTCTGTTTGTTTGCACGACTGCCTACTCGTGGAGAGCAGACCAAGAGACAAGGAAGACACCAGGATGTCTCTCCTAGTTTATGTCTGCAATTATTACCCAGAGGACACAGAACAAAGAGACTCCTATTTATAGCCCGTGTCTGAAGGGGACAGAGGAGAACTTAACCATGAGAAAACACAAATAATAATTGGTTTTAATGAAAATAAAATAGTTGATCAAGAGGACAAACCGTCTTCAGGAATATATGTAACTCCTCCTTCCCTGATTCTGTATACACGGGTTCTTTAATGTCTTGGATAGGCCAGGATTATGGCTCAGTGGTGTGGGTGAGGGTGGGCTAGCTCCATGGGCATCAGCTGCTTTTCTGGTGGAGTCTAATTCTAGGGCAGGACAGACAGGAGGTTCAGGGTTGGGGTGCCCCAGCACCTCCTAAAGGAGCAAAGCCACTAAAGGTCGCTTTTCCTGTGTGTTCCCATAGCCTGGTCATTTCACAGGGCTTATACCCATAAAAGTTTTATAAGGAAGCAGAGAGCAGTGCCCAAGCACAGTGGGCTAATCAGAGAGGGTGCCTACATCTGTGGAGATAGCTCAGAGCCCATGCAAACGCTAGGAGTGGCTCACTAGTAATTTCAGCCTGGGAATCAGAGTAAGCTGGCTAATGAGATTAGCTATTCAGTGAACTCTGAATTTGATTGGGAGACCCTGCCTCTGTGAATAAGGTGGAGCAAACCAACTGACCATCTCAAATTCAAGCAGTACACACGTGTATAGGAAAATAATTCTCTTAACATTTAATTCATATATGTGAATTTAGCATACATATATGCACACACGAATTCAAATCAACGTCAAAGATGTAGTCTGTTGTTATTGTTGTGAAGTTCAAAACTAAAGATTTTGGAGAGATGATCTGTCTCATCATTTGGCCCTGGCTGGCTTGCAACTTGCTATGTAGACCAGGTTAACCTGGACCTTACAGAGATCCACCTGTTTCTGCTTCCTGAGTGCTGGGACTAGAGGCATACAGCACCATGCTGGCCAACTTAAAACATTTTGTTCTTGTAAGTCATGAATATGAAAAAAATCATTCAAATAATAATAATACAAGTCTTAGAGCAAAAACTGAAACTGTCTTATCCCACACTTCAGTAGCACAGACTGTTAAATTGAATACCAAAAGCTTTAGCTAGACAGGTTTGTTTTTTTTTTTAGAAATTTAGAATTTTTTTTAAAAACTTATCTATTTATCTATTTTGTACACGTGTGCGCGAGGGTGTGTGTGTGTGTGTGTGTGTGTGTATGCATGTGCACGTGCACAGGTACACTCACGAGTGCATACAGGTGCCACAATACTTCTGTGGAGGTCAGAGAACAGCTTTCTGGAGTTGGCTCTCTTGTTTGGCCACATGGGGCTAAAGGTGCCCTGAAACCAGGCAAAGTTCTGACCGATCCTGGCTGTCCTGTTTGGCAGTAGGAGCTTCTCCCTGCTGAGCCACCTTGCCACCCCTCAGCTAAACTTTTCAAACCCCTTGCGACTTGGTAACACTTGCATTACCTTCTAAGGCTTGCTCCAACTTCTCAGCTTGGACCAACTATTCTTTCCAAGGTAAGCTAAAGTCTCAATGTCTTGGTTGTTTAATTGGAGGTTCGCTTGCATTATTTGTACCAACCAAACAGCTTGGGTTTATTTTTAGCACTTTACATTTTTAATGATAATTATCCTTTTCCTGTTCTCTTTCCTTTTATTCTTGGTCGGCATTAGCTGGTTCTGTCCTCTCACTTCGCCTTCTGTTCTAATTCCCTCTACCTCATGAGTTCAAGTTTCTTTTCCTGGTCACCTACAATTTCAACCTTTTGTGTTTAAGGTAGTAAAAATTATAGTTCGAAGATTTTCTTGACTGATACAAGACACATAGCTTTCTTGATTGTGATGGCTCATCTGTAAGTTTTATGTGACATTTTCTACTAACTTGGATTTTCTCTTGATTTTAAAATCCATAAACTGGTGCTTAACACCCTTGCAGAGATCTGGAGTTCAGTTTCCAGCACTCTCATTGGGCAGATCCCAGGGACGGATCCCAAGGGCAGATCCCAAGGGCAGATCCCAAGAGCAGATCCCAAGGGCAGATTCCAAGAGCAGATCCCAAAGGCAGATCCCAAGGGCAGATCCCAAGAGAACCTCTAGCTCTAGGGTATTGATGACTTCTTCTGGCATTACAGACATCTGCACTTATGTAGACACAATCCCACACAGATGAACAAAGTGTGTACATGTGTGTGTGTGTGCGTGCACACACCTATATTATATATAATTTAATGTATATGAATATATTTAATTATTTAATTAATTTTCTTAATTAATTCCTTAACTAGTTAATAATGCTAGAATATATTAATATAGTTAGAGCTAGGCATTACTACCATTTGACTTCCTCCAGACGCTGCTTTGCCTTTGCCCATTGCTTTATTTACATTTCAGATCTATCTTCACTGATCATTTTCTTTATAAACTGAACAAATTCAGTCTTTCATTCCTTCTTATTTCTAGAAGAGTACTTTTGCTTAGTATTCTGGGTTGTTATTTGTTTTTAATTTCCCCTGCTAGCCTTAAGAATTCACCTTGTGAGTCTCTTTCCGATAATCTGCCTATTCTGTCTGATACCCACCCACCCACCCACCCACCCACTTGCCCTCTGCTTGGTTGCTCTGTACTTTTACTATGGTTTATCTAAGAGTGAATTTCTTTCATAGTTTGTTTTTTAACTTGGTATTTTCTGAGCTTTCCCATTCTGTGTGTTGGTGTCTTGAATTAACTCTGGAGATTTCTGTCATTGTCTCTAAATCAATACCATTTCTCTCTGTCTTCCTGACTGCTTCCTGTAGAGAATCACCACAGTTTTCTAGGCTCCTTAAGCACATTCATAGTCCTCATTGCCTGCTTTTCCCACTGTCAGAATCTGTAGAATTTCTTCAGTATTCCAGTTCATCTATCTTTAGTTTAATAATTGAAATTTTAATTTTTTACCAACTTATTTTTTTAATAAATTTCAAATTTCTATTTGCTCCCTTTTCAAACACTACCAGTTACGAAAGTCCTCCTTTCCTTGTTGGTCATTTGATATCTTTTCATGGCTTTTGAACATATGAAGCCTACTGAGCCTATGCCCCTTCCATCTGACTGACTGGAGTGCTGTGGTTTCTGAAGGTCTGACTTTAGTGTTTGCTTCTGTTGTCTCTCTCAGGGTGGTTTATTTACTTGTGTGTTTAGTGTTTTTTTTTCCCAGTTGAACTCATTTTCTTTGCAACTTAATATGTAGGAATTCTTTGAGAGCTTACTTTAAAGTATTTTCTACCAGGGAAGATTAGGATTTGCTTTTGTCAGAAGCCTGAGGGTATCACAAACTTGGAGCCAATTTAAAATTTCAGGGTTTTCTTCCAGCCACTGGTTTGTGTATGTTAAGGTCCCAGAACTCATAAAAGTGCAGATCTGTAATTAGAAACGAGAAGGGGGATTTTTTTTAAATCTTTTCTTCTCTACTCAGAGGTAAAGTCGACTTAGGAGCGCATTTCCGTTTTCTTGTTCTATAGGGTAGGTATTTTCCAAGTTCACTCATGAGAGTGATGCCCTTCAACCATCCTGGAGTGTTTGTGGGTGTCTACATTTTACTTGTTGTGGACGTCAGGGTTCATACTTCTGTGTGGGAAATGCTAGCTATAGCATTGTGTGGTGACTCTGGATGTGGGATTTCTGGTCATTTTGAGACTCAAGAAATTATGATTTTTTATATTTATTTATTTATTTATTTATTTATTGCTAGAGCTGTCACACTCATACAGATATATTTAAAAACTCTCTTATAAGGTTTTAATGAATATTTATTTTTTTATGCACGAGTGTTTTGCCTATGTGTGTGTGTGTGTGTATGCACACCATGTGCATGTCAGATGCTTCCTGAGGCCATGGAACTGAAGAGCTGTTTGTGACCCACCCTATGGATGCTGGGAATTGAAATATATATGTATATGTATGTGTATATGTATATGTATATGTATATGTATATGTATATGTATATGTATATGTATATGTATATAGTGGTTTTTCAAGACAGAATTTCGCTGTGTAGCTTCGACTGTTCTGGAACTTACTCTGTAGACCAGACCAGGCTGGCCTCAAATTCAGAGATCTGTCTGCCTCTACCTCCCAAGTGCTGAGATTAAAGGCATGTGTCACCACCACCAGGAATGTGATATATTTTAAAATTCACTTTTGTTTAATCTAATCTGATGGTCTCCTTTAAAATCCTTTTTGCTCAAAAGGCAAGATTTCTTTTCTGCATTTTACCATGTGGTGAGTTAGTCTTTAGGTTTTGGTTTCTATCATCAACAAAGTTGAAATAACTTCTATACCATTACGATTACTGTGAAGAACAAGATATTGAATAGAATAGTTTCTTTGTAGAGACCATTGGCTGGCAGTTACTCTATCAAGACTCTTCTTCTGCTACCATGGTTATCAGTGCGACAGTACTGTCCCCTCACAGCACTCTCAATGTCTGTGAGATCAGCTCTTGAGGTTCCACATACATGTTTGATCAAGTAGTACGTGTCCTTCCATGCCTAGTTTATTTCACTAAGCGCTGTCCGTCAGTGAAGACAGGATTTCGTCCTTTCTGTGACTGAATAGTACTCCATTATGCCCCACTTTCCTTATACGCTCATGGTTGATGGACCCTTAGGCTGTTTCCATCTCTTGCAAACTGTGCTGTAATACACAAAGCAGTGAAGGTGTCTCTTTGGCGTACTGATTTTTATTTTGGAGAGATACCCAGTAAAGGGATTGCTGGATCATACGGCCATTCAATTGGTAGTTTTAACATGCACTTCCATCTTGACTATACTTATTTACATTTCCATTTATAGTGTGCCATGGTCTACTTTTCTCCAAGTCTTCACCAGCATTTGCTATATTTTTCTTTTTGTATTTTTGTATTAACCAGCTCTTGTTACTAGAGAGAGAGAATACCTCATTGTGGTTCTTCAAAAAATTAATTTCACACACACTTTGAGGTATTATGTGAAGAGGGGCATTTGAAAAAAAAAAACAAACTTCACCACCACGAAATGGTGTAGAACTGATATGCGCCTTGCAGGCATGAGTCCTTAGTGCTTCTTCGAGCCATGCTTTTGAAACTTGTATGTGTGTGGGCTAGAAGCAAGGCTCCAGTTGATAACCTACGTCAGAGCTCATAGTGGAAAGACTTCCGTTCTGTGCAGCTTGTGTGGCCAAGCTGAAAGAACGCCATTTATTAGAAGTAAGGTGCTACACATACACAATGAGGTGTTATATTTATTATTTCTATTTTAAATCATCTAGTGAACAAAGAAGACAGGGCAAGAGTTTCTAATGAGGTCCTGGGTCACAGGGAGTTCAGAAGCCCAGAGGGGATCCTAGCATGGTTCTGACTGTGATACATGTGATCTCTGGTAGGTTGAGAAAGCCCCCACCATGTCATTTCCCCGTTTGAACGGTATGCCTTTAAGGAATAGGAATATACCTTTAATAGGACGGTATACCTTTAAGGAATGCATTTTAAATTCTGAGCTCTCATGTTTGATTTTCATCCACATCTCCCAAGCACCAGTGTTCACTAACTTCCAAGACCCATAACTAAAGTGGTGGGAAAGATTCCTGCTGAGTCTGATGGCGTCCATTCAGAATCACCATCCTGTAAATGAGAAAGGTAGTCAGAGCCTCAGTAGATGTGGCTTTGGTACTCTGGCTTGATGAGATAGATGTTTATCCATTTCTGAAGTGTGAATGGAAATGAGAGGCTATAGCAAGGGGCCATGATTGACATCTAAGGAAGCAAGTAGTTGGGTCCCATGCATGTGCAAAGTTGGGCCACACCTACAGAGGGCTTACTGCTGTATTTCTAAGAAGAGTCAAGAAGTAATTCAAACCTATGAAGAGAAATGCTCTGACTGAATCCTCCAGCCCACAATGCACCAGGGTCTGAAAGCTCCTCAGGGTTGCTCTATCTTCGTTAGAGAGAGAGATCAGCAAGTGTTGGGTTTGCTAACACATTCCACCTGGCAGAGGATGATCATGACAGTCAAACTTTGCTGTGTCCGTTGTAAAGCTGTCCTTCCATCAATTCCTCCTCTGTGTGTAAAATGGAAACCTCATTGTTGCTTTTCAGTTGAAGATTGTATTAGTTACTTTCTCCTTGTGATAGAACACTCGATGAAAGCACCTTAAGAAAGGAAGGGGTATAGCTTGGGTTCATGGTTTGAGGGTAATCTATCATAGTACAGAAAACATGGTGACAGGAGCTGATGGGGTGGCATCTGCAGGGTAGGGAAGATGTAGCTAATGCTTGGGGCACACTTTCTGCTTTTTATGTGTCCTAGGGCGATAGCCCATGGAATGGTATTTCCCACAGACAGGATGGGGGTTTTCTACTTCAAGTAACACACTCAAGAAACTCCTTCAAAATAATATGCCTAGAGAGTTGCCTCCTAGATGGTTCTAGATCCTTTGAAGTTGACTATCAGTATCAATCTTAATAAGGATGTTAAGGCTGATAGAAAAGAACCGGCTCATAACACAGTCAGTGTAGACATAACGGGAACCAAAGCAACATGATCCCAGCCCCAGAGGTTTTCAGGACAGGACTACATGCTTCCTAAAAGAGATCCCCACAGAAGGAGTTATAGCATCCTACTTGGATATGTTTGGGAAGGCTTGGTCCCTTCTCCTTCAAATGATATCTTCCATGGGCTAGATTGTCCTAAGCCTTGGTCCCAGTATTCAAATAGGAAAAGGCACAACCGTCATTCCACAATGCAACTGTGACTGTGAGCTGTGAAAGCTAGTGTTTAGAATATCTAGAAGCTTGGTGCTGGATTGCCTCATTGAGCTGTCCAACTGAGAAGGGAATGACCTCATTAGTTGATGGTAGTACTCAATGGTTCACTGAGATCTCTCAGTGGGTGCTCTCATCTCTCACAGTAGATGAATAAAGGTTATATTTCCAACATTAGTAATAAAGTGAGTGCATAATGCTGCTTTTATTTTCTCCGTAGGATGTTTGCCCTGTGCTAACCATCCTATGACTCTATGGAATTAGGTACAAGACAGATGGAGACTGGAGATCCAAAGCTTCTTGATACTTCTGAACACTAGGTCACGTGGCTCCCTATCACAGTTGCATATGGAGCTCTGAGTATTAGTGCATTTAGTTGACAAGAGCCAGGTCCTTTGGAGATGAATTCTATCTTTACTGACAGACCAAGGGTAACACCCTTGAAACCTACGGCACCCAGTAGAGGTCATGGGCTCTAGCTTTGCTCTCAGGAAGACCTGAAATCTGTGTCGTTTCTTGTCAATACTAATCAGGATGTGTGTGGCAAACTGTCTAATCTCTTTGCACCCTGGTTTCTCTCATCTACAGACAGAATATAACTGAAGAGATCCCGTTGGAGGTAGTCTCTGTCTACACTTAGTAGTTAGCACAAAGTAAAATACATTAGTTGCTAAAGAGAAGCAAAGGGGCCCTGGCTGGGGAAAAGCAGGCGTTTACAGAGGAAAATTGAGATGGAAGCTGGGTTCTTTCCATTTCTTTGCAACTTTAGTCAGTGTGTAAAAGGAGACCCCCCAGATTCCCATTTCCTCCTTTCTCAGAAACACCCAAGTGCAAACTGTCCCACCAAACAGCCTTCTGAGGTGGCCTACCTAGTTGCTCACTCTTAAAAGGAGCTACTGAAAGGTGTGGCATTTTAGGAGGCAAAGTCCCTAACATGAGGTGGCTGCTGGGTGCTGGACCCCTAAGAAACACAGGTAAGGTTGTGGTGTGAGTGTAAACCTCAAGGGTGGGGCAGCTGGGCAAGGTATGAGGGCGGCCTCTGCAGCCTGGAAGCTGGGAGGGCATGGTCCCTCCCCCGGGAGCATCAGCAACTTGTCCCTACTGCTCAGAGACCGTGTCCACCATGGAATATGGGCCTCTCATACCCCTCCCCCCTTCCTTCCAATCACTGTGCCAACCCTCCTTTACCTGTTTACTTGGTTTGTGGTTTGAACTTAGATGTGGTTAGAGAGATGTGATCTGAGGACGAGCTCTCTAACCCGCTCCCCCAGCCCAGAAATGTCCTACTTATTCTCCGACCAGAGTATGACAAGCCTGGCGTAGCAGATTGCAGGAGGTTCGGGGGGGAGGGGCAGTTCTCATTCAGTTTCCCGTGAGAGGGTTCTATGTATTGCTATGTATGCAGCTGCCAGTTGCTGGGGAAGGGTTGGGCCTGACCACAGTGAGAGTTTCAGTCACTTATTCCTTCGTGTGTTTGATAAGGATGGTTTTGGAGTACTAGAGTGAGCTTCTCAAGTGCTTATTCTAAACCCGTCCTAGATGTGGGCAAAGGGTATCTATTGTCCTGCTCACTTGCCACTGGGGAAATGTCTCATGTGTCCGACTGCTGGGGTTGGGGGAAGTTGGGATACCACCTAATGACCTGGCCCAGATGGGTTTTCTGATGGTAAGAGAGATCAGCCAACACATAAACCTTCTGAGGTCAGATCATTCCAGAGTGAACCAGATGTTATTGACCTGGTGGATATGTACCACGCACGCTAGTGACAATTCAGTGGCCGTAGCAGATGTGCCAGGAACGTGTGGACAATGTTGGGCGTTGGCCCTCACCAGGGCCTTGTGTTGTTTATCACTGTGTGTGCCAGGCCAGCTGGCCTCCCATCTCTCCCCAGGAGCACCAGATTACAGACATGTCCTACCTTGCCACTTGGCTTTTCATGAGTTCTACTTATTAGAACGAAAGTCCTCATGCTTGGGTGGCAAACATTGAGCCTACTGAGCCATCTCCACACCCCTGGTCAGGACTTACATACACTATTCTACAATCCTCACCACATTTCCTCAGTGTATAATACTAACTAGAGTTGCTTTTCCAAGTGCTCAACCAATCTGTCAAAATCTGTTTATTTTCTGAAACATTTCGTATGTAAAAGATGTTCTACACATCTTTTTCTAAAAAAATGTAAAAGTCCCATTAAAATAACTTTCCTACTGTCTAGACTACATATTGCTGAAAATTCATTCTATATACATCATAGTGATCACCTACAAATATATGTTATAAGAGCTTGCAAAATACAATTGTGTATTAAAGCCATTATCTCAGTATTTATGGATGACCACTGAAAACCTTCTGCATATGTTAGTCCAGTTTTCAGTCAGGGCCCATTTATGACAGATGGATAACTTTCTAAGTTTTTCATCTAATAGTTTTGTCATTTTGTAGTCTGAATGGGAAAAAAAAAACCCACAACGAAGGAATTCAGTATGCAAACCATTCACCATAAAAGAGGAGGTGCAGTGTGGCTGAGGACCAGGGGGAGAGCTGTCTTGGGAGGCACCTGGGTATCTGAAGAAGAGAGAGTGTTTGTCAGCTCAGGGTGAGGGAGGGTGGGTGGCTTGCCAGGGGAGTTCTGACAGGGGGAGGCACATGTTTCCATACAGAGGCAGATAATGAATAGTCACAAGTATCTCTGTGTCGTCACTCACCTGTGCTGTTATCTATAAAAGCATGCTCAAGAAGACACTGATAACATGGTGTGCCTCAATTCAACTTCATTGTCACCGAAACTTGAATTTCATTGAATTTTTATGTATTATGAAGCAGTCTTGTTTTTTATTTTTTAATTTAAAAATCCACTTGAAAATGTATCCTGGCATTCTTGGTGAATTTTAAAAAAGAAGTAAAGAGGAAAGAAATGACTGTCCCAAGGTGTAGTAGAGGAGAATGTTTACTGTAGATAAAATGGGGTCATGGCAGCGGCAGGGACATCTAGGGTAGTCCAGAGTGAGAATGGCCCTGAGCCATGTGAGGAGAGGGAAAGGGGGGGACAGGAAGGTGAGGAAAGAGAGGAGGAAGTGAATAAGGGAGAAGAAGGGAGAAGGGGGAGGAGGCAGGGGCAGCCTGGGCCAAGACACTGGCCAAGAGGGTAAAAGGTAGATCAAAAGGGCTGGGTAACCCAAATAGCTGGATTATATAAGGAAGGGCAGCTGGGGGAGGGGCAGCCCAGTGCTGGGCTGAAGAAGTTTACGGGGCTGGGCATGCCAACCGTACCCTCTAACCCAGTCTAACCGTATGGGACTAAGGGATGCTGGGAGAACCTGGTGGCCAGGTCCATTTTGATATGTTAAATAGGCACCTCAGCTTTCTGTCTCAGGTTTGAGAAATAACGCTGGGTACCTACCCTATTTGTCTAGGGTACAAAGTTTGCAGACATACAAAGATAACAATGTTGTTAAGCAAAGGGAAAAGATAAGAGGTAAGAGAAACCTCACAAGTTTGGAGGCCCAGTAAGAGTCATCTTTCCTGAGGGCTGAGTATGAACCGGAAGGTGTGAGATGGGGGGAGTGGCTGGAAAGCAGACACCCACTGCTGACTAGGCTTCCTGTACCTCTGAGGGGTTCAGTGTCAGAGAGGAAGGTCAGCTGCAACGAGCTTGAGAAACAGATCCAGTCTGGGCATGTGCCAGGACAGGCACCATTGTTCAGACTATGTCAGGTCAGGACATCTAGGGGTAGTTATGTTCTGAGTTCTCCCTCAAGAAGATGTTTCAGAGGAACCCAGTTCCACCTGCTGGGGGGAACATCTGAGATTTAATGCAGCTGATCAGCTTCAGGTGGAGGACAGACGCAGGGAAATGACTTCTCTGGTGGGACAGACAGACATCTGTGGGATCCCAGCAAAGCCAGGTCAGGAAGAGTCTTCTACAAATTCCTTCAAACAACCTGGCTCTGGAGGTCTTTTGCTTTCCACACCACATAGCAAACTTGTGAGGTGACTGCTGTGTGGTGTCATCAGTCCCTCCTGCCTCCTGCCCAACTCTCTTGGCTGTACAGTCAGATCACATGATCTAAATGGCCCTGTTCCTGCCTATCCCATCTTGATTTAAAACATACTCAAGACCATGGAGGCTGAGTATTTTCTTTCCTATATCTTTTGCTCCTAACTTCGCACACCACCCGAGACCCCAGCCTGCAATGACTTGGTGCAGTCAGAGGGCAGATTATATTTGCTTCCAGTCCCTTACACCTTGCTGAAATCACACATGGACGTCAACGAGACAGGACACAGCCCCAAACCCCTGTGATCTGTTTTCTCTGCCTCGTGCCTGATCTTAGCCCGGCTCCCCTACAGGGCTTATCACATTTCCTGGAACATGGTGTTTTGGTGCAATACCTACCTGCTTCTACCCCATCACTCTCCCAACTTGCTTTTCGGCCTCTGCAGTTGAAGTTACTCAACCAGGGCAAGGGCTGAGGACTGATATGCACCTTGCATATTTGCTTATTAGCACTTGAAGCAGGGGATTTTCCAAACCGACTCGACTCACTGTCCTGGTTTGTAGGCTTAAATTATGAAGCAATTAATATACAGCACATAAAACTGTCCAGTCTGTTTGTTCTTGCTGTCATATAGTCAGTAATGATGGCAGGGACTGACTAATGAACAGCCTGAGAATCTGTATATACACAGAGAGAGGGAAGGGTATAACAAATATAGATGCTCATGCCTCTGCAAGAACATCCTCCTTCGTTTCCTAAGCTTTCTCTCCTACATAGCTCCGGTCTCGCTCCACTCCCTCTCCTTTCTCCTTTCTTTCAGACCTTTATGAATTTTAAGCCCTGTTTCTCATTTTCATTGCAAACTCTTTAAGGAAAGACATTTTTCATAGTCGACTTTCCTCCAATCTCTCCTAACCAGCTCCGTGCTCTGCATTGTATCTTCCGTGGCTGGCATGTTTCCAGCGACAATCCTTAAAAATCCCTTTACAGTTTTAAAGGAGAATACAAGCTCTCATTTACCACTGGATCGAGTCAGAAAATAAAGCTTAAGGCCTTGACAGGCCTGGATATTTTTTTGAGGCCTAAGTCTGATTTATGGCGGTAGCCAGCAAACCAGGCTGGTGAAATATTTGCTGCTGCTCCCAGGGATATGGAAAAATGAAGTGTGAAGTTCTGGGGAAAGAGGGCCACAGCCTTCCAGTCACTAAACACTCCCACCAAGTTGGCAGGGGAACAGAGTCCTGGGCTGTGAGACGAACCTCAAAGGAGTAGAAGAGGAGAAAAGGCCCGTGCATCCTGTCAAAATACTGCCAAGGCTTAGCGCTGGCCATCCGTTGTGTGACACAGGGTGGGATGTTTACGAGGGGCTTTCGGAAGGAAAGAGAAGAGAAGTAGTTTCTTCCTTCTTTATTTATTCTGTTTTCTTTACAGCTCCCCTGTAGGGGTTCCTGTGCAAGCAAAGAAATTAAGGCAGCAACAGGAATGTAGGAAGTCACTTAAGCTGCCTCCATAAAATTGCTCTGATTGAAAAATACACCCTGATTAGAGAGAGAGGGAGCTCTGGCTCGCCTTAGGGCTTGGAGCTTCTAAAATAAGGAGACAGACACACAAGTTCCCCAGCCACTGGGTCCCCAGACCTATGAGCGCTGCATCTGGAGTGTGCATTCCCACGAGAAGGGAATTTCCTAGAGATAGAAGAGAAGTGAGTTTTCCCTTCAGAATATTCTCAAAATGAGTCACCGAAAACACATGCCAGGTGAAACACTTGGTGTTTCCCCCCCTCTTTTCGTTATTTAAATAAATAGGTAAATAAATATTAGAACTTTTTTAAAGTTTTTTTTTTTCAGGTTTATGAGTATCCATGGTCTCCTCAAAGAACTTTGTCTACATGCCACTGTTATTCATACTGGAGAAGGGTGATGTTCTGTGGACAAGCTGTTGGGTTTTTTTGTTGTTTCCTAAAGTGAGAAAGAAAAAAAAAAGCTGTGTTGTAGGTTGATATACTCGATAAGCCAAGACCAGGAAGGGCAGACACGGAAAACACGTAACCCATTTTCTTCCTTGTGATAACTTATCTGTGGAAGATCAGTTTCACATTTTGATTCATTTTGAGATTTAAAATTAATCTCCACCCTCTTTGGTCTGCTCGATGGAGATTTATGTTTCAGTGAAGTGTCAGATTCAGTTAGGGCAGTGTCAGTAATTACAGGAATATTTATTTAGACCCACAAGTAGTCATCCCTCTGCCTCTCACTAACCACTCATAAACGCACCTATTCTCACTGGAACAGACTCTTGCAGGCCTACTCTGACACCCCCACAAAAACTACCTCACCCGCTTACTCCCTTACCTCACAGCTACACTTTGAGATAATTTAAGTCAATAAATATTTATGATGTCTACCAAGGATAGAGTACTGATGGTCGAGGAGAGTGGGGTCAGGGCTGGAATGAACAACAGGAGTCTGCTCCTAAGCCTGAAGACACTCTGTTTGACAGAGGAGAACCTGAACTTTAATCCATTTGCTGACTGAGAAAACTGACTTCTTTAAGATCACAAAAAAGCTAGTCACTTCTGCCCCTTCCCCAGCATGGTCAGGGGAGAGCTGGAATCCTGTGCAGAGGTGCATCCTTGCTCCCCAACACACTCGAAGGAACTCTATTTTGAACTGCAAGTGTCTGCCTTGAGGGAGGGTGTGTGCCCCTACAAGGCGGGAATCTCACTCTGCAGATAGGGAAACTGGCCCCGTGGGAGGATTTGAACATGAAGCAAGGAAGCCTGGAGCTGAGAGTCACAGTCATTCCAGCCCCTGCTTAGTCTGAGCCTACAGCTGTGCCTGAATCCTGAGTCACCTATCCTTTGAGCCACAGGGTAGCTAACTGCCTAGACCCATGCTTGACATGAGGTAGCGTTTAAGACACAAAATCACTAAAGTGGCTCTAATTTGAAGGGGATTGGGTACAGACTACCAAACACTTTTGGAAACTCTTGCATTTCAGCCTTCTGGAACTAGCAAGGAAGCAGATCTCTGCTCTGGGAAAGTCTGAAACGGACAGCACAAGGGAGCAAGCAAGGTGGCTGGACTTCCTGTGTGGCTGCCCTAGTGCTTAGTAATGCATGTGCTAAAAGCCATTCTAGAAGGCTTTTTCCTCTGTGGTGACTTGCCTCACACATACAGGCTTTAAAACACACACCCGTCATTCAAATATTTTAGCAAATGTCCTGGCTTCCCTCCACTAGCAAAATGAAAGTGAAGGTGAAGTCATTTGGGGGTCACTAGAGGAGAGTTCTCACCCACCATGGCTGCCCATAGATTTAAATGTCTCACAGGAGACGCAATTAAACAGTAATGAGACCCCAATTCACTAAAGCATCGTATTTTCTGGTCTTTTTCATCACTCACTCTACCCAGCAATTTAATGATGAGTTTAGGATATGATCTCTTCCCACAGGCACGGTTCCCACCTCTTCTATTTTTATTGTACTTGGGTCCTGGAATTTAGATGGCGTAAATGTCTGAAAAGAGCGTAGGCAGGTTTTTCTAACCAAGTTACTAGTTGCTTTCTGCACAAACCTTGGTTTTGCTGTGACTCAAAGTTATTGGATGGAAGGTTTATAGGAACCTGTCCATCCTCTGATGACAGTGAGCCTTCAAGATGGTCCCTGTGATACAATGTCAAGGAAGGACCCCAAATCCTGTGGGGCACAGCAGGTGCTTCTCTGTTCTCTGTTTGCTCCACAATAAATCCTGTCTTGTGTAATAAGGTATACTCACCCCCCTCTGTGGTGTGTGTGTGTGTGTGTGTGTGTGTGTGTGTGTGCGTTTGTGTCTGTGTGTGTGTTGTAGGCTAGAGGTTGACTTTGGGAGCCATTCTCAACTGCTCTGCAGCTCATTTTTACTTTTGAGACAGAGTGTCCCATTGAAATGGGAACTTATTTTACTAGGCTGGATGGCCAATGATCTCTAAGGATCTGACTAACTCTGCATCCCCAGTACTGAGGTTACTGATGTGTCACCATGTGTGGCTCTTACATGGGTGCTAGTGATAAGAATTCAGGTCCTCATGAGCTTGCAGTAGGTTCTTTATCAAAGGAGCCGTCCCTCAGCCCAAACTGTCCATCCTCCCGAGGCACCTGATAATTCCTGCAGAAGGTATTATGGGTCTTTGTTGTTAGATTGTTAGCTTCCTGGCTCACCCTTCGGCGCTCAGCAGCCTGAGACCACACCTCAGGACTTCCCATCCCATCTTCCCTTTACAACTGTCTTTCTCAGAGTCCTTCCTCTGGGGTCCTTACAGAACCCTCCAGTTTATCTCAGGCTCACTGTGGAGCATGGCTGTGGGATCTCCATATCTCCTGAGTCTCTCAACTGTGAGATCTCTTGAGAGGCATTTCTCCCAAGGGAGAGTTTCAGGGGAAGAAAACAATGAGCTCTAGGGAGAGACTTTTCTGGAAAGGAGCAGAGTGTTCTTTTTTTTCCTTGACACAGAGACCCCCAACAAATGCACACATGTCAATAGTTTTGGAGATGGAGATATAGGGAATGTTTGTGAGGAAATTTTTAATTGGAATAAAATGAATAATGTGATTATTGATGAAATGATTGTAATAAATCATGTAGATATATCTAATTGTGGCATATCACTATGGAGATTAAAGATCTCTAACTTTAAGTTAGAAGGTTAACGCTCTTAGCTTCACACTGAAATTAAATTATTGAAGGTGATCAATTTTTGAAATGTTTTAATGGTGCTATTTCGAGAACGATAGGTATAAAACTGTGGTTAGACCCGAAGATTTCTGAGCATTGTCCATAAAATAATCCTGGGCGATTTGATGTTACTGTAGCTTGGTTTAGACGTCCTGGAATTGTGTCAGTTTTTAGTCCTAACGACGGTTAGGACTAAACAGCTCATGAATGAAGAACATCTTTGGATGAAATCAGTACACGAATTGGAAGTTCTATTGGTAAGACAACTCGATTATCTACTTCTAAGAGACGGAGTTCTCCAGGTTTTAAGTCGTTTGCTGGAACTATCTATGAATCGAAGCATAAATCCTCATCATCAGTGTACTCATAACTTCAGTATCATTGGTGACCTATGGTTTTTACTGTTAGTATGGGGTTGTTGATTTCGTCTATTATATATAAAATTTGTAAGGATGGTAAAGCAATTAAAATTAGAATTACAGCTGGTAAGATAGTTCAAATAGTTTCTACTTCTTGGGCATCTATTGTGCTTGTATGAGTTAGTTTTGCTGTTAATGTAAGTGAGACAATGTAACGTACTGGAGAGCTGATGAGAAACACAGTTATCACTGTGTGCTCATGAAGGTTTGTTAGTTCTTATGATAGGTGATGTAGCATCTGCAAACCTAATTGGAATGGGTAGCCCGTATAAGATATATATAGGTTTTAATCTATTATTTAACTTTGACAAAGTTATGTAATTATTTTACTAATATCTTATTGAGAAAAACATACAGGCTATGAGGCATGTGTGGATGGAAACCAGCTGCCCACCACTTACTCATCCATCTGCCTGTGAAGAACAATTCTGAAACAAGTCCCCCAACCCCCAGGGAACACATAGCATCACACTTATTTGAGTTGAAAGATGAATCTCCAGCTTCTCTGAGGAAAGTGAGTCTGGCTTGGCTAATTGGATTGACAGCGTCACTGCTATGCTGTCTAGGTTATTCAGCAGACACTTCCCATAACTGAACAACGGAATCTGTTCGCAAACAGAGCACACAGACTATCATTCGGCAGGTCTTCTGTGACATCGAAATGCATCATGAAGGAGTTGAGATGTCATCTTAAAGCTACACAAATATTATTTCAGGGTGACTGCACACAAATCTTTGAGAGACTGAGAGGATGGCTAGAAACAAAGACACAGAGAAAGCTCGTGCCTAAAGAAGACCTAGGATTGGAAGGCACTCTCAAAGTTGCAGGAAGCTGGGTCTCAAGAGATGGCTCAGGGGTCAAGAGCACATACTGCTCTTGCAGAGACCTGGAGTTCCCAGGAACCATGTCAGGCTGCCCACAGCTGCCTGTATCTCTTGCATCCTGGTATCTGACACCCTCTTCTGGACTCCATGGGCACCTGAACTTACATGCACACACGCATACACACACACACACACACACACACACACACACACACTTAAAATAAATATGTATTTTAGGGTTTTTTTCCAAGACAGGGTTTCTCTGTGTAGCCCCGACTGTCCTGGAACTCATTCTGTAGACTAGGCTGGCCTCGAACTCAGAAATCCACCTGCCTCTGCCTCCCGAGTGCTGGGATTAAAGGCGTGCGCCACCACTGCCTGGCTTGTATTTTAGTTTTTAAAGAGAAGTGTAGAAACCAGAAAATAGGGGAAATTAAAGAGAACAACTGTGAGAAGGGTACTTGTCAAGAAAAGATAGGAAAGGGATCCTGGAAATGGCCTCTCTGGCTGGTGAGAACAGGGGAAAATGTATACAGACGCTGCAGCTATGTCAGTCAAGGCCTGTGATGTCACCTGCATCTGTCTAGCCCCCACAGCCTGTGTGGATTTGCTCGATGTTATGTATGTCTTGGTGAACTGTCCTCTCTGGTATGAGAGAATATATTAATTGCTCAGCTATGTTTTCTACATGGGTACACCTGATTTCTAGCCAGGGGCTGGGCACAGTAACACATGACTGTAATGCCAGTGTTGGAGAGGCTGAAGCAGAAGGATTACTGTGGGTATAGAGGCCATGTTGGATTACATAGTATAGTGAGTTCCGGGTCAGCCTGGGTTCTATAGAGGGAGACCTTATTTCATAAAAATACCTATAGAGAGTATCTGTCAGTAAGAGTTTATAAAACACAGGCACTTGTTAATTAGTGTTTGTATACACACACATGAGTGTGTGCAGGTGTGCAAGTGTATAGATGTGCATGTGTACAAGTGTGCACATGTGTAGAGGTGCATGTGTACGTGTGTAGAGGTTAGAAGGGGTACCAGCTCCCATGAAGCAGGGCTTACAGGTGTTTACAGGGTGCCTGGCTTGTTATGTGGGTGCTGGGATCTGAACTCTGGTCCCCATGATTACACAGCAATTCCTCTTGACCACTGAATCATCTTTCCATCCTCTCTTTAAATCTAGTTATAAAGGAGTTTTCCAACTTGCCTACCAAATCACTGACCTTAGCTGGTTATTTAACTAGCTGTCTTACAGTAGGCTGGAAGGATAGAGTCAGTGTGTCAGGCAGGTGGCTCTGAAGTTGGCCAGCCGAGTGTTGCATGCCTGCACTAAAGCATCCAAGCTGAGGTTCCTTAAACAAACACTTCATTAAACAGACATTTCAGACACTGTGAGGAGCAGCCAACACGCGGCTAAGGATGCACAATTTAGTGCCCGTGTAATGCCCGAGGTTGCTGCCTAATTTACTGCTATCTGGCCTTTGCTATGCCCTCATTAATCTGTCAGTTGAATGAGCTCTAATTATGCATCTTGTAACCTAGTATGCTATAGCACACCGTGTTTGAGGGGAGATAGATCTTTAAGATTTACTGCATAATTGCTGGTAATCTCAGGGGATCTCCAAAACTGGAGGGAAAAAAAATCTGCCTTCTCCCAACTACCAGGAATGCCATCCAAGGCAAAGAGAAGCAGATGCACATGACAGGAGGAGCTGCATTAGTTCATGATTCAGGGAAAGCTCACAGCCTGACAAAATACGCGTCATCTTACCATGTGGCTTTAATCTGCCCGGAGTCAGGAATATATAGCGTGCTTGGTTTGCTTTCTTTTGAATGGTTGTTAAGAAGCTTCATTATTAGCTCCAAACCGCTGGCTGCATTCTGCCCTCCTCTTCCCTAGAGTGGGCTAGACCATTTTCAGGATGGATATGGAAGTGAGGAAGAGGATTTGGAGGAAGGGAAGGGATTTGGAGGGTACCACTTTTTGTTCAGGAGGGTTATTTTATTGAAATAATCTCTGTTAGTAGTCCAAAGAGTCCTTGGAGCTTGAGTAGTGGCTCAGTGTGTAGAGCACCTGCTTTGCAAGCAGGAGGGCCTGAGTTCAAACCACAGACACTGAGTGTGGTTCAGTGAGTTGGTGATGCCAGAGTTAAGGAGACAGAGACTGGAGAATCCCTGGGCTTCACTGGTCAAGCTTGTCAAGGGCAAGAGGAATTGGTGAGCTGCAGGACTCGAAGTTTTCTTCCAATCACTGCATGCATCACATGCATTACATGCAAGTCCTCACATACTTATGTTCACTCCTATATACAGTCATGCACACACACATATATGCACACCATAGACACACATACTCCAACACACACATACACACACATACACACATATATGCACATATAAGCACACATACACACGCACACATACACAGACACACACACACATACACACACATACATGCACACCATAGACACACATACACACACATATACGCACATATAAGCACACATACACACACACACATACACACACATACAAAGTCACACATATACACACAGACACATATACACAGAACACACACATACACACACACATACACAGATACACACACACAAACACGGATTTTTAAAAATCCTATTAGTTATTTGTTGGAATCCATATTTAAGTTTTTATTACATTTATTTATTTACACCATGTGTGTATGTGTGTGTGTATGTGTGTGGGTGTGTTTTCCTGGGAAATCTCGACATCTCCAGTCTTTTCCCATCAGCCTCCTTCCTTGCCTGCATTCACTGATCTCTCAGACAGGGGCTTCCCACATTTCTGCCTGGTGTTCTCATCTGAAAGTCTGGCCCTCCTTCATACCTCTGCATTAGCAGCAGGTTGTGGACAAGTCATAATGATAAAAGGCTTTTAGGCCCATTAGAATAAGCTGCTCACAGTAGAAAGATCCAGAGCCCACCAGCCCTCAAGGAACCTGAGGGCCTCCAGGTGGGAAGAAGTGTCCCCAGCTACTGGTGTGTGCTTCCTCTCTGGGAAGCACAGCTGTAGTGACCTTGAGATATCTTGTCACACCAAACATTTTTCAAAGGGCAAGGAGACACATCTCCATCTCGCCAAGCATTCATTTTCTTCCTGTCCTAACAATTAGTGTCACAGAAATGACTTCAGAATGTGATTTTGATCTCCACAGAAGGACAGACTATAGGCTGATGACCAATCTTTGTATTAAATCTCATTCACTTTTAGTCCAGTTTCTTTTGGGCTCATCTTAGTAGCACTCATATAGAAAGCAAAACACTTCACTTCATTGCAGTTCTACAGACTAAATAAAAAATACCAAGCCATTAGTGTTTGGTGAAAACTCAGACAGGCCCCCAGGCACTGGTGAAAAGGATCATGGGATCTTTAAATGACCCCAAACATATAAGACTTTGGGTTTTATGGACAACCCTTAAATTCTCTGCCAGCAGCCCCTGACTTTCCTTTGACCACATCGGAAACCGAGTTCTCCAAACAGAAACTGAAGCCATGATACATTCTGTCACTTTGGTGATATATCTCTCAGAATATTATAAACTGGGTAGCTAAGTTTTTCATTGCCTTAGAGACATCCACAGCCAGAGATCTAAGGACCGAAAGTTCATGTCTCTCTCCATTAAGAAATTCAATTCACATTTTACTCTGCCTCAGGCTTTGATTAATATTCTGGAGTCACTGTGCAGCCGTCTTTAGGATTATGAAAAGGATTTGTCTAATCTGCATGTCAGTTCCCTTTGGGGATCTATACAGGGGAGAAAGGAAAAAAAGCCAAACCAACGCTGCTCTCTGGCTATTAGAGCATTTTGCCTAGCAGTTGCCTTTCCGTTCTGGCCAGGCATGCTGAATAAAGAGCAACTTGATCCATGGAGTGTGGCATGACTGTTGTCATCATCTGAAGACCAATTCGTCTGCAGGACTTCACATTGCACGTATCAGCACTGGAAGTGGCTTTTAATGAAATCTCGGGCAAAATGAACTTAATATGAAAAAATGAATGCAGAAACATCTGCTTCTGGTTCCATCTGGCTGGGGAAATCATGGTAGGATTTAGGTCACCATATAGAGCTCTTGACCTGATGGATAAATTGTGGGAGACATGACTGAAAGCTAGACCAAAGGACCGGTAGGTGTTTTAGGCTATTGGCCTATCTGGGTGTGAACAAGCCTCCCTCTGGCCAGTTTTTCCTCTCTCTGTAACCATCAAACCTTCCCATCATCAAAGTCACACGCTTACCTAGATCCTGTGAATTAACTTTCCTTGAACTGGGTTTGTACTTTCTGGTGTAGCTTCCTCTACGAAAGTGATGCTTCCTCCAACTGATATGCACATACTTTTAAGATGTGGCCAAATCGAAGCTATCTTTTCAGTCACTTTCTGGAAGCCTTGTCTCACCTCAAAGTGTTAAACCAAATGGGAGACTTTTGCAGTGATTTGTTAGGGAGATATCGGGAGCCACTAGGGGTTTTTCACACATCTGTGACAGAGCCCACACCACACTTGCTAACTTCTAAACACAGGCTTGGCCCTACCTCAGGAGCCCTGCTTTAACTGGTCCCTCGGATCAAAAGGCAGTGTGGAGACATGAGAATTGAGCAGCATGTGAGGCTCAGGTACAGGTTAGATGGGGTCCTTGTGGGTCACTCCTAGGAATCCCTTCCAGCCTTGTGTAAGCCAACTTGTAGGGAGACTTAAAACAGTCACTGAAGCAGTCTCAGCAAACTTTACTCTCTCAGCCATCTTTGAAAGAAGCAAGATTCACTAAGTGAGAAGACTCTTCTTAGTGTCTTGTTCTGCCTTTTTCTCTCTTGGGGGCAGGGGATGGCCTAGCATTTCTGGAACACTGATATTTTACTATCTATTTAAAGTTGCCATCTTTGCTATTTTCTAAACCAAGTTATCTCCCACCCTAGTTTTCTCCATTGGTTTACATCTAAATCTTTGACCATGATTTTTCCTCAGTGCTCTTCCAGTTAGTTTTTATTTGGGTTTCATTTAAACTCAGGAGAGCATTGAACTCATCTAACAGCAAGCTTTTGAGTCTGAAGTCTGTCTTTGGATCCTGCCTCTACTATTTAAAACTGAAGTTTAGCTTTTACTGTGTACTGTCTTGGAGAGAGTACGACCAGGCCCCCTTTTTCTCTTCCGGTATTGCTGTGAGGATTTAGTTGTAAGTGTAGGGGTTGGGGAGATGGCTCTGTGGGTAAAATGCTTGTCCCACAGCCCCTGGACCTGATTTCAGCACAACCTACACAAAAGCCATAATTCCAGCACTAGAGTGGTGGAGACAAACAGAGCCCCAGGGCTTCCTGTTTGGCCAGTCTAGCCAAAATGATGGGCTCAAGTGTCAGTGAGAGACCTTGTTTCAAAAAGTAAAGTGAAAGTGATAGAAAAAGACCCACAATTGATCTCTGGTCTACACACACACACACACACACACACACTGCTTGGTACTTGGAGCATAGGTTATATACAATGACAACTAAATCTATACCATGTAACAGCGTTTATTTCTGATATTGCTCATCAGTATATATAGTCGCTTCAAGTAGGCATCTCCAGAGCCCTGAAGCACCAGGAGTCTTCAGATGTGGGTTAGTAGCCCCACCAGCACTTGTTTGAGATACGTGAGTCATGGCTTTACCTAGGCAAGCTCTTACATCCTCTGAAATCTGGTCTCCTACTGTCACATTGGCCATGATACCACTTTCTAGTATTATGAACGTTACTTTACATTAGATACAGAGTAGAATTGATGGATGGTCTGGAATTGGAGAATGAGAAGCCTGTCAATCATTCCCCCAAGTTGGGATGCTCAAGCTGGCTGTGTTATTACACACAATTTTAGGTCTTAAAAAAAAACACTGAAGACATATAGCAAACTGAGCACCATCCACAGTGTCTGTCAAGGCAGCCAGAGCAGAGCAAGCCAGGAAAGCCAGCAGGCTTGTTGCTCGATGGAATGAAGTACAGAAAAACCCAAAGAATGACCGCGGAAGCAAATGAGTATGAAAGATCCATACTGTAGCCCTTCTAAAGATGGAGTCCTGTTTAGGCAAGTGTCTTGGTGCCCTTCCCTGTTGCTGTGATAAATGCCAGGACCAAAAGAAACTTGGGGAGGAAAAGGTTTGTTTGACTCCCGTTTTCATGTCCATATTGAGGGAAGTGTGTGAGGAACTCAAGAAAGAGCTGAAGCAAAAACCGTGGAAGAACATTGCTTGCTGGCTTGTTCCTCTTGGCTTGCTCAGCTCAGCTTGCTTACTGATGCAGCTCAGGACCACCTGCCTGACTTGGCTCCACCCATAGTGGGCTGGACAGTCTCACATCAATCATTAATCAGGAAAATGCCCCCACAGAGTTGCCTTCTCCCACAGAGTTGTCCACTGATGGAAGCAATTGATGGATGTTCATTTCCTCTTTGCAGGTGACACTAGCCTGTGTCAAGTTGACAAAGACAAACAAACAAAAAACCCAAAACTAACCATCACAGAAAGCAGAAAAGAAATGTGCAAGCAACAAACAGCCTTAGTGGCTACTTGTAATACTCCTGGGGTACCTGAAGGGTAGGCACACACTCAGGAGTACTAGAGGGGGCACTAATTAGCTGCACAGTTTTGAATAAATACAAGGTATACAAAGCTAGGCTTAATAATAAGCAAATGAACTGGAGAGATGGTTGAGGGGTAACAGCACTTACAGCTATTGCAGAAGACCTAGGCTTGCTTTCCAGTAACTGAGTTGTGTGGCTCACAGTGACCCTGTAACACACTGTTGTCTTCTGACCTGCTCAGCCACCTACACTCATGCACACATTCCCAAGACACACTCATAGACAAGTAATTGAAAATAAAGTCTTTTTAAAAGGGGGATTAAAAACAAAAGAGCAGATATATCAGCAACTTAACACTGCCTGGAGATCAGCTCTGACTGAAGGGTGAAGCAAGGAAGTGACCAGGTAACCAACTGTAGACCAAAGCATCAGCAGCCCTGCGTGCACGCATGTGTGTGTGCATGAGACTCCAGCTTTGCTCTAACATATTAACTGATATGTTCAATTTTCAACAACAATGAAAAATATAAATGACATGCAAAGAAACAGAAAAGCATAATTCATACAAAGCAAAAAAAGAAAGCAGCCCAAACAAGCTGTCTTTGAGGAAATCCAGATTTGGGGATCAGCCGACAAAGACTTCAAAGCAGATATAATAAACATGTTCGAAGAACTAAGGGGATCCATGTTTAAAGAATCAGAGGCCAGAGGGGTGATGACATATCAAATGGAGAGCGTCAGGGAATCAGACCGAAGTTGTGGAGTTGAAAAGCACAGCAAGGGAAATGAAAAATTTGCTGAAGTCCCCTCAGCTGCAGGTTCAAGAAACAGCCACGGAGGGAGGGACTTAGCAAACACGGAGAGTGAAATGGTAGCTGCAAGAATGATAAAACTCAAGAGGAGAAGGGAAAGACAGTGGCAAGAATGAAAAATGAACACAACCTCAGAGACTCGTGGGCCACTGTGAGGGCTTCTAATACACAGTGTGAGTCTCAGGAGCAGAGGCAAGAGAGAGGAAGCGGACAAATATTGAAAGAACTGATGGTTATAAGATCCCAAAGTGACAAGATGAATTGAAGGATACAAGAATGCGAGTCACGGCGGCACCTCCCTAGAAGCCCAGTGCTTTGGAGTTTGAATGCAAGAGTGAGAGTCAGGAGCTCAAGGCTATTTTTTTTTTTTTCTTAGATTCATAGCAAGTTCAAGCCTGGCCTACATGAGACCCTGCCTCAAAATAAAATAAAATAAAACAAAATAAAATGGGTTGGGGAGGGGACTTAGTGCTTAAGAATATAAGAATATGCACAGTTCTTGCAGGGGACCCTTGTTGGGTGTCTCTTTACTGCCTGTAGCTCCATCTAAGGGGGATCCCGCACCTCTGGCCTGAGCAGGTGCATGTCCTTGTGCAAACCACATCAACCTCGTTATTAAAAATAAAATTAAAATATTAAGACGACAGCATCAAACCAACTCTGCCAACAAGGAGAATAAGAAAAGAGAGACTTCTAGAGATAACTAAGTATGGAAGATGGAAGAATAAGAGGCAGCAAGAGAATGTTGTCTCGTAGATGCAAGAACAATATAGCTACAGACAAATTTCCATCACAAACACTGGTAATCACACAACAACTTATGACATAGTAAAAGTACTAAGGAAAAAAAAACCAATAAAATGTATTATATTCAACAAGCTCTCTTTCAAATAAGATGGTGAATTAAATCCTTTCCTGAATGAACAAATAAGGAGAGAGTTCATTGCTGGCAGTTCTACTTTACAAGAAATGTCAAGGAAAGTCCTTTAGGTTGAAAGAAATGGACACAAGAGGGAGAGGGACTTGAGCCCATAAGAAGAAATGAAAAATAAAATTCACCAGAAAAGGTAGCGACATTGATAAATACAGAAACTATATTTTGTGTTTCCTTTTTTAATTTTCTTATTAGGTTTAAAGGATAATTACATAAAACAGTATTTATAAAGCTGAATTGGTGGCAGTATATAAGGATTTTACATCTGTATATATGAGACATATAAAGCTGCATATAAACCACAAAAATGTAATGTATATGAAGCATATAAAATGTTCTGTATGTGTTTATATAATGCAGCAAAGAAGAGGGGGTGACACAGAGCTATACAGAGTGAACTTTCAACCTTGCTTTGCATTTTATTAGGATTGACCTGGAGGGGAATGTGATAAACCAAGTCCTATGGGCTGGGGTCAGGACATGGCTCAGTCAGCCAAGTGCTCCCTGCATGAACATAGGGACCAGAGTTTGATCTGCAGAACCTAAGACATCCAGGTGTTATAGTGAGTGTTTGCTTATAAGCCTAGTGCTTCGGAGTCAGAGACAGGGCTGCCTCTCCAGTTAGCCTAGCCCATTTGGAGAGCATCAAGTCAGTGAAGGACCATCTCCCAAACAAGATGGATGCCACTTAAGGAAAGACACCTGAGGCTCATCTTTGGTCCACCCCTCAAACTGTATACTGTAATCCTGAGAGTAACAACTAAGACAGAACTTTAAAAGGTGACTTTAAAGCCAATAAAAATTATTAAAAGGGAACACGACAAAATATCTACTTGATACAAAAGAATGTAATGCAGGAAGAATTAAAATGACAGAAAAGAAAAACCATGGCAGGTGTGAGCTGCATCATCCGGCTAACCATATTGAAGGTAAATTGATGTAACCAAGGGATAGAGACTGTCATACCACATCAAAACCCGAATTCCGGTAAGTGTGAGTTTATGAGATAAATTTTAGATTGAAAAAGATTGAAAAAAGAATAATGCTTATTACACATGAAAATGAATTCCGAGGAAGCGGGGTCTAGCTATATTGATTTCAGACAAAATAGACATTGGGATGAAGAAAGGAAACCAACAAAGATAATTTATAGCATCAGTTGGGAGATCCATGGTGGAGGTAATGTCATAAAGCGTTAAATGTAAAACATCCAAGGACAGAACCCTAGACTGTAAGAAGCTAAAGTCGACAGAATTGAAGGGAGACAGATGATTCAACAGTCATACTTAGAGATCATGGCACCTTAACAATTGAAATGGCAGGCAGACAGCTAGGGGCAATGTACTGAAGTATAGCTCCAACCCAGCTGAGCAGCTGACATCTTTTGGAGCATCCTGTCCGACAGCAACAGGGTACATACTCTGTTCACAGATGTAGAGAACATTAGACAGAACAAGCTATGTGCTAGACTCATAAAACACAGCACTGAAAATCAAGGATTTAAATAATACAACATATTTGCCTGACATGAAACAGTCTTTCTAAATAGTCCTTAGGGTCAAACAGAAGTCACTAAAGATTAGGAAAAAAATCTAGAGGAAAACAAAACCAATCCTTAAAGTTAAAGTGCTTAAACACACACAAACACACGGGAGCTGGGGAGATGGCTCGACGTTGAAATTGCTTGCTGCTCTTGCAGAGGACCTGGGTTCAGTTCTCAGCATACAAACCAGGAAATTAACAACTGCCTGTAACTCTAATGGTAGGTGATCTGCACTCATGTGTAACTGCGTGCACACACAATCAAAAGTAGAAATAAATTTTATTAGAATAACTAAGTAACAGAGGTGAACTTTTATATCATGTAACTTACCTCTTGGAGTACACCATCCACTGGCTTTTATAATACCAAGCTCCACAATCATCACTGATAATTTCACAACATTTTCGGTCTTCCAAAGAGAAATCTTCTAGCTATCACTCTGATTGTCTTCTGTCTTTCACTTCCTCATAAACACCAACCTAATTTCTACATGTGTGTGGTTGCTTACGTTGGACATTTCACTCAAGTTTTCCCATGCAATACGTAGTTTGCAAAATCTGCCCCGGTTGTAGCAGCGATCAGCACTTGGTTGCTTTTGAGGCTGAGTTACATTGAATGGAGAAGCACATTCTGCCTTTTTAATCAGTTCATAGATATTTGAGATGCTTCCAATTTGGGCTTCAATAAATACTACCTCCACGGTTTCTGTGCGTGTGTGTGTGTCTGTGCATATACTCCTACTTATCTTGGATAAAAACCCAAGCATGGAATTAATTGGTAGATCATACAGGAATTCTGGACTTCCCATCCTGAGGGACTGTGAGTGGCTTCCCTGTGTGTAAAGAGCTCAGCATAACATGAAACTAGGTGAATGGCAGAAAGGTTTCCTTCTAAAGTAAGTACCCAGACAAGAATGTGTGTGCTTCCTGTGCTGAATGTTCTGCCCAGGGAAACCAGGGTAGCAGAGGATGTAAAGTAGCCAGACTCAAAGGAAGTACTAGAGCCCTTCTATCCCTGGATTACATGAATTTGTAGATAGCAAATTATAAAGAATGCCCAGGAAAATATTTAAGGCTAATAATATAGTTTATCAAAGGTGCAGTATACGACAGTGGGCATGTAAAAATTAAAATTTCTATATGCTCGCCATGAGTGATTTAAAATTAAATTGAGATGGCGATCAGTTCAATGTTAGGCTGCTTGCCACCTAGCCTGACCACCTGAACCTGATTCCCAGAACTCACATGGCGGAAGGAAAGACTTATTCATGCCAGTTGTCCTCTGACCTCCCACATAGTTAGAAACATTGTAACAAATATATTTAGAGAAAAACAATTCACAGATTCACATAGAGTTAAACAGGCGAAAGTCCTTCGGGATACATTTTAAAAGGAGCCTATAAGACTTGTACATCGACAAGCACAAAACCTTGTTGAAGGAAATTAAGGATGACCTCAAAGAGCAGGAGGACATCCATGTTTGTGGACTAGAGAGCTCAGTGTGCCGAGACAGCAATTCTCAAATGCTGCAGATTCAAAGGAAGTCTTGTCAACATTTAGTCTCGCTTGCATGTCTGGCAACAGCAACACTAACATCTATACTTTTTTAAATAAATGGTTCATTTACAGATTTTTGACAAAAAAATTGGCATTCCTTCTAGTGTTCTTGTTTTGAGGAGTTGGCTTTCAGAGGCCTGTGAGCCATGGTTTCTTGAGTGTTGCTAGAGAGAGTTACAGCCCCCACCTTTCATAAGAGTGGGGGTCTCAGATAATATAACCTTAACTTCCATAATTTCCATCTTGATCTACAAAGAAGTAAGTAAATAAGATAAATTAAATAAAATCAAGCACAATAGATACAAAGAGGAGACTAGTGAAAGAAAAAGAAAAAAATTGAGAACTCTATAAATGCCAAAGTTGATTCAACCAACTTGACCAAACAGTAGGTAACCTGGCTGTGGAAAAAGAGGACTCACTCTGAGCAAACCAGCAATGACCCCATAGAGAGCAGAGGGAATAAAGGACACTGTGAAGGAGCTCATGCCAAGGTGAAGAAGTCTAGATGGAACGGTTAAACTCTGAAAAAGAAACTAGACAAAAACAGATGCAGGAAGAAGAGAAAGTCTGAAGAGATTGAGAATAAGCAGACACGTTAAACTTGTAGAAAGGAATCCTTGCATAAAGACGAGCGCTGTTTTTATGTACTGCTGACTACTTTTTCTCCCTACCTTAAACGAATGCCTATTTTCTTTAGCTGTTCCAGAAAATAAGTTTTCAAGCTTCTGAATGTCATTTCTGTCCGGTGTTGGTTTCTATAGCTATGTACACTGATGTGACCAGGGGAGCTAGAATTTCCATCTCAGGGGAAGCATATTTTGGGGCTTATTTCCAGAAATATTTAGTGACAAAATGAGTCAGGCAAATAGAGACATTCAAACCTTAATCAGATTCTGCAGGCTCCATCATAAGCAGGGCCAGTCTTTTATGATGATCAGTAAAATACCATACACATGCAAACACACACACATGCATATTCACACAAACATACCACACACATGCACAAATATATATACAAACATATACATACACATATTACACTTCCATACATCCATAAATGTATACACACACACTTCAAAACCAACTAAGCAAACAAAATCCCTGTATTCTTCCAAAGATTGTTCTACATGGTCAAAAGGAAGGTCACATTTCTAACTAACAAATGAAGAAACTGATGTTGAAGGTCACAGATAGCAGAAGGCCAGAGATGTAGAACAAATGGTTAAACTTGTTACTTGGCTTTCAGTTAAGACTTCAGAGAGCCAAAGGACTCTCCAGCCTAGGGCCTGGGAAATACCCCAGCTTGCTGTTGATCATAACCCAACTAACTCTTTCTGTAAGCCGTAAGGACACTGGAGAACAGTCCTTGGACCCATTGGCGAACCAAGACATACTGATCTTGTCCGGCTGGCATGCTGTGTTCTTGTCCGATGGACCTGTGACTGAAGCTTCCCCAGGGTGCTGATTGGCCATGCAACTGACTGATTGGAAGTAGCCATTGCAGTTAGATAGGAAAGTATTTTCTTTTATGGCCTAAGTGACCAATTTAGGGAAACAGCAAAAATTCTAGAGTAAACATAAAGAATGAGAGAGAAAGGGAGGGGGAAGGATGGTCTCAGGAGAGATTCATGAATCAGAAACAAGGATTCAGTATGGAAAAATTAAAGCACAAACAGATTACAACCAAAGGGGGAGAACTAGAGATGCAATATCAAAAATATTTTAAATAACCTCAGGCCATACATTTGGAAGTTCAAGTGGACAACTTTCTATTAAAGTTATTACCAAACCTGGCTCAAATACCCAGAAATATCCAGACAAACATTCAATTCTTGAAAGAATTTAAAGATGTCTCTCTTTCTCCCTCCACCAGTATCTTTGCCCCTCTCTTTGTTTCTCTGACTCTGTCTCACTCCACCCACTCATAGACTCACACACACATACATGTTTTGTGTAACTTAAATATGCAAAATCAGTGCTAGAATACTATCCACTCTGGATGACAACCTCTGTGTAGGCACTACTAGATGTATATCCAGTGGGAAGTTGTCTAAAGCTTCTAAAGGGAAGACCTGGAAAAATCAGTGTTTTGGGAATCATAACTTTAACTAGGTTTGAGTGTGTGTGTGTGTGTGTGTGTGTGTGTGTGTGTGACTGCTATGTATGGTAGGTGGCAGGCCAGGCAGCTAGCAAGATTTCAATGACTCCCCTGCCTCAGTTCCTCATCTCTTGGTATTTGCATCATTACACCTGTACTCTTACATGGGCAATGGGGGTCATTGGACTTACGCAGCAGGTATGCTGAGCTATCTTCTAGCCCTTAGCCGGGTTTTATATGAGGCTTCTGTTGGTTGCTTACTCTTGAGATCAGCGGAGATAGGGAGCAGTGAGGAGGGGCCTTGAGGACAAGATTTCATACCTTTCTCCATCCAATATATGGAAGAAGGTGCTTCAACACTACCAAAATGCATGAACAGGTTGGGGGCAGAACCTAAACTCTCAAGCTCCATATCTGTGCTACCAGATCAGCCAGATTGTATATATTCTAAACTTGGCCTTAACCAATATACTGGCTTGTTTTGTGTCAACTTGACACAAGCTAGAGTTATTAGAGAAAGGAGCCTCCCTTGGGGAAATATCTCCACGAGACCCAGCTGTAAGGCATTTTCTCAATTAGTGATCAAGGGTGGAGGGCCTTTTGTGGGTGGTACCATCCATGGGTTGGTAGTCTTGGGTTCTATAAGAAAGCAGGCTTAGCAAGCAGGGGAAAACAAGCCAGTAAGTAACATCCCTCTGTGACCTCTGCATCAACTCCTGCTTCCTGATCTGCTTGAGTCCCAGTCCTGCCTTCCTTTGGTGATGAACAGCAGCATAGAAGTGTAAGCTAAATAAATCCTTTCCTCTCCAACTTGCTTCTTGGTCATGATGTTTGTGCAGGAATAGAAACCCTGACTAAGACAGCCAAAATGTCAGGCTAAGTCTTCCCAGACCAGTAGCTTTTTGTAGAAAGACTATCCCCTCTCCCTCTCTCTGTGCTGTGCATCTCCCTGTGGAAGCCAGAAGTCAATGTTGGGTGATCTCCTCAGTCACTCTCCACTTTATTTTTTGAGACTGGGTCTCTCCCTGAACCTGACCTTCATTGATTGGGTATACTGATTGGCCAGCAAGCCCAAGAGATCTTCCAGTGTCTCCTTCCCTTCCGATGGGATTTTGGGAGCATGCTGCCATGCCCAGCTTTTGATGTGTGTGCTGTGGATCTGAGCTCAGGGTCTGCTGCTTGCCCAGTGATCACTGCTCTATCTGAGCAATTTCCCCAGCTTTGAAAGGCATCTTGGGGTGGAGGTATTTGGGATAAGAAGCCACAACAGGCCACACAGTGAGGCCCCTGTATAATGTCTATCATGTAGAGACAGAATGCCTCTGTCCTGTGCAGGAATAAAGGGCAAGATGGTGGAAAATCTCCCTGATGAGCTTCTAGCTTTGGAGTGAAGATTATAGACTGCACTTATCACCTCCTGTTGGCAGCTCTTCAAGAGCTGAAATTACCTTCCACTTCTAAGGTTTTATTCCCTGGCAAAAAAGAGAGCTAAATTCTGAGCACACATCTTAGAAGAAAGAGAAGTTTAATTATCCAGTTGCCGAGGCCCTAGAAAGAGGATGACACCGATTGGAAAGAGAACAACGAAAGGGGATCTGGGGACAGATGGTAGGAACACCTTATCATTTCAAGGAGCCTTGACTGAACGAATCTTCTGCTTCCAGAAGGCATCTGGCTGCAAATAGATCGCAGAGCTCTCTCTAATCCAACAGTTGTTTTTCAGGTTAGACAAGGTAGATTTCATTTCATTGCTTTCTGCATTTTCTTTTTATCTTAGATAAAGGGTGTGCCTGGATTTTCTGCTGTGAACAATGGCTCGATTGTCAGAGGCCGTGTGTATGTGTGTGTGTGTGTGTGTGTGTGTGTGTGTGTGCTCGTGTGCGTGTTTTGCCATGACTCGTGTTTTTGGAAGTCTCAGGGGACAAATGATATCCATGAATGAGGTCCCAAGGGTGTAATCAAGGTGAGTCACTCTTAGAACCAGTTTGATCCACCAAGGAGTGCCAACTGCACCTGGCTCCCAGCTGAGTATACTCGACATCTTCTTCCTGTATTGGTTTGGGGTCAGAAGTGCATTTTAGAGGACTTTCTAGTTTCCCTTGAGGTTGAGAAAGAGCCTGCTTCAAGATTTCTGAAAACATAATCCTTGCAGGCAATATTATGAACGGACCCATAGTAGCATAGTAGCAGGAATGAAGAATTATTTTATTTGCTGCCATTCTTTAAAGTAGTCCTGATGCTAGAATTTCCTTCCCTTATCTCTGCTCACAGAACATCCCTGAGGCTGGAGGGGTGCAGATTGCCAATCAGCTTTTTTTCTGACTCTTACCTCCCCAATAGTCATTTCAAAGTCATGGCTCCTGGGGTGCTGACACAGGTTAGATAATATTCCCAAGCCCCTTCAGCAAGGCAGAATGGGAGAGCACATGTGGGTGTTAAGGTTAGTAAGCTTTCATTGTAAATTCCCCCACCCCCCATTCAGGCAAGTCCAAGTTCCTGACGGCATCTGAGACTTAATTCGCTATTGAAGTGTGTCCTACCGTGCCCTTTGCAGAGGGCTGGGCTTCCAGGATCTTGATTGGTTCCCTATTCCTCAATCCCACATCACCTCATCCCCCAGGCACTTCTAGTTTTCAACCAAGTCATTCTTGCTACTTGTGCTTTCTTGACTTTTTTCCTGGGGACAATGATCTTGGGACAGTCCAGCTGTGAGACTTTATCTCTCCTATGATGCTTTTAGGAATCTTCATTGCTTTGCTTTCACACCCTCCCCCCAATCAAACACACTATCTTCATAATGATTAGGTAGCCAGCTCTGTCTTCTTAAAAATTCAGCTTTGAAGTAGCTGCCTGAGCTCATCTCTTAGAGAGAAGACATATTGGAGCCTTGAGATGCATGTCAACCTGAACATCTGGCTAGTGGTCGGGAGTGGAATTCCTGGACAGACTCCTTGCTCTGTGGTCTCTGGGGTTTGCTTGCTGAGTAATTTCACATCACATCACTTCACAGATAAGGAAGATGTCATCCCCACGGCATCTCTGATTTCGGCACAAGCTTCAGAAAACTCCAAACAGCTAATCTAGAACACAATGTTTTAAGCCGCTATAATCACCAGCCAACTTTGAACATATGCCCTGCACATGGCGGCCCTCTCTCCCCAACTGTAGCACTCTGTGGTGGTGGGATTTCACTCCCAGTTCCCATGGATGTTGGGGGGAGGCAGTACTCAACCTGATGTCTAAGTAATGCCTTAGGATGGTGCTCCTCCAGCAGACATGAGGCCTTCAGCCCAGTGGGATGCAGGGATGCAGTGGCTGAATAGAAGTCAAGTGTTTGGTCTCTTCTCGAGTTAGCGCCTGTAACAAGTGAGAGTACACAGGATCCCTCTGGGATTGAGTGTTCTTATCCATCCCATTAGCTTCCCCCAGGCCAGGAGGGATCAGTCTATTCTTCGAAATGGAACCAGGATCCACTTGAGCCAGGCTGGAACAATGGGATGGAGCAGAGAGATTAATAAGATAAAGTTTAATGGGGAAGAGATTTAAAGTCTCAGGCTTGGGCTTAGAAACCAGCTGTACCAGTCAGGAGCAGGGAGGGTTGAGCACCAAGGGGCACAGGGGAACAGGCCTGAGATGTTTAAGTTAATTGCAAGAGAGACCTAGAGCTCCTTCAGAAAAAGCAAGTGAACAATATGCTGAATGGGTAGAAATAGTTCTGAAAATGATCTTATGAGTCAAGCCAATGCATAAGAGCTGGGTTCTATCCTGGGCTCATCCTTAAGAGGGTATCTGATAGCCTGGAGTACTTGGGGATGCGGGAACAGCCATGGAAGCCTGGGGTATCTAGGATGCAACAGGAGGAACCAAAGATGCCCCTTTTCAGACCTGAGAAAAGTCCTTTGTAATAGGATGGTTGCTTCCTAGAGAATTTTCTGGGACAGAACCAACCAACCAACCAACTCAAGTGTGAGAAAGCAGGGTTTGGTTGCTCTGAAAGGAAAGGACCCTTCATTTTCTCTCTCTCGTATTTCTCTTCTTCTCTGCCTATTTTTGCTTTCTCAAACTGACCCCCACTTCCTAAAAGTATCTTTCCACAGAACTCATGGAGGAATTCTTGTTAAACATACACAAAAAAGAACAACCCATTAGCCAACCAAACACACACACACACACACACACACACACACACACACACACACACAAATGAACACAGGGACCACCTCCCTGGGATTCCCCACGATCCAGTGACAGCAGACTAGAATGATCCTGAGGTTATCTAGTGTGTGAAGCCAGGCTGCCTGGGTGTGGCCCAGCTTTACTGCTTCTTCCAAGGGACTCCTTCGCCAAGTTGCTCAAACCCTCTGTGCCTCTGCTTCATAATCTGACAGACAGGGATAATAATAGGACCTCTCCTCTCAGAGGGTTGTGACCTGAGTGAGCCCTCCATGTGTTCTGCACTGAGAACAGCTCCCGGCGGGAGGTAAATTCCACAGACATGCTCTCTTTCATTTCTTTGCTGGAGTTTTCCCCTCTGTGAACAATCCTTTTCTAAGGTTTCTTGTCTATTCTTTCAGAGTTTTGTAACGCTCACACAAGCACACATGACTATCAGGTCTTTTCTCATTTTGTAGTCTTGAAGTGAGTACACGATGCGCATTGTTCTTTTTTTTTTCTTTCTTTCTTTTTTTTAACTCGATAGTGTATCTTGGAGATTTTTATTCGCCAGGACAAACAGAACTTCCTCATGCTTTGTCACAGCTGCACATATACGGAAGGACTTTTAAACAATTACGGCCTGTTTTAAGACACAGCTCTGACTGGAGACATTCAGGCAAGGACGAGGCAGTGGCTTCTCTGGACAATGGGACTGAGATTTATGTGGTAGTGAGGTAGTTGGCTAGGGCACGACCAGAGTCCCTGATCTTGAGTTTCATTTCCAAAGAACAATTAAAACAGAGTCAGAAACTCCAACTGTCGCTTTATTTATCTGTGCCCTTGACCTGAGGCCAAACCAACGCTGGGCTAGGTGGATTTTAGAAAGGCCACTTGCCTTTCTAAAGGCTAGCCTGCACCATCTTGTAAAACAGTAGGAATTCAGCAAGAGTGCATTTCATCGGCTGGTTCCATGTGAAGCCAGCGGAGGAGACAAATGACTGTTGTGTGGAGATTCCGAGCCAACCTTTGGATGGCAGTTTCACTGGGAAATGCCTTCCTGGGACATCTTGTCTGCTCCCCATGTATCAGCTAGGAATTCACCACTGCTGGCCTGACTTCAATGGTGGCCAGCAGGCCTGGTTTTTCAATAGCAGTGAAGACTCTGGGGTCCTACCTCTTGCTTTTCTCTGAGTGTTGAAGTGGAAACTAGTTCAGCTTTTCTCAGTCAACTGACAGCTTAACCACCCACTGCCTGCAAGGAGCTCCAGTCTTATAATTAGAAGGAGAACCTCTGATCCCTGTGGTGAAAGTCCCCAACAGTCCTTAAACGTCCCTTAAGAGATCTGTAAAAATGAAAGCCCTACTGAAGTTGCACGTGGCTTTCCCAGGCACCAATTCTTTAGGGAAAGCAGCTAAGAAAAATGCTCTTTCTTTAGTGTGTGTGTGTGTGTGTGTGTGTGTGTGTGTGTGTGTGTGTTGGGAAGGAGCATGTGTGTGGCAGGGCTCGAACTCAAGAAAGTGCTAGGAAAAGAAAGGCTATTTATTGGGTCATGTGACCCCAGACACTAAGGGGTTCTCAGCAGTTAAATGCAGCCAGTAGAGTCAGGTGGAAAGATATAAGAAGTCACTAGCTGCCATGCTGAAGTCTCCCAAAACATTCATGTACTATGCAGATAAACAAGGAAAAGCAAACTCACTTCAGGATAAGGCACCAGAAACACCTATTACTAACCCTCTTCATCTCGAGGGAAATCCGTAGTGACTATGATTACACAGTCTGCTGCAAATCCCCCAACCACAAGGCCAAGTTTTGCACATTTTGAAAAAGGTACATCCAGTAATAAGCTGCACATTTTAATGTGTGCAATTTGATAAGCTTTGACATACGTAGACACCCGTGAAACCATTACCACAGCCGAGCTAATCAATGTACCTATCACCCCCAGTAGATTTCCTTTTGATAGCCCCTTCCTCCTGGCCTCCCTAACTTCCCCACACCCAACCAAACATGAATCTATTTTCTGTCACTGTAGAGTCTTTTAAATCAATCAAACAATATATACTTTGGGGAGTGGGGTTAGGTGCCTGGATTCTTTCAGCTCAGTGTAATTATTCGAAGATTTAGCTATGATTTTATATAGAAATGGTTTGTTTGTTTGAGACGGGGTGTTCCTTAGCCCAGGTTGTCTCACCCTCACTACGTAGCTGAGGATGACCTTGAGCTGCTGCTCTTCCTGCCTCCACCTCCCAGTACCAGGGTTATTGCTATGTACTGTCACATCTATGTGTGTGGTGCTGGGACCAAACTCAAGGTCTAATGCTTGACGGGCAAGCCCCTCACCAGCTGAGCCACCCCCAGGCTTCATGTCATTCATTCATCAGTTTTCTTTATTGTTGAGTAATATTCCATCAATGGCACTGGATATTTGTTTGTTCACTCACCCACTGATGGATGTTTGTGTTGCTTTCAGTTTGCAGATGCTTTAAATAAATATTCAATGAACACTCACACATGTGTCTCAGAGCACATACTTGTATTTCTCTTTATTAATCAATTCAAGTGGCACATAAATTTCTATTTAATTATAGGGGGATGTTTTAATACCACCTATACATGCTGTAATATTCAAATCAGAGTATTTGCTTTTTTAAACGTTACTTCCTTAAACACTTGTTTCATCAGCTTACAGAGTAGTGGCGTATTCTTACATGCTTAGTTTTGGTAGGTCCAATAAACCAGTTGTTCTCAACCTGTGGGCTTTGAGCCCTTTGGAAGTTCAAATGACCCTTTCATAGGGGCTGCCTAAGACCATGAGAAAACACAGAGAGTCACATTATATTTCATAACAGTCACAAAACTATGAAGTAACATAACATAATATGAAGTAACAACAAACATAACAAAACTATGAAGTTATGAAGTAGCAACCAAAATAATTTTATGGTTGGCGGTCACCACAGGATGAGGAACTGTAGTAAAGGGTCGCAGCATCAGGAAGGGTGAGGACCACCCTTCCTGCTCTATATGCATTGCTCTAGATGCAATTTCTTCGTATTGAAAATTCTATCTTGTAGCTCCTTGTATTTACTACATTATATTTGTATTTTACACACCTGTGCACGCGCGCGCACGCGCGCGCACACACACACGCGCACACACCGCGATTTATAATATTTTTCCTGGCTGTAATTTTTTTCTTCCACTTTCCTCAAATGTTTTTCTTTACATTAGTTATTTATTTATGCATGTGCATGCAAGTCAGTGAGTGGACACATATGTGTTCCATGGAGCACATGTTGGGGAGGTCAGAGGACAGCTCATATGAATTTGTTCTTTTTTTTTTTTTTTTCTAACACGTGGATCCTGGGATCGAACTCAGGTCACTAGGTTTAGCCGCAAGCACCTCTTACCTGCTGAGCCATCTCCCTGGCTCTTTTACACTTTCTTAATGCTACCTGTGCAAGAGCAAAAGCTAATAATTTTGATGACATCCAATTTGCTTTTCTTCATGTGTAGACACGTATTTTTTGACATCAGGACTGGGAAACCTTTGCTTATCCTAGCGCTGCAAACATCTCCCGTGTGTCCTTCAAAACTTTTAGGCCTCTGAGTCATTCTGAGTTAAATTCCATGTGGTTCTCAGTCTGGAGGGAAGCTCACTTTCTCGTAGGAATACGTAATGGCTGCAGCAACATTTGAAAATAATTTCCTTTCCCTTTTGAAACGCCTTTGTGCTATGTCAGCAGTCAATTAGCCATGTATCTGTGGGGCTTGCTCTTTTGTTAGCCTGAACCTCACTCTGCCACAGTCCCAGTTCCAGGGCTATCACAGGGTGGCGGTGGAGGCAGTGTTCATGGTGGCCAGTGCTTAGTTCCTGCTCTAGATTTTGCTGCCTGCCTCATTTTCACCAGCTCCTCCTCAGCGCCAGTTTGATGCAGCTGTCTGAAGGACATGAAGAGAGTAAGGATGTCAGATGGCCTGAGGGGGCAGCCGGGCTCTGTGGTGCGGTGGGGTACACATGCTGACTCCTGTTCACACCGTACCTCACAGTCAACACTGAATACATCAGGGTCAGCTAGAGTTCCTGAAAAAACTCCAGAGACTCAAGCTTCTCACAGAGCCAGCAAGTTTCAGAGAAGATTCCTGGAGCTTGGGAAGCCCTGACTAGATAACCTCATTGTTATCTTCACCTGTACTTGTTAGATACGATTGTCCTTAGTACCTGCTAGGTATCCTGAGCATCGAAGTGAGAAAGAGCTAGCTCCACATGCACTAGTATAATCTTTGAGGGAATGTCCTTTAAAAAGTCAAACAAAATGAATAGCTAATGATAACTTGTGAAGGTGCATGTGCGTGCATGGATGCGTGTATGCGGGCATGTGTGTGTGCAAGCATGCGTGCAGGTATGTGCATGTTACATTTGAGTGTGTGAGTCTGTGAGGCCAGAACAGGGTGCTAGGTGTCTTCTTTATTGCACATACTGAACTGCTCACATTTCAAGGGCTTAGAAGCCATGCACTGCTTGTGGTTTTTATGCTGGACAATGTTTTTGTTTGCCCCTTGCATGTCTTTTTCTTCTATGCCCATCCCCCACCCTTTAATTTAAGTCTTTATTTGGCAGAAGAATCCTTACGTCTGTACACTGGATTCCTTTTTTTTCTTTTTCCTTTCTTTCCTTTCAACCTCTCTGACAGAAGATAGGAAAGCAGACTCTAAATGAAACAAAACTTACAGGGCAGATTGGCTAAGGGGAGAGAGATGGTGCACTTAGAAATCCAGTTGTTAGGTACAGTTGTTTATAAAAGTCCAGCACGTAAGCTTTCTACTGGATAAACTGAATGAAACCATAGGTAGCAAATGCACAGAGCTCACCCCTTCCTGATGTGTCACACTATTCCAAGTGATCTTCAGGCAATTTCTAGCTCCTGGACCCAAAAATGGGAACAACTCTTCCTGACTACTTGTCTCAACTTGAGATTGGTACAAAAGTGTATATGCCACAGAAAACAGCAAGTGTTAACTAGCCTGGAAGTTTTCCCAAGATGTACCTGCTATTAACCAAGGCCAGCACCCCCTAGGAGACTCCAGATGGTACCAACTCAGGGAGATAAGACATGCCAGGCTCACCAGCGACATGAAGCCAATGCTAGCTCTGCTGCAGTGAGTGGAATCGGAGTGGACTAGGTCAAAAGGTCATCCATCCTTGGCCCTTTCTCTCCCTCCATTCCCAGGAGGGAAAGGATGTTTGTCTTGTTTGAAGCAACCAATATCATTTCTATTTTTCCCCTCGTTCTAGTTTTACCATATTCAAAGTTCGGGCGATATTAATCCACAATTAAAGCAGATTCTCACCTATAAAATTATCTTTAATCTTTTCTCCCCCACTGTTCTAAAGGTGTTGAGAGAGGATAGGAAAGGCTTCATTTTCATTCCATTCACAGGATTCCCTCGGGAGATATTTATGACTTACTTTTAGCCTATCATTTCCAATCATTTCTGCAATGGTGTCCTAGTTTTCAGTAAGCTAAAATTCAAAACAGCATGTAAGTATTTTCGGGCTTCTTTGTGGTCTTGCTGAGGCACAACCAAGAAGGGGTACTAAGAAGGGGAAGAGTGAGATTTGGCACAAAAGGGCTCAGCTGAACTGGATGCATCCTGGGGCTACCCAGCGTTTGGGGATGAATCAATTAAAAGGGAGGTGAACGGGGAAGGCAGCCGACAGGTCTCTGCAAACCCTGGAGCTTTTCGGCTGAGCCACCCTTCCTCCCACACGAAAGCTGCCATCCATCCTTGGAGATGACATATGAGATGTCTGTAATGAATATGGATTTGGTGTGATTTCATCTCTTTGCCAAACTAGCTCACAGAACTCATTCGACTATGGACTATGCTAAATGAGGTTTTAAAAAGTGTAGTAGAAGACTAACTTTTGAAGTCGCTAAGATAGATCAAGAGGTGGATTTGGGAGAAGACATCGGGGACCGCTCTTTCCCGTGCCCACGGTTGGAGCGCTGTTTTGATGTGTTTGATTTATTTGGGTGAGAGACCACGGGGATCTGTCTTGAGAGGCCTTTGACTTTTAAGGGATTCAACTAGTTGAAACCTTATGTGTCTTAGGAAAGAAAGCTCTTTTATATTACAGAGTCTAAAACCTGAAGAGACCTCGGAGGTCAGTACAGTAAACCTAACTCAGATACCCATGGCCTTTCTCATGCCCCAGGCCGCTGTCCAGCCCAGCCTGGCATGTCTTTTGAAAAGGCTTGATCCATTTCAGGGGGATCCCATAGAAAACTTGGGCTACTTTGACCCTCAACCTGAGTTCTTATAATGTCCCTAGTTTTGGAAGGTGGAGACAGGAGAAGAGTCCATTGGGGTAGTAATTCAGATCAACCTGACTATTACTGATCCATCCTCATACATAAGTCCTGAAGAATAAAAGTAAATACTGAGGATTTACCTCAGTTGTCTGAGCGCTTGCTTAGGATGCTTGAAACTCTAGATTCCATCCCCAGCACAGCATAAACTGGGTGTGGTGGACCACAGATATAATCTTAGCACTGGTGAGGTCGAGACAGGAGGATCAGAAGGTAATCTCAGGGTGTTTGAGGACAGCCTAGGCTACACGATACCCTTCCTCAAAAAATAACTTAAGTAAATAGAGCATAGGATCCACTGTCACAGATCTCACAGTGACAAATGCTCCAACAAACTTTTAGGCAGAAAACGAGTCCAGAAGGAAGGGAAGTAGGAACAGTTGTTGGTGTCCCATCTAGCCCCTGAGTTCTGTGGAATCATCATAGGATTGTACAATAACATTGCTAAACCTCATTTTCCCTGTTTTAAAAATGTAATGTCGGACTCAATGTCCTCCAAAATCTATCACCGACCTTGTTTCCCACGATCCATCTCCCTCTTCCTGAATGGAGGCTCCGGCTTCCATCTTTCAGGTTTGGGCTAGCTAGTAAAACGAATGGGTCAAAGAATCCTTCATTGTGCCTCATACCCACCCCGCTCCCTCCCTGGGAACAATATTGTTGATTTAAAACTAGTTTGATCAAAGCATTCAGAAAGAAACCACAGGCAACCGTCTCGGGGAGTTGGCAGAAGATGACCCCATGACCTCAGAGGCCGTTCCCAACTCTAATTTTTATGATTCACTAATTTACCCCACCATGCTCAACCCTGTCCGGGAATCCGGAGTTCAAAAATGATGCCATGTAAATTGCTGGAGGTAATGAGAAGGCTGCAGGCATGGTAGGGCCAGAAGTGTGGTTTTCAGTGAAATTAAATGCAGGAAGATATTTAAAGAAGCCAGAGAAGCATTCCCTTGCTTCCTTCTAGAAGCTTCCATGTTAAGGAGGGTATGGTAAATGTTAGATTTGCTCTTTTCAGTGGTTTGACTGGGTTTTTGCTATGTGGTAACTCCCATGGAGCGTTCCTGTGTTCTCTGATCCCTCTGGAAATGAGTTAATGGGTTGGGGGGAGGGTGGCTACTTGGGTAAAGGCGCTTGCTGCCAAGCAAGATGGTCTGAGTTTGATGCCTGGGACCCACATGCTGGAAGGAGAGAGCTGACTCCTGAAAATTCTTCTTTGTCCTCTAGAAGTACTCCAGACCATACGCATGTGCTCTCCCCAAGAAGCAATTAAAAAATAGCATTTCCAGCTTTAAAAACTGGTTGACAGAGATGTGTCTGTTTATGACAAAGCTCTTTCATGGCTCATAGAATTCATTTTGAACCAAGAGAAGAGACACTAAGAGAAGACTGAGGTCTGTCAAATATGTCTGCTTTTGAGGATACAGCCAAGGCATGAACAGACACTTGGTATTCAGTAAATCTCATGAACTTTAGTGCTTTCTACAGTGCCCCCACTATGAGTGAGGACTCTTGTCTCTTCAGGGTATTTTTTTCTCACGGACATTTTACAATATGATGGTGTACAAGTAGGGCAGTCATCTACTAATACAGTATTACTGGAAGGCCCACAAGCTGAGAATCTTGGGTTTCCATGGAGTGCCATGGGAGCTAAGTCCCACGTGGCAGGATAGTGGGCAGCTGCTTCTGTGGTAGCACATTTTCTAGGAAGCTAGCTGTGCAGTGCATACCATGTGTGGTGTGGTTGGGGCCAAATGCCATCTGAGGTTCCACCCTGGTGATTCTGGCCTATGGTCTGAAGCCAGCTGTGCAGCACACACCATGCATGCCCATGGTTGGTGCAAGTGCTATGTATGATATCACACTGGTGATTCTCCCTCAGTATTTGCTTCTGCTCTTGGACACCACATATAAAGGTTATCTTGATTTAGCAATCATCCTTTAGACAAATTGTGTTTCTGCATGCTGGGTCTGTGTAGATTCGGCACACACACACCTCAAACCCGTAAAACACGCAGAAGGTCCGTAGACTTCGTCCTGCGCTCCTTGGGGACAAATGCCTGGGGGAAACCCCAGTTTTAACCATCAGCACTCCTGAAACTATAAGTATTCCTTGAAATTGAAATCCTAATTACCTACTCTTTGTTTTCTTCAAAGATGGAAAGTTAAGCTGGCAGGACAAATAAGCACATGACAGACAAGAATGACACAGGACTTGCTTCTCCTCTTTCTTTGGTTTTCACAGGAATCCCCACAAAGTAGGTGCCCTAGCCACCACTTTATGGACAGAAAAGCAGAGGCTACAGAGCCTGGTGCGATATTGATTTGAGGCCCCTAGCTGATGCTCTTTTTTTTTTCTTTACCATATGTCATTGACTGAATGTTCCCTATGTGTAGGGTGTGTACCTGTTTGCGTCTCTCTCTCTCTCTCTCTCTCTGAGTGTGTATGCATGCATGTATGTTTGTGTGGTGGGGTGCCTGTGTAAATGTGTGTGTGTTGCCAGAGTTGATACTGAGTCCTTTCTCAGTCGCTCTCCACCTTCCTTTATGAAACATGGTCTTTCACTGAACGGTGAGTCCACCAATTTTTCTAGTCTGGCTGTCCAGTAAGTACTAAGATCCCCCTGCCTCTGTCCCAACAGTGCTGGCATTACAAATGCATGCCATTGCATATGGCATTGCTTTAAATGTGACTTCCGGGGAGTTGAATTTAATTCCTCATGCTTACGAGGCAAAAATTTTTTACAAGCTAAACTATCTCTTTGGCCTCTGAATGTTCATTTTAAAGGATGATGAGGAACTAGAAGCCACAGAAAAAGAAGAAAAGGTTGTGGGGAGGGGTGGAGATCTGGCTCAAAAGTTAGGAGTGCTGGTTGCTCTTGTAGTAGATCTGTGTTCAGTTCCCAGCACCTCGTGGTGGCTCACAAGCACTTGTAATCCCAGTTTCAGGGTATCTGATGCCCTCTTTCTAGCATTCACAGGTACCAGGACACATGCAGAACACACACACACACACACACACACACACACACACACACACAGGCAAAACATTCAGGTATATAAAATAGAAAAGAATTAGAGATAAAAGCACATGGGAGAAATACATTGAATACCTGTTATGTACCATCTATTAGGCTAAGTATTTTCACATCTTTTTGTATCCCAGACTTTATTAGCTTCTTGAAGATGCTGTAACAATCTACTGTGAAAGATAGGTTAATTAATGGAAGCTCGTCCCTTCATGCGTAGTTCTGAAGTCGATGTGAAATCAGCATCACTGTGCTGAAATCAGGGGTTAGAAAGCCTGGACTCTCGGGGAGGATGTATTCCTTGCTCATCATTCTTTTCGGGCATCTGGTGTTCTTTAGTTTTGACTATGTCACTCTAGTCTTTGCTTCGATGGTGATATGATAGTCTCTTCTCTCTGTGTCAAATCACCGTCCTTTTTCCCCACCTTACAAAGTGCTTGTGGTTACATTTAGGGTCCATTCGTTCACTAGGGAAGCTTTGGCTTCATCAATCCCCTGCTGCTACTATAAAAAAATAAAAAAACGTTCAAGATTATCCATTCACAGAGTATGTCTTAGCTTCTTTCCCTGTTGCTGTGGTGAAATACTCTGGCAGAAGCCATTTAAGGAAGAAGGGGTTCATTCTGCCTCATAGTTCCATGTTACGTCCATCAGGAAGGGACCTTATAAGGACAGGAGGGTAGGAACTTGAGGGACCTGGTCATATGTCATCCACGGTCAAGAATCAGGGAGGAATGAGCACCTGCAAGTGCTGTGCTTGCTTTCCCCAGTTCATGCAATCTAAGATCAAATGCCCAGGGAATGGTCCCACCTACAATTGAGAGCAGTCTTCTCACATCAATGAATGTTATCAAAATCACCCCCCCCCACACATAGGCACATGCAAAGGGTCACCTCCAGGTGATTCTAGTTCCTGTCAAAGTGATGCCAATCTCATACAAAATTTATTTGGGTTCACAGAGTTGGAGGCTTCAGTCCATATCTAATTGATATCAATTTGGTTTGGTCATATCAACCTCATGGTGGCCAGAATGTAAAGAGATAGAAGAAACTGAAGTTTCACAATCTCCAGTCTCCTTCAAGGGCATGCTTCCAATGATTCAGATTCTTAATGTTTCCATTGCCTCCTGATAATAGATGGTATCATTGGTTCAAGATTAAAAGCATGTGTTAACATATGCCTTTGGGGGATCATTCAGATGAAAGTATTGCCCTCTCCATATTTGGGATTTTTGGTGCTTGTGGTGGCTTGAATGAGAAATGTCCCCCATAGTCCCAGATATTGGAATACTTGGTCCTCAGTTGGTGGCACTCCTTGGGAAGGTTGAGAATGTGCAAACTTGTGGGGAGTACGTCACTAGGGGTGGGCCTTGAGGATTGATAACCTCCCCCCACTTTGCACTCTCTGCTTCATGTTGTGGTTGAAGATGTGCTCTCTCGGCTTCTTGCTCTGGTCACTTGCTACCATGCCCTCCCCACCACTATGGTCTCTTCATCTCAAATGATGAGCTGAGGTAAACTTTCTTCATTGAGTTGCTTCTGGGCAGAGAGTTTTTAATCACAGAAACAAAGAAGCTAAGAAAGCTACAGAAGGTTGCATCCCATGTCTTCTAAATGCACAGGAGCTCATGTTGTAGCAAGAAAAATTTGGGTGAGGCGTGGAAAGAAGCAAGTGAGGGATTAAATAGTCTCTTCAAGCGATGAGATTTGGATTAGAGGCACTCTTGAGATGGGAGCTGCAGAACACACCATGATCTCACACTTTATTCTTAATCTCTGCACAGATGACTACTGTTTTCTTGGAGAAAAAGTCCCTATGAACTTCTCTTTTGACTTTAAAATTAGGCACTTGGTCATCCCCCTCCCCATCATTTTAAACCCAAGGTTGTTGAGCTCCACCCAAATCAGTTCACCCTAACAATGTTTCCATTTTGGACATTTGGGCACAAACATTTTTTCAACCACTAAAGGCTAGACCCTTGGTATAAATATACAATTCTCCATTTCCTTAGCTCCCCATCCCCTCAGAGTGCTTAGAGATGACAGAGCGAGCTCAGTGGTCTGCCTGTTTAGTTTGCATGAGATGGGAAACCAAGAATGAAAACTGAGTAGACATCAGACCCTTCTTTTTACTTCTCCATGGTTTGGAGCCTGTTGTTTCTCCTCTGAAAAGTGGCATAACAGAACCCTTCCCATAGAGCTATTGAAAAGGTGACATGAGGCAATCATGGTAATGGTTATTGTTATGTTGTGTTTGAATTTAGGGCTTTAGTACCCAAATCAGTCATACTAAGTTCTTTTGAAAGCAGTAGTTTTCAAACCTATTGACCATGACACAGTGGACAAAAACATTTCATATTATAACATTACAAACTTACATATAAAACAAAGACAAAGTCTTCATGATCTACTCCAATGTTTTCTATTCTTGTTTGTTGCAGAAAAAGTTGCTTTTCATCAAGAAGATTAATTGCAGGGCCCGTTCATAGCCATAAAACATTGCTTTAGAAACCATGACAACTACAGGTTCTGCCCCTTACTAACTCATCAAATACCATATTTTCAAAAAGAGGCCTCTTTTGTTGTATAGAACTGGCCCCATCTCCTTTTACATCACATTTTAGAGTTTCAAGTGCTTTTGTGTACAGCATCTCATTTAATATTTAGTCTTCAGAAGAAGATGTATGTTTTGTGAACCTGAGCAAATTCTGGTTTAAGCTAGTAGTCATGGTCCTTTTCTAAGATCTTGTACTGGGGAAGGACTGAATCAGGATGGAACCTAACCCATACATCCGGATCCAGGGCTCTCTCTATGCAGAACTGAGTTGAAAGAGGAGCTCATGGTTTTACAACTGAGTAAGAATACAAAATGGACTACAGTCATGGCCAAACCTTCTATTATATGTTCTCTGACATATAACAAAACATGTAGGATTATCTGAAATCTTTCTCTAAGAGAGTCAACCTATACCTACAACACTGGCTTTGTGGCTGGCGCTGCTGCTCATTACATCCTTATCTATTGACTTAGCTACTTTTTTATTGCTGAATAAAATCCCATGATGGGGGCAATTTATAGAAGAAAGAGTTTGGGAACTCAAGGTTCCAGAAGGTTAGAGTCTGTGACTATCACTGTGGGGAGTATGGAAACAGACAGGCAGGCATGGCACTGGAGCAGTGGTTGAGAGCTCACATCTTGATCTACAAGCATGAGGCATTGAGAACTAGCAAGGAGGGTCAGAAACTTTTGGAACCTCAAAGCCTGCCCCCAGAGATACTCCTTCTTCCACAAGGCCACACCTCCTAATCCTTCCCAAACAGTTGTCCTCCAACTGGAGACTACATGTTCAGACATACGAGCCTATGGGGGCCACTCTCATTCAAACCACCACATCCACCCATTCATCTACTAAAAGAGTTCATACATCAAGACAGAGTAACTGAGTGTCCGTAAATATTATGGTGCACAGGGGAAAAATTTTTAAGTTCTCAGATGGAAGCCCATGTGGGCAGAGGCCTAAGTGAAGGAAAAATAGATGTCACATAAATATGCAAGGAGACATTTCACCAAATGCCAAGCAAAGAGATGAAAGAGGAGCAGGGTATGAAGTCATAGAAGGAGCTAGATTGCGAAGTATAGAAACCATTCTGAGGACTCTGAAGTTTATCTACCTTGCTCTTTAGAAAAGGAATCTATGAGATAACGTACAGACAAGTGTTAGGCTGTTTCTGTTTGGTCCTCTTTGCACCCCTGGCATTATCACTGGTGGCACAAATCCATAGCTGTGACGTGAAAAGCAAGCATACTCCGCCAACCCATCCTCCTCTCTCCTCTGCTTGTCCCTCTCCCTTTCTCCTCTGAATGCCTCACTTCCCCATACTTGGGCTGGTTGCATCTATTTAACCTCCAAAGAGCTTCACAAGTAGTACTATCTGCTCATTCTTAGAGGACCATAACTCCTTTGTTACGAACCATCATCATCCAGAGTGTGCCCTAAGAAACGTAGGCAGGGAGGCCCCATGCTGTTGGAAGTCTGATTTGACATTGAGCAAAGGATGTGCTCAGAGCTGCATGGATCTGGAGACTAAAGCTTTCTTGGGTCAATAGGCACTTAGTTTTCTATTGTTGTGATAAAACACCGTGACTAAAAGCAACTTATAAAAGAAAGTGTTTCATTGAGCTTGCAGTTTCTGAAGTTTAGAATCCATGATGGTGGTAGATCGAAGGCATGGTGGCAGGAACAGTTGTGAATTCGCATCTGGATCTGCAAGCAGGAATAAAGCACAGTGGGAATGGTGTGTGATATGGATCTTTTGATACTTTAAAGCTCACCCCCAGTGACATACCCCCCTCCAACAAAACCACACCTTCTAATCCTTCCAAAACAGTTCCATCAACTGGGGACCATTCAAACCTATGAGCTATGAGGGCCATTCTCACTCAAACCCCCACACCAGGTCTCACTATTCCCCTTGTGTAGCTCATTCAGTGGAGATGATTTTCCGGTTGCAGCCCCATTGTCTTTGTTCTCCGATGTTAAGAATATGTCTTTCTCTAGCTATCTCCTAGAGTCTAGGCTATGTGTGCCTCACTGCAATCCTGGAATCAGGCTCCTTCCCTTGAATCTCCATGGAGGCGGCTCAAGCATGCATTCTATGGGTAGAGTTTAGCCTGCTTTGTTGTTGTCTGTCTTCAAAAAATAGCCCAGTAAACTGGGCATTAGCATCCAACTAATTTTATAAAGCAAGAAATTAGCGGTAGGAAAGATTCATTTTCTAAGTGAGATTTTGCCTGGATTCGAATTTAAATCACTAGCAGGTGCTTTAATAATGGCATCCTGGACAGTTGAACAAGTATGCTTGACAAGTGCATGCTCTCATTACGCTCTTGACTTACCTTCCCTTTCAATTTTCTTTTCCTTTGGGAGAGGACACATTCTGTATTCCAGTTCATTTTCCGTGAATTTTCCCCACTCCCTTCTTCCCTCTTTCCCTTTCTCCCTCCTCCTTTCTTCTCTTCCTCCCTCTGTCCCTCTTTCTCTTTCTTCCTTAATAAAGTGCAGTTCAATATCAGGGACGAATGTGATGGATACACAAGTAAGTGCAATCATACCATGTTCATACCTGAGTAGCCTGCAGGAACATAGCCTATGTGCTATGTTCATCACATATTTAGACAGCGCCCCCTACAGGCACTTTTCCAAGTCTGTGTCATTTTATGGACCCAGCAAAGAGTTCATCACTCCCAGGGATATCAGTGGGTTCTTGCAGATAAGAGATCAATCACAGAGGTACAGTAATTGATTGGGATCATGCTAGCTAACAGAGAGCCAGGAGGAGGACTGAGCACTCCCTTCCCTCCCCCAAGTCTCGTGTTTTGTCTGCTGTGTAAAGTAACCTTTTCAGGTTGCTTTTAACATGCAACAAAACCATAACCCATATGAATCATATTGTCTGTGAACCCATAATTGGCCTTCAGGCAGAGATGTAGAATCTATGGATGGGAGAGATAAAAAATTCTTACTTGAGAAATTCTCATTCTGTAGGAACTGACCTATTCACTTGCTTTTGAATACGTATGCGTGTAATGTATATGTGTATGTATGTATATGCATGCCTTTATGTACGTGAGCCCACATGTGTGGGGGTGGGGTGGGGAGGTTCCTGTGCAGGTGTGTGCATGTGCATGTGACATCTGAAAGTCTGAGGATGCTGATGTTGAGTGCCTTTTGGCATTACTCTCTACCATATTTATGGAATCAGGGTCTCTCGCGGAACCCAGAGCTTGCTGTTTCTGCTAGTCTGGCAGTCAGTTTACTCCAGGGAGCCCCCTGTGTCTGCCTACCATGTTTTGATATTACAAGTGACCACTGTTTGTACCTGACTTTTAAGAGGGTCTTAGGGATCTGTACCCTTTTGGTCATTCTTGCATGGCAGATGCTTTACCCATGGAGGCACCTCCCCAGACCCACTCTGATTATTAAGTGTTTCCCCCAAAGTGATATTGGCAAGGATCAGTAGGATCAGTAGTCATTTCTTCTTAGCAGTGTAGAGATGTGGGGCCAGAAAGTCTTAATGAGCCAGGAAAATAAGAAGCAAAAACCTGGAATGTGAAATGTGCTTTTCTTAGAAGCTATAGACTGCACTGAGAAGCCTGTCTCTCAGACACCAACAGGGGCCCAGAGAACCTATAAGAAGAGGAAGCCCCTAAACTGAATGTGGTATGTACATGTGAACAAGATGATCTCACCCCTCAGTTGACCTCACCAGTATAAACCAACCTTCACCTGTCAGTCAGTCTGAGACTCTTCCAGAAGCTAGTCCATCTCCAAGGTCACAGGTCAGATGGCCATTGGGCTAACTGACTCCTTGAATCTATTCATTACTTCTTGACTTCAAGATCACCTCTGCCCTCCCCACCCCCACCCCCAACTATCAAGTGCTTTCAACTCTCCAGGCAAAATCTACTTTTCTCCTGGGCTGAAGTACTCTGGGCACATTCTTGAACAGAGTTCAAACTGACAGGATTTCCCTAAAACAAGCAACTCCCTGGATGCCCTGGGAAGCAGTGTGACTACTGGGGGATTAACATAGCCAGAGCAACATGGCTTTGGTCCAGGAAGAAAATGTATGTGCTTAAAAAAAAAAAGGCTGGCTCAGAGTCCTGGGAACCCCATAATCAGAAGCATACTCATTCTGACAGTTTCAAAAGACCCAACACCCACCTCAGTATGACCTGGCAAAGGTTCAGAGAAATCCACCCCCTCTTTTGTCTTTTGGATGGAATGCAAGAGCCGAAGAAGACTTCCTGCCCAGAAGGCAGAGAAGGGGCAACCCTTTGCCACCCTACCCTGACAAGGTAGGTGGACATTGAAGGCCAATCATCCTTCATTCATCTTTGAATGTTATGGTGTCGTCATGTGTCATAAGGCACTGTGTGATAACTCGACATGGCTCCCGAGTTGTTGAAAATCTACTATCTAATCTTCAGTCATGTTTTTGATTGGTTCTTTCTTTGTTTTGTTTTCTCCTTGGGGGGAGCTACCCACAGGTTGGAGTGTGGGTGGCTCCTGTCAGGACCTGACATGCAGGGGTGGAGCAGGAACTGAGAAGGCTAAGAGAGAAGAGACTGTCTTCTCCAAGGTCAAGGCAAGCATGCACCCAGCCAGTGGATGGGTAAAGGAAGGATGTGCAAAGATGTGTTGATGGTTGACACAAGCAGGATCAGAAATGCTCTTAGTTGTATACCAGGAAATAACACTCTAGGCTTGGTAGAAAAATCGTTGTGGCTCTAAGTGCGAGCTTAGTTACCTTTGGGCTCTTGGTTAATTTTAGTAAGATTGGCACAGGTCTAGACCTTGTGGGTGCATACCTCTCTCTCTAATAAATACAGATTGGAGTTTGAGATCTGGAAAGAGGGAGTGTCTAACAACTACTGACAGATTCTCTCCTGTGGTCAGCATCTAATCTATATGCCAGAGGGCTTTCTTCCCAAGTGCTGAGTTCCCAGGTAATTTTGGTGAAGGAAAATGTAGAAGCTGCTTGTCTACCTGGTCTGCTATGATCCATATTTTCTGTAACTGGGGATGCTCACAGAAGAGTTTAAAGTACCGAGCCACATTGAGCTTTTTGAGGGGCAGGACCTCTGAGATACAAATGCTCAAACATTTTCTTAGAAAACTTGATTTTTTAAAAAATAACTGGCCAAATCTTGAGATAAAACTAGTTTTGTTGGTTTTCCAAAGGCAGCCATCCTGTCCATGCAGACTCCTAATTAGGAACTCAGGTTGGTTAGGAGGTTCAGCATTGATACCTGCCTCTGTCTGTCTGTCTTGTCTATGAGTCCAGGGATGACCAAGCATGAGTGTGGCACTGCCCTCACACCAAGCCAGTGCGTTGTGGTCACTGAGTTAACACATCAGTGGCTATTCCCCATTCCAAACAGAAGAGCATGCCATTGGTCATTCAGCAAACACATGCATGTATTTCTACTTGCCACATCCTGTATCAGGTGCTGAGAAAAATATCTGAGACTGGCAGGAAAGATGAGCTGGACATGGATCTGAAGGATCTGACTAGCAGCAGAGTCAGTGTGGCTTTGAGGAGGAGGAGGAGGAGGAGGAGGAGAAGGAGGAGGAGGAGGAGGAGGAGGAAGAGGAGGGAAGATGTTGATGTCTCTGAAGATATAAGACGAGGTAACCTCGATGCAGTAGGTCAAATGATGTCTGGTCACATCTCACACAGCATCAATAAGAGTGATCAGAATATTTGACTCTGCAGGGACTTGAGGAAGAAAGATGATGCAGTCTTTCCTGAGAGAACATGCCCTGCCCTCTTGTGAAGTCCTTGTGATAGGGACAGATTGAAGATGAACTTAAAGAGCCCTGCCTAACCACTAGCTTGTTTCCCTGGGTTTCATCAGATGCTCAATATATTCTGGTGAATGTATGGAAGACTTTGACTTTAAGCAATACATTGTAGCAGGGATGAGTACAGACCTATGGCCAAGTCTGGAGAAAATCTCCTAAGGTATGTCTGCTGTTACTGGTTAGGGGGAAGAAAACTTGAATCCATTTCCCCCATGACCTGCAACACCACACAAAGGCTGTGCACTCAGCTGCCATTTGATTTTCCTCTTCTGTAACCCTTTGTGCATTGTTGTCTACAAGTAATAAAAAAAATGATGCTGGTCCAAGTAGCTTTAAAATGTTGGAAGGAAGTCACTTCTGGCAAGTTCGAATCCCTGGGGTGGGACAGATCAGTATTAGCCAATGTCTCTCCAAACAACAAAAATAAAAACAAAACGCGTGTGAAATAATTTTCTAGAGGTAATTTAATATGAGAAATCAGTTACCAAGGTTTTTTAGAAGAGTTGAGAGGGCAGCCAGGGATGGCCATGAAGTTCCAAACAAGCTGCTAAACCACTATTTATCTGGGACCTGGAGAGATTTACAGTGTCGCTTTCATCCAAGAAACTTGGCTGTCACTTAGAAGCTTTGGTAGATTGTGAATCCAAGGGCAAACCAGTGAATGACCAGAACGACAACCATAGATCCACCACCTTCTCCAACACCCCTACCTTCCCTGCTTTACCCTATAGGCTTACAGAGCATGAGGACACTCAGCTTCGATAAATGGTGACCCTTTGGGAGGCTTGTAATGAACCATTTCTGCCCTCTCTGCCATGTTTGGATTCTTCCAGAGAATATTAGGCTGCCTACTAAAGGCACTAAACACCCACACTTGAGACTGACATTTGCACGAGTGGAGAACCTGTGAGATCTCTTCTTGTGGTAAGCATCTGACCTGAGGCACAGACTGGGGAGGGAGGAAAGCAACCAGAGCCCCCTGGAGAAGTGACTTGGAAGGCAGATGCAAGGTCTTCTGGGTACTGAGTTACAGGCAATGAGGCCAGGCAGATGGAGGAGAGAAATGGGGAGACTGAGGCTCACCTGAACTGTGGTGTCCTGTGAGCTTGAGGGAGATGAGACTCCAGGCTGAGGTCCCATGAATAGACAACTTGCTTGGGTCAGTTGGGGTTTGGGCCATAACATGGAGCCACTGATAACTGATAACATGGTGGACAGGGTTTTTATAGACCTTTGTGGCACCTGTAGGACATCGTTGCCTTGCATGGTAGTGGTTTCCATGTCCCTGGAGAGTGTGAGTGTTGTACAGGAAGAGTTCAAGGATGGACCAGAAGTCCATGAAAATGACCCGGGCCCACGTGCCACTCACTGTCTCAGTTCGTTTGTGTTGTCTTAATAAACTCCTTAGACTGGGTGGTTTGCAAACAACTACAATTTATTCCTCTAAAGTTCCAGAACTGAGAAGTTTGGGGATCAAGGTATCAGTAGTTTTAGCATCTGGTGAAGATTCGTTTTCTGCTTCCTAGGTGGTGACTTTCTGTGATCTCATGTGCTGATAGGAGCAAATGAATTCCCATCAATCTCCTTTCTCAAGGGCATGGACCCATTTTGTGATGGGCACAGCTCTCATGACTTAATTGCTTTTCCAAGACCCCATTTATTAATGCTATCGTTTGATAGCACACATGAAGCATGCCACCATACATTTAGCTCATTGAATTTGCCACATTCACAATAGAAGCAACATTCAGAAGCAGGGAATGTTCACCATGAAGTTGAGGACTCAGAGAAGCTAAAGCCGGGCCTTCAGGTTCAGCTCTGCTCTCCTCCAGCTAGGTGGGTAGGTGAGGGGGCCAGTAGCAGCAAGGGCAAGTCCCGGTCCTTCCCAGAGCATGACCTCCTTCCTAAAATAAGAAAAACAATGTATCTTCTTTCTCTGAGTTCCCTGTGGACTGCTGTCACCTGAATCAGACAGGAAAGGGAATTCTGGGAGTGCATATCCTAGTCTAGGAACTTATACAGAGCAGAACTAGCACATGTCTCAAGAGGACCCTATAGACTGATAGTTGGGAGAGAGATTCCAGCTTGGATACAGAAATGAGCCTTCATCTCTGATAGAAATCAACTGTGCCTTCCTGTTTTGGATATGGACAGCAATAAAGTTTGTGGCCTACTTTTTGGATGGCTCCTGCACCCAGAGGAAGGCACTGACCCTAAAGTCCTTGGATATCTGGGAGGGTACCAGCTCACCAGACAGCGGAGGCGTTGTTTCTCCAGGAAGTTGTAGGCTCCAGGGTGACAGGGGTACCTTGGTCTATCACACCCCTTTCTGCAGGACACCTTCTACCATGGTGCTGTGAGGCTTCCTCAGCTGGGGAAAGGGCTTTGAAGGGGAAGCATGTACACTAAATACTGACATAATTGCACACAGATGCCTGAATTCAGGTTGGCAGACACTCTGCTGACTAATGAGAGAATTTGTTGGACTTGGTGGCGACCTTTTCTCCTCATTACATTTCTAAATATTTTGCTTGTCAACTGTAAACAAGCTCGTTCCAAAGGGGGAAAAATTAAAAAAAAAAAAAACACAAAAGAAAACAAAAAAACCCCAACAAAACCAGACAGTCTACTGGTGCTTGTAAAACTTTTCTCCTTGCAGGGATCATTTCTGGTTCTCCTTTCTCTTCAGCTAGTGTGAGCCAAAAGAGGTTTATTTAGTTATCTGCTTTCTCCCAGGACAGAGCCAAGGGGACTTGGCACACCTTTCTAACCTATTTCCCTTCACACCCATTTCTGAATAGGTAGGCAGGATGTCAAAGATGTCAGTCATCTTTGTCATTGTAATAAATACATCATCTGGAATTGTGGTGATGGTGACGGTGGTGGTGTATGCATGCATATCTGGATTTCTGGATACTGGGATCCAAGATCAAGTTCTACAAGGACCAGAAGTCAACCTTGGGTGTTTTTCCTCAGGCATCCAATCGTCCATCTTGTGTTTTTAGACAGAGTCTCTCATTGGCCTGGGGCTTGCTGGCTCTAGGGACTCTGCCTGTGTCTGCCTTCCCAGCTCTGGGAGTACAAGTGTACACCACCATGCCTGGTGTTTTATGGGTGTTTTTAGAGGTTCAAACCCAGGTTCTCAGGCTTGCTTTAAGGGTCAGGCCATCTCCTGAGCCCTTTGTTTTACGTTTTTAAATGATAAGAAATTATTGGTCTGTTCTGTCCCTCTGGTGACAGTGCCAGTTTGTACTTCTCTGTCTGGATGCTTCTCTCTTTCTTGGTTCCATATAATATTTTTGAAGCAGGTCTCAAGAGTAATAGATCATGACAGGTGTATGTTGGTAGATAGCATCTCTTCGTGCATCCTTCTTTGGATCATAGCATCTCTCTGTGCATCCTTCTTTGGATCTGGGGTTGCTTATTACAAGATGACAAGGAGACAGGGGAAGACAAATAGTTCAAGTGGCCAGAGAGGCCCTGTCAGTCAACATTGGAGAGAACTGAGCCAACAGCTAGAGATACTTGGAAGCAAGAAGACAGACATTTAGGTGAGTCTGAGGGCCACCAAGAGGAGTAAATAGATTTTGGGTCCACTGACAGGGACTTGAATTTATCTGTTAGGGGAGTTGTAGCAAAGTATCATAGACAGGGTGACTTAACAGATTTATTTTCTCAGAGCTGCGCATGCTGGGATCTAAGATCAAGTTGTTGGCAGGGTCAATCTCTCCTTTCTCTCTGGTTTGAGGGAGGCTGCCTCTGGCCAGGCTCCCTAGGCTGTTTCCCTTTGTGTAGGCATTTCTAGTGACTCTAAGTCTGCAAGGGTATCAGTCATACTTAATGAGGATTCAACCCTGATGACCCTGATCACCTCATTTAACCCCCATTTCTTCTAAATACAGCCATGTGGCAGAGCATGAGGAGAGACCAAGGTCTTAGCATGGGCTAAGGAGGAGACTTAATTCAGGGTACAGAAAATTTTAAGCATATCCTCTGCCCCCCACTGGGTGTTTTCTGAAAAGAAAAATAAAAGTTTTAAATTGCTTTCAAGTGTATTTGTTTTCAGTTAGTTGTATGATTTTATCCTCTTCGTTGTTGGTTTTTGTATGTGTGTTTGTGTGTGGGGTCCTCAGATATCCCAGATTGACCTCAAACCTTCTATGTAGCTAGAGATGACTCTTCTCTTAAAGTCTGAATCCTGCTACCTTTTCTTGAGTGCTGGGATTGTAGGCCTGTACCAGCATGCCTGATTTTGCTGTGTAAGGGATCCAACTCCAGGCTTCATATGAAATTAACAAACGTGTTACCAACTGAGCCCCTTCCCAGCCATTAGTTATTCTTAAGGCAACACTGTCAAGCTTTGGCTATGAGGGCCTTGGGGTCTGTATGAGTTATACATAAGTTTAGGTAACTTTCACCCAATTCTCGAAGCTATAGGATGGCCTGCATAGACTAGAAGCAACACCATTTAATCTCTCAAATGTGAACGGTAGCTCCAGGAAGGGTATAGAGCAGACTGGCGAGATGGCTCAGCAGACAAAGCAGTTGCTACTAAGCCTGAAGATCCAAGGTCAATTGCCAGGACTCCCATTGTAAAAGGAGAGACCGACTTCTACAAGCTATCCCCTGACCTCTGTAGGCCAGCGGTGGCACATGGGGGTACGCAAATAAATACATGTAATTATATCAGTGTAAGTCTGGGTAGCGTTTTGTTGTTTAGAAATCTAGTGTTGTACAGCCTTGATATTTTATAGGTATGAGTTTGTAGCTGTGCCTAGACCTCCATTTGCCATGCAGAAAAATGTTGACAGGCTCAACATGACCAGTTTCGGTTTTGATCATTCCCAAAATAAAACCTGTCATTTAGCATCTGCCACTTGGAAGTATCAATAGATGTTTGAAATGATAAACCACAATCTGGACACAGAGTGAGGTGGAGGGAGAGGGGGAGTGACCACCCTCCAGCACCATAGTCTTCCTCCATAGTTAATCTGGGAGCTATGATAGAGTTGAAGGGCAGCCTTGTCTATCCCGGGGCAGGGCACAAGGGCTGTAAGCCATTTATGCCAAGCTGCAAATCCATGGTGAATGTTCTCCCCAAGGAGCAGCTCAAGATGGGATCCTAAGGACTAGTAACTTTACATCTTCAACGAGAGAGTGTGAGGACAGAGATCAGTGCCTGCGGCATTTTCTGTAGGAGGGGGAGGGCATAGATGTTGCTGATGGACATGCCTGAGACACTGTGTCATATTGAACTGGTTATTTGTGAGTCTAGCCTCAGATCATGTCTTGGATACAGAACAGATACACTAGAAAGTGAGACAACAAGGGGGTAGAGAGGGAGAGAGAGGTGGGGTGGGTGAATATCTCTTAAATCTCATTCGGGGAGTAAGTGGGTAGAGATACAGCTCTTATTTATTTATACAAGGACAATTTCCAAGCTCATCAAATTACTGTGGCCATCAATGCTATAACCATACTAATTCCGTGCCTGTCCCCACAGGCAGATTATAGTGAGAGGTGGATCCATTTTATAAAACATGTTAGGAGTCTGATACATTTCCTTGGTATAGGCCTAGACTTTAAAAGAAAAGCCATTATCACTATTTGCAGTCTACCTATCTATGGTTCTTTACTGGTAAGCGATTTAAATCTGGGCCTTTAAAGCACTGCCTGATTTATTTGCGCAAGGAAATCATGTTTTCTTTGGAGCTTTCCAACGAGGGCATAATTACAGAGTTGCAAATACCATGCTCTATTTAAGGATCTGTCAGCATTTCCATAATAAACCTCTATTTTCAGGAGACTTGAACACTGCCAGAAAGACACAGACACTCAGGCAGGGACACAGAAAGACAAGCCTTCTAAAACATATACGTTTGGTGGTCCCATCCGGGGACTTCATTTTGATCCAAATCTTTGTGTGTGTTTGTGGCTGCAGCACATTCTTCCTTGCTCATATGGTGGTGCCAGTGATGTGCTTGGCATCACTGCCCTCTGCCCAGCAGGATTCAGCTGGAAAGCAGGTTTGGGTGGTAACTGGACGCTGCAGCACTCTGGGTGGCTGGCCAGCTCCCTTTCCAGACCCCAGCTAATTGCCAAGATGTACTTCAGCCTAAAGAAGAGAAGGGGGGAGGCCCCTGCTACTGCTGACTTTTATTCTCCAACCCTCTCTGGTTAACTTACGCATATGCTAACTTGGATCTTGAAGGATAATATATTAATAGCAACATTAAGTATGGTTTGAGTGCCTGGTATGTGCCTCACACTTTCCAAATATTGAATTTGTAAACCTTATAACGAGCTTGTAGAGCTTGTTATCCCTGGTGTTCAGATGGGGAAAATAAGCAGAAGAGGAGGCGACTTGCCCGGCAGAGAGCAAAGCTTGGGGATTCTGGGGAGGAGGCACAAGCTTGCACATACGCACGTGCACACAATGAAACATCTAGTGACAGGTGGTGGGAACTACCAATCAGGAGAAAAAGCCTCCAGATCAGTCACCTCCTGAGGCCTGGTGTCATAGGTTAGCAAGGTTCTGGCTAAGGTTTCTTCTTTTATTTATTTATTTAGCCAAGTGACAAGCCTGTACTCTGTATTTCATTTGGGTTATGCATTTCTCAATTGTACCCCAGCAAAAGGTGAGGGGTTGCTGTTGCTGTTGTTGTTTTGTTTTTAAGAGGCTGAAGATGATGCCTGAGATTATACAACTAAGAGGCGGCAGGCTTCCCAGGTCTGGAATCCTGGTTTCTGACCACTCAGCTTTATGACCTCCCAGGAACCAGTCTCACTCCTCTTGGGAGTCACAATATGAATGGAGACAGAAGGTTGAAACTTGGGATCTTTCTGCCCTACGTGGGAGATCCTGTCTCCAAATTGCCCATGGCTCCTCTCCAGCAGTTTGTACACTGACATTTTGCAGAAGGAGAACAGGTAATAGACACTCTCTGGCACCAGAGCATTGGGGACAGGGATGGAGGGGAGACCACCCTCCCTACTGTGTTCGCAGCCAGCTCTGGGGAAACTGTTTTGTAAACTCTGCTTCCCTGGTGGGTGGTGCGATTGAATTCTTTTCTCTTAACTTTTCTGGGATTGGTTTTGAGTTGCCAGTTCCAGCTGAAGCTGGAATCGGTAACATAGTCCAGCAAAAAAAAAAAAAAAAAAAAAAGAAAAAGAAAAAAGAAAGGTTGAAGAATATTTTTTTAAAACTAAGAAAGTAGTCTTCCTGCTGGAGAGATGGCTCAGCAGTTAAGAGCCCACACTGCCCTTGCAGAGGACAAGGGTTCAGATCCCAGAACCCACATTGGGCAGCTTGCAGCTGTTTGTAACTCCATTTCCAGGGGGATCTGGTGCCTCTTGGCCTTCCCAGGCATCTACACCTATGTACATGCATACACATCTACACCTATGTACACGCATGCACATCTACACCTATGTACATGCATGCACA
>JADRCH010000153.1:6025294-6113888 GCA_019843965.1 Rhynchomys soricoides | reverse complement strand
ACCTATGTACACGCATGCACATCTACACCTATGTACATGCATGCACACACACATACACACACTCACACATGTATCCATGCACACATGCCTGCATGCATACACAAAGAAAGCTATCTTCCTGTGGCTGCAGAGATAGTTTGGTAGGTGAAGTGCTTGTCTTACATGCATGAGAACCAGAGTTCAGTGCCTGGAACCCTCATAAAGCACAGGCTGGTGCAGGCTAATCATCCCAGTGCTGGGGAGGAGGATTATGGCTCCCTGACCAGTCAGCCTAGCTGAAACAGTTAACAGAAGGTTCCAGAAAAACTCTGACTCAAAAACCAAGTGAAGCAAAGTAGATGGGGAGCCAGGAGGAATGACACCTGGGGTGGTACTCTTCATAGGTACAGGCACACATGTGCATGCACACTGACATACATATATACACTGGCACACACATGAACAAGCATAGGCACCCATGCCTGTGTCTGCTTCAGGATACACTGGCACACACATGAACAAGCATAGGCACCCATGCCCGTGTCTGCTTCAGGATACACTGGCACACACATGAACAAGCATAGGTACCCATGCCTGTGTCTGCTTCAGGAAAACAGTCTTTTTCAAGTCTGCTTTAGCAAGACATCCTCTCACCCTGTGTATTCCAGCAAAACATCATTTGACATAACTAACTTTCCAAAGAAACTATAAGTTTTCACTTTAGACATCCTCCTGGGAGTCGGAAACAAAGTGAGTGGTCAGTATTTGGAGCAAGAGCTGTACAAGGCTTTAATCAGCCACCATCTAAAGCATCTGCTACACGCTGTGCCCTGCACTAGGAGCTGGACACCCTGTGAAGCACCAGATAATGTGGTTCCCTAGCCTCACAGCACTGAAAACTGAGTCGAAGATGGAGACATAGACAGATCACTACACTCACAAATTGGATTCTCATTAATTATGGCCATGGTATGTTCTTTAGAGAAAAATGCAGTGTCCAATGAGAACATAGAGATCAGATATGTGCATTTAATTTCTGTGTATTTAGCCATAATCTATAGGAGGCCTAACCACCAATGGCTTCTATAAGCAGATTACTGCACACAACTAGAAATCTGAAGGTAAACATTTGCCAGCATCGACCAGTAGGACCATCACATTTCTAGGCTCTGTCTTTAACTCCTCCCTGTCATCTTTAACGCATAGACTCTTCGCCTGTTGGCTTGTAACAATCTATATGGTAGTGATTGTGCAGAATGGTGACGTGTGTGTGTGTGTGTGTGTGTGCGCACACGCGCACACACACATTCACCATAGCCATGAGCTTACACCCTGGGTTTTCCACCAGTCACTTAAGGAGTGTAGTTTCTCAGGTGAGGGGACTCACCCGAGGACACAGCATTGGTTACCCTTTACTGCAGGTCCTTAGCTTGCTGTTCTGTTAGGATGAAGCAGAATCTCTCTGCCCTTTTCCCATGGCTACCTCTGGAGTTCAAAGCCATCCACTGGGAAAGCATACTATCCAGGTAGAAAGCCTGCTGACCAGAGCAAAGCCAGGACTGGCTGTGGAGCCCACATGCTCTTTACTTGCCATGGTGTGAAGAGAAGCATAGAAAGTATTTACAGAGAGATAGATAACCTCATTTCTAAAGAGCTTTGGGAAGACTGAATGCAAATGTCTTTGAGTAACTCTCTCCAACCCTGACTCGGGGTGGTGTGGTTAACACCTGTAAATGAACATTGGATGTCACGGGATCTCATGATACTCCGAGGGTGCACCATGTGCATTCTAATACTATAAGTTACATCTCAGAGCCCTCAGCATGCAGGGCCTATCACAGCATCCTGGCCATTCTTGGATTCTTGAGTTGAGTTATCCATCTTCCTGATTTCCTTTCTCTCCCCCTCTTAGACCTGGGCTCTAAAGTTTTCTGTGGCTTGTAGCTGGGCTGGTTGAATGCTCAGGCTGGCCTGCCATCTTGGCACTGTCCTGTAGTCAGGGAGCCCAAGACCCACCAGCATACAGCCCTGACTCTTTGCTGTATGCCAATGAAAACCAGGGTCACGCACCATGAGCTGGGGAACATGTGAAGCAAATGGCATTTACCAGAAGTTCCAGGGCTTTATGAGCCCTTCTGTGAAGCTTGCCTGCTCCGAGTGGAAAATTTTTGTTTTCTGGTTTTTTTTTTCAAAAAAATCTTTGGGTGACCTCCACAGCACCTGCTGCCCAGCAGAGATCTGGCCTGCGGGGCTGCTTCTGGGAGTGACAGGCAAAGGAAGAGATATGTGGCAAGCAATATGGCTGCAGGTTCAAAAGGCCAGAAAACAGGGTGCAGGCTCCAGTATGCAGGCTGGAACACAGATGTGCGCTCTTTCTTTCTCGTAGTAAATATATCCCTGTAAGGTTAGGCACAGATCCCTTATTTTCATAGCTTCAAATATCCCAAATAGGATATTCTTTTCTTGTGTAAAAAATATTTTATAAACAAAAAACCTACCATCAAAATCATCTTCAGCATAAATTTAAAACTTTAAAATAGCCCAATTTGGTTTAAGCAGCATTTGTATCTGTTGTTATCCTATGTTCTAGGAGGTCTTTCCATCTTATGGTATGTAGCTCATGTGTGTCCCAGGGTAGCTATGGATGTGGCCCAACACATTTGTAGATGATAAGGTCATGTGCCAATGGGAGAAGGTAGGATACCCCTGCTAGACACTTTTGAAAGATGTCACCAAAACAAGGAACAAGTGTCAAATGTGGATGGGTGTGAGGAATTTAATGCAGACAGGGAAACCATTAAGATAAAGTGTGGGAAAGTCTAAGCAGCAATTAATTCTGTGGAAGCTAAGGGGAGTTAAGTTCAGCAGGGCTGGAAAGAATGAGCCTTCATGAGTGTGTGTGTGTGTGTGTGTGTGTGTGTGTGTGTGTGTCTGTTGCTGGGAATGGAATCATCAAGAAGCTTCTGGCAAGAGAATAGAGTTCAAGTGCTGCCTGGGATACAGTGAGTTCAAGGACAGACTATGTAACTTAGCAAAATCTTGTCTGAAAATCAAGAGGGGAAACAGGGCTGAGGATGGAGCTCAGTGGTTGGAGCTTGCTTAGCACTTCTCAGGCTTCAGATTCAACTAATCTTTAATCTTCCAGTGGAATCAAAGGGCACAGATGACTTGGCTTGGTACAATCCCTAGCAAATCACCCACCCACAGAACCAACACAAGTATGTCCTGGAAGGGGCAGTGAGGAATCCACACAGAACCCCCTTCACCTCATCCAACTTGTCTCAGAAAGGGATTTCCAAATGACAGGTACACGTCAGTATCTACGAGTTAGCATCTGCTGACCTCTAGAGACTTCTAATAGCATATGTGGATCTCCAGCTCTGACCTTCTCAGAGACTAGAACCTGTGCCTTAGGTGGGGCAGGGTGGAGAGGAAACAAGGAGCCCAGGCTAGAAGGAGGTTGGCTGGGTGTCATTGGTCATCTGGACCTGAAGTTGTTCAAGAGAAGAAGGTGGGACGGACAAAAGCCAAACCAAACCAAACCAAAAAAAGAGTGAAGGATGTATATTTTTTTCTAAAAGTTCCTATGACTGATTGTATACAGAGAAAGAACAGATGAGTGAATAATGGATGAATGGGTGGATAGATGAATGATGGATGGATGGATGGATGGATGGTAGGTATAAAGTGATATAAGAGAAAAACTAGTGGTTGATAGGCCAGTAAGCTTCCTGTTAGTAGCTATCTTTTCTTACATGTTTTCATGAGCTAACATATTTTACAATGCTTGTTTTAAAATTAGAAAGTAATAAAGCCATACATGGTGCAGAAATTTAAAAAAAACAAACAAGGACAACTCCTGAACTTCAAAGCTAGTGTGTCCATCTACACTCTCACAGAAGTAACCCTGACTGGATTCTGGAAGTGTAGCCTACAGAAGAAGTAGGAAGAAGATGAAGGGTGTCATCAATGCATGGCTAGGGCCATGAGCTCTCTCTGGAAAGCCAGTTGGTGGTGACCCAAATGGCTATTGTGCTGGTAAAACTGAGTTTATAGTGAACTTTGTGCTCAAAGGAAGACTTTGTCTCAGCCAATTTACCCCATAGCTCAAGTTTCAGCAGATAATCATGTCAACTGAAGTTGGGATTAGCTTACTTCATCAACCAACGGTATCTCCAGAGCATCCAAGAGAAGTAGAATAGGAAAGAACCTTTTATAAGGTCTGGACTAGGCTGACTTACTACAGTGAGGGGCACATGTCCCTCCCCTGCCCTGCACAGCAAAGCAGACTGGGACTGTTCCTGCAGCAATCTCTGAAGCGGAGGCAACAAGCAAGAATTGATAAGTTCCTGGCCGGGCACTGGATAAAAAAAGGAGAGGTCAAGGGTCATTTTCCCCCCTTAGCCTAACACTAGGCCTTCCTGAGGCTTTTCAAGAAGCCTCTGTCTCACCATCAGGACTCATTTCCATTGCCATCCTCTGTGGTTCTCTGGGCTGGATGTCACCTCTGGAGAAGGTTCCTGTCTGGCAAAGCCTGCCCTGTACAAGAAGGACTTGGTTCAGAAGGAAGCATGGAAGGCATAATGCTTAAGCTGACCTGCATGGTTAGTGTCAGGCTTTGGAACTCTGGGCTTTTGGAAGACATTACACATGAAGTTCACAGGTCACTCTCTGAATCTGTAGACAAAGGGCTCTTGGAGACAGGTGCTTACCAAGCCAAGATACCATTCCTTTCAACTCCTGGAAGAGTCCCGGAGGCCACTCCTTTAGGATTATTGGGTAACTCTGGCTGGCAAAGCCTCTGAGTCACTCCCTTCTCTCTGGATCTCTGTTTTTCTCGTCTTTGAAGAGGTGGTGGTGGTGGGGATTAGATTAAATTCCCTACACTAGGCTGAGATAGCTTTGGGTAGAGCTTGTTGCTAAGTTTTTCATTTCTACAAGAAAAGCCACGAGACCAACTTAAGGGAAGAATGGTTTCTTTGGGCTCATGGCATGCAAGGCTTTGGCCCACAGCTATCTGAATCCATCACTTTTAAGCCTGTGGAGAGATGGGTACATTATGGTAAAAGACAGACGGTTACCCATGGTTACCCTCATTCTAGACAGCAAGTGAGGGTGGGGTAGGAATCAGAGATTAAGGGACTGTTTCCAGTGCCTTATTTTCTACAATGAGGCCCTGCCTCTGGGTTTCTACCACATTCTGACAATGCCACCAAATTCAGTCACAGCCCGAAAGATCCAATCTTTTCTCTCTGTGTCGCTAGCTTGGAGCCAAGCTTTCAATATACAAATCTTTTTGGTGGATGCTACATAACCAAACCATGTGAGAAGTCAAATCACTTTGTTAAGGGTTTATTCTCCCTATAAAGAGAATCATGATACTGAGAAATGCCAGAGTATCTCAGTGTGGGGTGAGCTCTTACTTGGTGGCCAAAACCAGTTTATGATACTCTCTTCGTTGGTGTCCGTGAGTAGTTACTGCTGTGGATGTTGTATCCTCTCTCTATCATTGTATATTTGAATGACATCTCTTCAGGCAGACACTTCAAACCTTGGCTCCCAACCTGTCTCAGACATGCTTTGTTTTCTACTACTTTTGTGGTCTCCCAGATAGAACATGGCTCAGCCTTGTCCCTCAGGAGGCAGATAGAAATCCAGAAGCACCATCCTGAGAATAGAAAGCCTTTGGGTTTTGTTCTTCTGTGTCTGCCTCTGTGGCAGACACAGCCTTTGACCTAGGGCCGGTCTAGAATTATTTGTCTGAAAAGAGTTAGAGCTGTCACTGTAGTCTGCTTGTGAGACCTAACACTGTAACCCATGGGCAAGTCATCCCATCTGCATCTTGGACAGTATATGTGGGAAACAACAGAGACCTAGTCAACAGAAAACTTACACACATGGGAAGGAGATTCCCCTTCACTCACAGACAGTGGCAGAAATGTCAGAGGACATTTCCCCGTGATGTTAGATAAGATGAATGTGTTCGTCTTAGGGTTTCCATTGCTGTGAAGAGAAACCATGACCAAGGCAACTCTCATAAAAGACACTTAATTGGGGCTGGCTTACAGTTTTAGAGGTTTAGTCCAGCATCCAGGCAGTTGTGGGGCTGAAGGACCCTAAAATTCTACAACTTGCAGCTAGAAGGGTGTCAGAGCCCACCCCCACAGTGACACACTTCCTCCAACAAAGCCACACCTCCTAATAGTGCCACTCCCTGGGTCAAGTGGATTCAAACCAGCACAGTGGTTATTTGGGGCCAGGCTCTTGCAAACGCTTAGAACACACTGTCAAACTGCACATGGAGCCTCCAGTTGGTTTTATTAGGCTATTTCAGCACAGCCAAATATTTGCAGTGTAAAGGATTCATGGAGCGTGCTGGTGGTCCAGGAGCTGGATGGTTGTACACCCAGTACATCCTTGAGATAGCTTTATGATTTGGTGACGGTCCTGTTTGATCCCTCCACCTGGAAATAAATTTGGATATACCAATAAATAAATAAATAAATAAATAAATAAATAAAATGTAAATGGCTCTGAATCCATCTTCCATCCTGGAAACCCTTATCTGGAGAGAACAGGAATTTTCTTTTTTTGTTTGTTTGTTTGTTTGTTTGTTTTACCTCTAGAACTGATTTATATTCAATTACCACAGTTCAGATTTTTCTACACTACACTAGAAGACAGAGCCAGCTCCCCTGCCAATCTTCACCCCTGGAGTAACAGGGTCTCCTAAGAGAGGATTATTGTGTAGTAGGCATAGCACAAGGCTGATCAGTTTGCTGTAATTAAGATTCAAAAGTGTGCTGGGCCTCAGTCTTATCTCCAGCTTGCTCCTTGATTCCTTCTCCACGGTCCTTGTTGTAGGTGGGAAGTGCCTCCGGTGGTCTCCCAGGAGGGCAGGAGCCTGCTTACCTACCAGAATGCCTTTCTCTGAACTTCCTCCAAGACAACCCTTTCCCTCCAGGTTCTCTGATTTCTTCAGGGAGTTAATTGCCAGTGACCTTTTAAAACAAAAAATCCCCTTGGGTGTTCCACAAAGTCAAAAGGAAGGACCAAGAGCTAGCAGGAAGCTGGGGTGGGGGTAGGGCTCACCTGCTAACAGTGACCCCATGTCTGGGGGCTGGGAACAGGAGGCCCTGTTTCTCAGTCTGTCTGGAAACCACACTGTTCCAAATGAGGCCTGCACAACGTTGGCCCCCATGCTTTTGTATAATCTTCTTCTAAACCTCGAATGGAGGCCACAGTGGCTGCTTTTGTCCCAGGTAATCACCGGATGGAATATTTTTTCCTTTCCAGTACCAGCTACTGTGGACCTCATAAGGAACGTTTATAACCCTGAGGTCTTTATGTGGCCTTCGATTAATAAACACGAACCCACCTTTCTAGACTGACTGGGAAACTATTTTTTTCCCCTGTGTGCCGCTTCTGTGTGCAGGGTCCATGAATGGGGTCTTTCAGACCTTAGCCTTTCGTGGCCAGCTATCAAAGTGTTGTTCATATCCAAATGGACCGCCTGGAGGTGCGGCCAGGGCCACCACAGCCCAAGTGGCCTCCCAGGGCGCTGTTCTGATGGCCACTCTGGCCGCAGGAGCAGACTGGTGACGGCCCAGTTTCTTCTCTGGGATGAATGCCGACCCACCAGGAGGAGGATGCGGACCACCAACAACCATTCTCCACTGATCCCTAAAATAACAAAGCTGGTGTTAACCCCTTTTGTGGTCTCCCATTTAGACCCTTATTTTGGGGGAAAGAGGTAACATTTTAAAGTTACCTCTTTCTGGCCTAATATTTTCCCTCTTCTCTCCTCACCCCTCCTCTTCTCTCTCTCTGCCTTTCTCTACATCCACCCTTCTATCATGTCAGTGTGAGATAGCTTCTAGAATCTTCTTCTATGTGCTGCAGCCCCAATCTCTGAGCTACAAAAGCTTTTCTGGGGCACAGGAAGGGAAGCGGGTAGTTCTAGGCTTGAGAATGGGAATGCCAGTTAGGTCCCTTGGAAAGACATAGAAGGGTGTGCCCCAGAACTAATCTAGCACCACAGGATCTGAGATCACAAGGAGTCTATCTGAGGAGACCAGAGGACATCAGCGTGGGAGTATTCAGTGCTGACTGTCAGCACTTGGCCACACTGGGTCTTAGGGGGAAATCCTGTCTAAGGAAAGAGTTCTTCACTTCTGGGGTTCTTTGACTAATGTCAATCTAAAATGGCAGGACCTCTGGGCTGCTACCCCACTGTGTGCCAGCACACAGGTCTGGGTGATATCTTCACGGAGAGGAGATGCTGAAGAGCAGAAGCAGATTTCCACTCTCATAAGGATCTCAGAACTGGAGAGGGAGCCATTGTGTACACGATGCTGATGAATACAATGCTTTTCTTCACCACATTCTAGGGCTTCAGGGCTCCTTGGATGGAGTTTCTTTCACTTCTACCCTAGATACTTATTTCTAGAGAGCAGAAGAGGAAAACTGTCCCTCCCCCCACCGAGCCCCATGCCTGCTTAGAGACCACCATCTGCCTGACCGCAGCACAATTCCCGCCCTACAGGGAATCACAGGAAATGAAATGACAGGGTTTAATTCTGGTAGCAATGGTGCCACAGAATGGTAGGTGGAAGGCTCTCTGCACAGCTCCATCTGTCTTTCAAAGCTTGCACTCTGGTGGCGCCTGCGGGAATCCCCGGCCTCCCACGTGGTAGGCTTCATGCCCTCAGCTTGTTTAAGGTTCCCAGGAAGCTAGAAGTCACCTTCCTTTTCTTTCTTCCTTTCGTTCTTTCTTTCTTTCTTTCTTCATATCTAAGTTTTAGGAAACAAAGCTGGCTGTGGAGAAGTGTGTTCAGGCCAGAATGTCCCTTGAAAACTTGCAGACAAGGACTCAGGGCTCCACCACAAGCTCATGGAGATTTAAGAAGACAGAGCTGATGTATTGGGGGCTTGAAAGAAGTTAGAGCAGATCCAGGGAAGTCGCCGGCAGGAGGGACAGGGCTATAATTACGCTGGTCTCGTTATGCTCATCTCTGGCCTGGTGCCGGACGCTTCTGTTGTATGGTTCAGGTTCGCTGGTGGTGAATTCTGGCTTTTGACAAGGAATGGTAGGCCCAGGAATTTGGTGTCTCTTCATTATCTCCATAGTAAACCCATACCCCAGAGTAAAGAATTGATCAAGTCCCCCATTTGCCAAGTTCAAGAGGAGGCAGCCAGGCCTGATGGAAACTCTTCCTTACTTGCTTGAACCTATTCTGAGGACACAATTCAGGAAGACTGGCTGACTTTATTTTATTTTATTTTATTTTATTTTTGAAACAGGGTTTCTCTGTATAGCCCTGGCTGTCCCGGAACTCACTCTATAGGCCAGGCTGGCCTCAAATTCAGAAATCTGCCTGCCTCTGCCTCCCAAGTGCTGGGATTAAAGGCATGCACCATCACTGCCCGGCTGACTTTAAAGTCCTGGTCAAGGGGATAGTTGTCTCTCAAAATTTTCTTCACACACATTCACCCTCCCAACACACTATATGCACCACATACACACACACACACACACACACACACACACACACACATACACACACCACATACACACATACACACACCACATACACACACACACACCCCACATGCACACACACATACCACATACACACCACACACACATACATACCACACACACACACACATACACACACCACATACACACACACACCCCACACGCGCACGCACACACACATACCACATACACACCACACACACATACATACCACACACAGACACACACGCACGCACACACACACCACACATACACAACATACAAACCACACACACACACCACACCACTCATACATACACATACAGACCACACCACACACATGCCACATACACACCACACACACACACACACACACACACCACATACCACACCACACACTCTCACAAATGTTTTAAAAAGTAAGGTTTTGATGAGAAATGAGAAACCCCCACAAGGCCAGGCCCTGATTCACACATTCATCCTGTCATGCTGAGGTCCCCAGAGTTCTTGCAGTAAGGTTTTCCTCTAGCTTTGTTAGCCTCAGAATATTCCAGTGCTAGGTGACCCAGTCGACATCTCTCCGGGCTGTGCGTTTCAGCTTCTACTACTTCCTAGTCTTGTAGCTATGACCAAATACCTGAGCAGAAGGGACTCAGGGAAAGACGGGTTTTTATTTTGACTCATAAGTCATCGCCTTGTGAAGGTGTGGCCCTAGGATTAGGAGTGGGGAGCAGGAAGAGGCTGGCCAACTTGTGTTCCCTGTCAGCAAGCAGGGAGAGAGATGGATGCTTGTGCTCAGCTCTTTTTCTGTTAAGTCTGAGACCAGGAGCCTATGGGGTGGTGCTGTATTCATTCAGAGTGAGGTTTCCCTTCTCCACCAAGCCTCTCTGGGCATGCCCTCACAGGCATAGCTAGAAATATGTCTTCTAGGTCATTTGGAATCAAACTGACAATGAACGTTATCCATCACATGTCTCCCAGGAAACCCAAGGAAGCTTCCCAGCTAGGAGAGGGGGATGGGCTGCGGAGATGTGTGAGGTGAGAGAGTGAATGTAGTTGAGAAGAGGAGGGGAAGGAATTTTACAAACCACTGCAGAAGGAAGCTGCCTGGCTTGGCCACCTCCCCAGTCTCCATTCACTTACCTCATCTCTTCCTTGAGCTTTGTCCCATCCAGGGGACACCCAGTGGCGCACTAGGCCTGACTGAATTCTTGCACTGAGAGTGATGTGGGTGGCGGCAGCTTTTGATGCTCCATAAGATAACAGCCCCTGAAGGACCAGACACCCTCCTCTGGGACACTTCCATCCTCTCCAGGATGGCTGGAGTTAGGAGTCTTAATCTGCCCAGGGTCTTATTAGTCACAGGTAGAAGTTGTGGGGGTTGGGGGGAGTAAAGAGGGAACATGTCGGGGGTACTCTTGTCACCTGGGACTTGTCTTCTTTCTGTTAGTTAACTTCCTGTCCTCAAGATGAATAGGCAGAGTCGGGGAGTGCCTGGACTACCCCATTTGAGCAGCACTGTCTCTCTGATCTGGGATGTGCTTCTGTGAGCCTGCCGGATGATGCAGCATTTGTGGGCAGACAGCACCTGTTCAGGGATACAGCTGAAGCCAGGACAGCCAGAGAGCATTCTTAGCTGCTGCCTCATGGCCACCCCCAGTAGCTGCTTGGTCTCTTTCCCATGTTCCCAAACTCAGGAACTTGTGTGACTCTGATGCCCGGAAGGCTCGAACAAGGAGGGGGCTTACCTACTGCATCCTGGGCTCCTAGCACTAGAAGGCTCTGTGATGCTAGGACTTCTGGGTCGTATCTGTGTCGTATCTGACTCAGAGTCAGGACACAATTTGGTTCTCTGTTTTGGCCAATAATCGAAGAGACAGAAGTAGAATTTACAATGGAGAGCTCAAAGTCCAATTTGTTTTAAGTTAAACAAGGTAAAAATGAGAGGTGCAAGTGTTAGCAAAGAGGACCGAGAAAGCAGGAGATAGAAGGAGTGAAAGGGGCTAGTTGTGGCTAGTGCCTGGTAAGCCATGGTGAGAAGGAGATACTTGCACAGTCATGCTGGTGAAACAGAAGCCCAAAGAGTTGGGTTCCACCCGTGGCATCCACATGGTGGAAAAGGGAGCTTAATCCAGTCTTTTAATGGCTGTATGTGTACAGTGGCATATACCCCTCCCCACACCAAATCAATAAATAATAAATAGACAGATAAATGACTAATAAATAAATAATAAACAAATAAATGTATTTTTAAAATACAAGTTGTTATTTTTAAAGAGATAGAGAAAAAGAAAGCAGTAGATTTTTTTTTTTTTTTTTTTTTAACAGACAAGAAATCACCTAAAGGCATTGTGAAGACGTCACAGCTCACAGTACTTTTTCTAAATAACCCAAGACATCAGGGAAGGGCCTCAAGAATCACAGAAAACTGAGGACAGTGCTTGCTTCCATGGGATGTCTTTAATCTATGGACCTTTAAAGAAGTTAAGGAATTTCCAACAATTAAGTCCCATCTCACCCCCTTGGAAAGGAGTGGGCTGTGTGCGTGCGTGCGTGCGTGCGTGCGTGCTTGTGTGCGTGTGTGCGTGCTTGTGTGCGTACGTGCGTGCGTGTATGCTGGTGTAAATGAGCTCACAGTGTGTGCCTGTCTAGTCCGTACTCACAGCCTGGTGTCCCTCTGGGTGGAATCTCAGCTCACAGAAGCCGCCCCGCCCACCCACCGTCACCAACCTGCACCTTGACAAGCAAACAACAAATGACAGGGATGTTTGGTTAGGGGGAAAAAGAGGACATTTCTATTAATTGTAAATAGATAAATGAAAATATAACAATTCAAATTTTAAAGAGAAATTTTATAATCTTAATTCATTAAGATTTTGCTTTCTTTCTCCTCCTGATTCTCTTCACTTTGCCACTAGAGCATTTGCCACAGTAGGGCATTAGAGTGAGTTAGACATTTCCTTTGGAGGTAGGATAACAGGTCAGTTTGTAGAGCATTGGCCTAGCACACACAAAGCCGTGGGGTTTAACCCTCCGTACTATACAAACCAAGCCTGTCATCGAAGTGCTCAGAAGGTGGAGGCAGAAGTACAAGGAGGTCAACTGAGACCAGCCTGGGCTATACCAGGAGACCCAAAACGCTTTTTCTTTTCTTTTTTTTTTTCTAGAATGAATGAGAGGAAAAATAAAAATATGAAAATGTCTTTTTTTTTTTTTTTTTAAAAAAAAAGATAGAGAGACCCTGGTCCTAAGTGCTGGGCAGTTGTACTTTAATAATGTGTAGTGACATTGGGTTTGTAAAATGTCTCAGCATCACAGACTCTCAGGGGTTTCATTTGAGTACTCTTTAACTTTACTTCCAGGACATATGAGTTTATGTATGTGGGCAAGTATGTGTGCGTATCCATTTGTGTAGGTGGTTTGTATTTGCATGTGTGTGAGTACACATGTATTTATATTTTTGTGGAGTCCAAAGGACAATCTCCAGCGTCATCCTCAGGAACACAGTCTACCTCCTTTGAGACAGGATCTCTCATTGCTCTGGAGCCCATCAGTTAGGCTAGGCTAGCTGGCCACCCAGCCTCTGCATCTTTCTGACTTTGCTTTCTATCCCAGGGATTCCCAGTCACCAAGCCTAGCTTTTCATGAGGATACCAAGGCTTGAACTCAGGTCACCCTGCTTGTGAGGCAAGTACTCTTCCTGCTGAGTCACAGCCCTGCATCTTTCAGAGGATGCCATCGACCCAAGAACATTTCCTTTCTAAATTCCTGGGAACAATTATTCACATCATGAACACGAACAGGTCATAGCTGGTCTCAGCTGGCAAGGGCTGGCCAACCCTAGAAGTCACCTGGCTCACACATGATGCTGTAATTAATTTACTTGAGTATCTCCCTTTGGTTGAAGTGGTGGTGCTGTGTGCCTCCCTAGACCTGAGGGGGATGCTTCAAGTCCCCAATATGTCAGTGTAGATCTGAGGAAAGCCCCCTCTTTCTCCTATAGACTCTTCTTATTACCTTGTTCTCTATCGTACAGATGTCCCAACTGTAAGGATCAACAAAATCATAATGATTTAAACATTTAAATAGTTAAATCAAATGATTAAAATCAAACTCGAGCTTAAGTTTGAAGGGAGGCAACGTTTTTTTGTAAATATGTTGGATCTACAGAGACTCTTTTGTAGATATATGGCATATTAATACCACAGTGCAGTCTGGGGGCAGTATAGTGGCAGTCAAGGAGGGAGGTGGCCTGCTGCTTTTCACCCCGATTACTCAATAGGCTTTGCCCGGTGCTCGCTCAGAGGAGCCGGGAGGCCTTTGAGAACATCTCGTTGACTCACAGCCACAGAAGTCAGGAAATTCCCGGTCGATGCTTTCATTTCACCCTCTGCTAACCCTGCAGAGAAAGCATAGGTAGGGTCAGACAGCAGGCCATTTCTAAAGAGGAAAAAAATCAAAGCGCTGCTCTTGCTGCTGCATGCCTGTGGCGGGGCATGGAGTCCTAACAGGCCTGGCTGAAGTCACAGGATCGACCTCAGCACTGGTGACCCTGGGGGCAGCCAGGCCTGGGCTGTTTCTTTGCTCTGTATACTTTTTTAAAAGTCCCCCCCACCCCCTTCGTTGGCTTCGACTCCTGGTAGAGACCAGCATCTTTCCTTTTGGACAACACTAGATGCCCCAAGGCTCCTCCTTCTAGTGGACAAGGCCAAATTTAGAGTCGGGGCTGCTCATTTGAGCTGTGTATATAATTGAGCCTGGCACAGAAGGTTATCATTAGAAGAATGGCATGAAAGTACAAGAAAGGGGAGGCTAGACCCAAATTAGAAAAAAAGGACCAGAGGGAGAGATGTGGAGGCGCGGCCAGGAGGCGTGGCCTGGAGGCGTGGCTTCAGCAGGAGCCACAGAGGAGAAAGTACTAGTTAGAAAAAAACGCCGCCTTCCTAGGACAGTTAAGGAAGCTAGGGTGGGCACTGCCATCTCTCAGGACTGTGTTAGGTCTTGGGAGCAGACTCTGCTCTGGACCTGTTTGCAGCATGGGAAAAAGGCATATCCAATTGGCATTCACGTACCAAGTGTCTCCTTTTGTCTCCAAGACAGAGGGCCTTGGAGAATCTAGGTCTTATCTCGGCTCCACACCCCCACCCTCCCAGCCCCCACTTCCTGAGAATTCTTATGTACAGCTGTGCTGTACCGAGCTTTGGGGAACAGAGACCATCATCTTCAGATGGAGTGCCCCGTTGTTCACCCAAAATGCGGGCCAGAGGTTGGCAAGGGCCACTATGGAATTGATTGAGGTGCTTGTCTTGGCAGAGCTGGTGAGTGGCCACATGTACACACACCTGTCACCTGTCACCCTTGGCAACTTAGGAGGTCTTTGAGGTTTACTGTGTGAGGGAGGGGCTTCAGGAGGCACTAATCCTGTGTGGCCAGGCACAGAGCTGCCCAGTCCACCCAACAGTCCCGGCCGCCTTTCTTGCCTGCTGACTCATGCCAGGGTTGGCACAGTGGGCTTCCGGTTGTTTCCCAGCGGCTCGCCAGACTGTCTCTCCTACCAACATTCCTAGTGGTGTCCTGGCTCCTTATGACCCTGGGTTCTAATATTCTTGGGCTCCTTCAGACTACCCGGGCTGGCGGCTCTTCAGCCTGCCTGGACTTGTTAAAAGCAAAATGCCGTCTTTTACAGCCCGTTTTTTCCGGCAAGTTCACAGGGAAGTCTGCCTTTTTTACAAGGGAGATGGCCCCTTGGATGATCTCTTGCCTCGGTGGGCAGGGAGCCTGGGCTTCTGCAGGGTCCTCAGGACCTAGCATTGGAATTGTTTCTGCGGGTTTTTTTTGTTGTTGTTGTTTTATTTTTTATTTTTTTTAATGATAGTTTAGAAAATGAAGTTCAAAGGTGAGGGGCTCGCTGGAAGGAAGGATTAACTGTGTCGACTTGGGAGCAGTTCAACCCTGGAAACAGAGCTGAGGAACATGATCTATTTTGAACATTCTCTCCCTGAGCCAAGGTCCATTATGGCATAGAAACAGTGTTTGCATTTTGTGCCTTTCTTTCTCCATAGGAAAGAAAAATTCATGGCAAAGAATATGCAGGTTGTACAAACACCTTGAGTCCCCCACCAAAAGCTGTTCCATATAGCCACATGGAGTCTCTGTCCACATGGGTGTGTTCACAGACACATGGAGATATCGTCCACACACTGAATGTATCAGCTACATTAAGAGGTGGCAGAGTAGTCCTGTGTAAATGGAGAGAAGCTTCTCTTGGGGCTTTAAAAAAAATGCCATAAAACCTACGCTGGCTTAAATTGCAAAGAGATGTATAAAAGGCTAATCTGAGCAGGGCAGAGGCCAGCATTCTCAGTATAGTTATGTAGGGTGGCAGCAGGAGTTTCCTTTTTTTCTGAAATTCAGTCTATTCCTAGAAAAACAATTGCTTCAAATACCGCAAGTTTAGACCCACTCTGTTGGTCCTCTGTCAGTGTCTTAGGTGCTCAGGAAGGACACATGGTTCTTCGGATTTCATCTTTCTGCCTCCAGCCACCAGTTGGCAGCCAGGGGAATCTTGAAGAAGCAAATTATATCTGTCTTGTGCCTACTTAAACTCCACAGTGGCTTCCACTGCCTGTTTAAAGTTGGCATCCCTCAGTTTAGTAGATACCTCTCTCCTCTTCTCTCTCTCTCTCTCTCTGTGTGTGTGTGTATGTGTGTGTGTGTGTTCTGTATATGTTTCTGAATATCTGTGTGCCTGTATGTGTTGTTTGTAGTTTTTGCTACCCCACCTTACGTTCCCGGGCTGTCCTGAGTTTGTTTTTCTGGGCTGCTCTGAATTTTCGTCTCTCCCCTCCAAGTATCTCCAGATCTTCTTGCCCTCTCCTTTCCCTTAGCCAGCGGGAACCTGGAAGTCTCGCCTCTTTCTTTCCCCCCAGCCACTGACTGCTGACATCTTTATTGATAGATCAAAAACCAATTGGGGGCAAGGTAAACACAGATTCCCAATTAAATCAAAGCATCAGAACCACTCCTCTCCATGTATGTGGGAACATATGGGTACCAGAGACTGATGTCTTGTGCCTTCCTTGATGGCTCTTCACCTCAGTTTTTGAGACAGGGTGTCTCTGTGAGCCTAGAGCTCAAGGACTGGGCCAGACTAACTGGACAAGCTCCAGGGAACTGCCTATTTCCCTTCCCACTGGTGTTGGGATTGTAAGAGTTGTCACCATGCCCAGCTATTTATGTGGGTTCTGGGGATCTGAACATAGGCCTGTTCACCAAGAACTTCATGAGCTGAGTTTTCTCCTTGAGGGCCATGGAGTTCTGAAGCATATACAATTTTTTTGCACATTTAGGGCTTGTGCCAGTGGACCTTTGTGGCCCCAAGGAAGCATCAACTCAGCTGTGAAATGCTTGCATTGCAAACATTTTGCTTAGGAAGCGGGGGAGGGGGGTCTAAAAATATCAATTTTTTTTGCCACTGGCATCCACAGTCTCAACAGAAGCTCTTAGTAGCAAAACAACCCTTGCCCCATCCTTCTGACTCAGCTTTTGGGGCATTTAGGGTCCAGGGTTAGGTAAGCAGTTCTATCCTTGGGGACTTGCTGGGGTGCTTTGCCCACACTGTATCCATAGCAACCTCAGCAGCACATTATTCATTCGATCCCTTTCTGGACAGTTTCAGAAATGTACACACAGCTATGTTCTCCTATGCCTGGGGAACTCGTGACTCGAGATGTCTCAAGTTCCACCTCTCTTGTCACAAGTTTCCCTGTTTTACGGCCGTGAGTGAAGTATAGTCCACATTAGTGCACCATTGCTGTCGTTCTTAAGGGCACAGCTCAGTGATACTGGGTACATTGATATCACTGTGTAGCCACCACCACCATCTCTCTCCAGAACTTTCATATCCCTCAGCTGAAGTTCTGCACTTAGTAAACACGTCTCTCCACTCCCTAGCACTAGGCCATTGTCGTGGCCCTTTCTGTCTCTGTGCATTTGTCTAGTTCGGGAACTTCATCTAAGAGAGCCAGATGGTATTTGCACACTCACTTTCATGATTGCGCTATTTTACCTAGTATTAAATTTTCAAGGTATGACCATGTTGTAGAAGGTATCTGGTTTTCTTCCTTTTCAGGGCAGAATAGTATTCCTTTGTATGTGGACCTCTTCCTTCTGTACCACAGTGGACCTGTTTATGGTGTGAATAATGTTGCTGATACCCTACATGCACAGATTCCTTTGACTTCAGTATCTCCTTCCTTGAAGGAACCCCAAGCAAGCACCCTTTTTAGCTATACCCAGGCTGGGTGGCTGCCTCCCCACCCCCACTTTGTAGCACCTTCCCTTCTTTAACTCAGTGGCTGACCAGGACCCTGACTCCTTAGCTCAAGAGACTGAAAAGCTGGGTAGCTTACACAGACATTCACACACACACACACACACACACACACAGAGGCCCATCACAAATGTTTCTTCTGCATTATCTCATGCCTCTGAAACACCTGTCCTATCCATGACAAAGTAGCCTTTCTAGACAGAAGCTACCTGCTCTGGGTCAGGGTACTGGGTATCTCTCTTTGCTGAGCCTCAGTTTTCTCAGTGGTATAAAATTAATGGCAGAAGCCGTGCCAAGTTGGCCATGAAGATTAGTGGAGTGAATGCATGATTTTGTACTTAGTAAGAAGTTACTGAACATGGGCTATTACTGTCAGTGTGGCCTGTGCCATCTTGGGGACTCTAGACTGTCTCATGCCTGCTTCAGAGCCTTTCTGTTCTCTCCTAATGAGGTGCCCAGGCCCTGCTCCCCCACTGAGCATGTCCTGGGAGATGTCTGCTGAGAACTCAGTATGAAACTGAGTCAGAAGTCTGTATAGACTTGACTCACCAGGTCTTCAAACCAGAAGATCACCCCGTGGGGCTCATGACATTCCTGGAAAATAAAAGAAGTGAATATTATTGGGCTGAGTTCATCAGACACTTGTTCAGCCCTCCCTTTAGTGTGTCTGCTGTTCTGAAGGGAGCGGGCAGCCATCCAGCCAAGCCTGAGGCATCAAAGGCCAAGGCACAAACGCAGCACTGAGAGTCTCTGCTCCTTCAGATACCTCACCCTCTTCCCACAGACCTGCTCTGCTGCAGGCCCGGGGCTAGAGAGTTTCCCCGCCCTCCAGGCTCCTGGGAAAATGTTTCCAAGGGCTGCCTCTGCTGAGGTGTGTCACAACTGAGCCTTGCTGGAGGCCTGGGTGTGGCTGGGAAAAGGCCACCCAGACTCCAGAGAACAAGAAAGAGAAAGTTTCCAGTCTGAACCATTGAACTAAGGCCATTTCTCTGGTCCTTCTCCCTTAATCCCCACATCCTGGCCCAGTAATCGGACTTGTCCTCTTTATAACCCAGTTGCCTCTCCAGAGCTACCCAGAAGCAAACATGGCCGCTGTGTGGTGATTCTTCAAGCTACCCAGAAGCAAACATGGCCGCTGTGTGGTGATTCCTCATCCCTGCCTATAACAATGTAACCTAACCCATCTGCCCCTGCTTTACCCAATGCCTGCCCTTTGTTGGGCTTGTCAAAATCCGAGAGAGAGAGAGAGAGAGAGAGAGAGAGAGAGAGAGAGAGAGAGAGAAATAGAAATAGAGAGAAATAGAGAGAAATAGAGAGGGAGAGAGGTTTTTTCTAAGAGTTCAGGATCTGAGGTGCCACTCCTGACCAACTTAATCCTAATTTGCTCTTTAACAGAGGAATGCTGTGGACAACATTTAGTTTGAAACCACTTCTCTAGAACATCCTGTATGGTATATTTCTCTTTGATTTCCACAGAGGTATCTTGTCTGCCACAAGGATTACAAATATAAAGCTAGTATCGTTCTTAAGAAAGTCGGTGGAAACAGTCTGCCTAGCTTCTCCTTCTTCATTTCCAACTCAAGGGCAATTATGGACCAGACACACATATACTTCATGCTTTGTACAAGACAATCTTAGAAGCCAAAAGGAAACTGAGGTGGGGTTGAGGAGTGGCAGTTCAAGTCTATAGCAGAAAGTGTCCAGGACATTTCTCTGAAGACACCTTCTGAGGCATGGTGGTGACTGTGCTCAAAGGTTGTCAGCTGTGGAATGGATTCATCTCTGGTCAGACATGATTCTCAATCACACAAACTGGGTTTCTGAGCATCTGGGGCCCATGAACAATGGAAGGACCTTGTTGGATGCTGAAGTCAGGACAGATGAGGGATACATCCTTCACCATATTTCTAAAAAGAACTTCTCTGAGGGCCAACCCACTGTCAGACAGAGCAGTCTCTTGGGGAGAAAGGGGAACTTCCTTTCTGGTAGTGATGATGCAAGCTGTCTTGGTCACTCTCACTTGACACCCTTCTTGGGTGACTACAGAGGGACTCCAGCATGATCTACCTTTGTAGAGCCTGGGATTATCCAAGAATGGGGCAGAAGACACAGATGGCATAGAAACCAAGAGCAAATAAATACTTGCAGGAATTGGAGGAGGGGATTCAGACGCTTGACTTCAGGGACTCTCAGGACCCCTTGTAGAGTGATCATGGAACATTCACTCACAGATAGTAAATGTGCTTGCTGAGGCAGCTGAGGTGTGTCATCTGCCTGGATGTGGGCCCCTTGATAGGAGGTCGGTAGCCTTGTTGTCATGCCTAGTCTTTAAGAGCTGCTATCTACCCAAAGGTTCAAGGGCTCAGTAGAAGGCTCACACAGGGCTGTGCATGGCTGTGACACACATCACTGCCACTAGCTACAGACTGGACAGTGTATTAGTCCTGAAAGGTCATTGGAACTTCTTAGAACAATGATGAAATGAAGTCAAGGTCCCAAGGAAGAGAAATGGCTTCCCTGAGTCCCACAGTGCCTTCTGTCCCAGCAAGAATTATTATGAACTCTTTCAATGTTGTATTGAGACTTCAGTGTTGCTGGCAATTGTGTGTGTGTGTGTGTGTGTGTGTGTGTGTGTGTGTTCATATGTTTAACACAGTCCTGAGATCCTTGGCTGGGCTCCCACACTGCCTGCTTCCTTCTTGGGACACCACCTTCTTCACACACCTCATTGCTGGATATTTCTCTGAGTGGCAGGAAATCCAGTTGCACATTTTTTGTTGTTAATTTCCTTAGCATTTAATATGCAGTTGGTCATGGAGATAAGAGAGATGCCCACATAACCTTTTCCCTTTTCTTATCTGACAGATTCAGAGCCCAGCACCTTGGATTCACCATCTTCCACCACCCTGTTCCTGTCCTCAGAGGAGCCTGGCCCCTCTACAGCAGCTCTGCCATCTCCATCCTCCTCCTGTGAGCCCCAGCCCTTCTCCCCAAGCCCCACCATGTTGCCTTCTCTTCTGAAGCCTCTGTCCACTGTCTCTACAGCCCCAGCCCCTTGCGTTCCTCGGCGCACTGGGCTCTACACCATCGTGACCTCCTCCCCAGAGGCTGTGCCTCACCTTGTTGACTGGCTGCCAAGCTGCCCCACAGCCATGTCTCCTGGTGTCCGAGGCAAGGATCGTGAGCGGCCACAGACCATGCTGGCCCCAGCCCCAGCTTCAGAGAGGGGTCACAGTCAGCATGCAGGCCTTGCCAGCGATGATCATGCTGAGCATTCTGGAACCTCGCCACCACCCTGTGCTCCTCCAGCGACTGCTTCCACCTTGGAGGCCAGTGTTGGGGACATCCTGGTGGAGCTACGGACAATGAATGGCCATCTGGACATCATAGCAAAGGCCCTCACTAAATTGGCCTCTTCTCTTGTGCCCCAGTCTCAGCCTGTGCCTGAAGCACCAGATGCCAATTAACGGAGTTGGATCTCCTGAAACAAAGGGATGCTGAGGGCACCACACATCCTCACTGACTCCTCTGACTCTGTATCTTCTGGAGACAAGCAAAATCAGTGGAAGAGCCAGTTACTCAGCTTGGTTTGCTTACAGAATGGATGCCCTTGGCCTGTCACTCAAAGGATGGCATGTCTCCTGCTGGCTCCAAGACCTGACAAGCTGTAGCCTTTCTGTTTCCTTTCATCTTCAAACGCCTCTCTCTTGTTTTAAATCCCTGATAGAAAAAGCACCCCCAGAAGGTCCTGGGACAAGGTGATTAGAAAAGCAATGTTTCCTTCCCTGTCCACTGAACCCTGAGCAAATCGAGGGCAGGGAGAGGAGGTCCTGTCATCAAAACACCCTCTGGGGCCCCTCCTGTCCTCAAAACACCCTCTGGGGTCCCTCTGGCATTCCTTTCTAGAGATGCTAATGGTGTGTCCACCTCCAGTAGACTCCAGTGGGTTTCACATATCTCTTTTAAAAGTATCTTTAGAAAAACAAATTGATATTTTTTTCTCATTTATACCTACATTTCAAAGAGTTTGGGAAACAAGGAAGGAGGACAAGGACAGAACAGAAAAACTGGGGGGGTTTAAGTCCTTCTTGTGAATAAGAAAGTATCTTGTGTTGCGAATAAAGTGTGTGTCTCTATGCTCTGAGCTCTAGGTTTTGGACTCTTCTCTTCACAACTCTCTTCTTTTAGGTCATCAGGCCCACTTAGCCTCCCCGCTTACTCCTGGCATCTTCAACTGTTTTTACCACTTAGGACGAAGAAGCAGCTGAAGGTTCTCCTGAATCTTAAAACTCTCAGATCTCCCTAAAGCTAATACATTCATCTTTTCCTCTCTGAACCTGAATAGAAGCCTAGTGAGAGACAGTAGCCAGTGATGGAGAAGCCAGCATCCCTGGCCTCTCTGCTCCTTAGATGCCTGCCACTTTCCCCAGCAGAGACAACCCAAATTGTCTCCAGATGTTGCCAGTTTTCTTGGGTTGAGGTCCACTGACCTATATAGAAAGTTATAAATTTGCAAACCCCCATGTTCTGCCATAACTTAACTTCTCTTGATGGGGGCAGGATTCTTCCCCACCATCTCTTTTAAATCAGAACATGGAGGCTGCCAGCCCAGGGGGCAGAAGACAATCCAGTACCCTTTCCCCTGGAAGAAACCTAGGATCTGAAAGCATACCACACTGTCACTGAGCATTTTTAGGGTTCACAACTGGTACAAGAGCTAACAGTATGGTCCGTTCAGTTGCCCCCGTTTCTAGTACTTCTCAGACCTTGGTGGGCAGGACCCATGCAGAGGAGACCCAGTGAAAACTCAAATCTGATTGTACGGCTCTGGGGTAGGGTTACAGACTCATACCTCTAATCAGCTCCAAGGAGGACAGTGACAATTTTCAAGAAACACTTTGAGTTGCAGGTGAATTATGTTCTTCCAGGAGCTTGAACTTGAATCTGTATTCAACAGCTGTCTAGAGTCTAACATCTAGCTAAACATTTCTGATAGCTATTTGAAGGATCTCTCTCTCCCACTCACCGTGTGTGTGTGTGTGTGTGTGTGTGTGTGTGTGTGTGTGTGTGTGTACTAATCATCTACTTTTAAAGGGCTTTTGGTGATGATCATCCCAGTTCAACACATTAACAGAGTATCCAGGGACACAAAGGAAAGTCAGATCCCATCCTCCAGGTCTCATAACGCACACTAAGGGGTCATCAGATTTCCAAGCTGTGGGAACAGTAGTATTCACAACCAGGCTAGGCTTCCTTCTTGTGGGTTGACTTTGGGGTAACCTATTTAAGACCTGTGAGCTTTCATCTGCTTGTTTGTATCAAGTGAGGCTATCACCTACTCTGCAGACACAGACCCTAAGGTGAAGGGATGTGACAGTCTAGAAGTGCTACCCGAACACCTGTTTCTAATCTCTATACTGTATCCACCGGAGGCCCTGTTGCACAAGGGGGTCCTATATTCAGATCTCGGATACTATGCCTCTATCTCTAAGGGATGCAGTGTCTCTTTATTGTTATCTTGTGTTTATTTTTTCAGACATGGTCTCATGCATCCTAAGCTTCCCTGAAACTCATCATGTAGCTGTGGTTAACCTTGAATTTCCGATCCTCTTGTCTCAGTCATCCATACATTGATGTTATAGGCCTGTCCACCATGCTGAGTTTATGTAATGCAGGGGATCAAACCCAAGGACTCCTGAATTCTAGTCAAGCACTCCACCAACTGAGCTGTACTCAATCCTTTATTTGTTCTATTATATTTCATTTCATCTCTTTTTTCAGGAAGGGAGCCCTGTTCCCAAAGGGGTCTGCAGGCTGACCAGTGTGGATCTCCACCCTGACAGACAGGAACCTAGCAACTGTCTTGTTAAAACCAAACACCCAAGACTGGGAAACCTAAGGCAACACAATAGCATTTCTCACACTTCTGGAGAGCAGGAAGTCCACAGTCGGGGAGCTGACAGTTCTGGTGTCTGGTAGGGGTCTCCTCTTCACTTCTGAGGTGCTACCTTTTGATATGGTGTAGCACACCTCTAAGCAGAAGCAGGATGAGCGATTTTTGGTCATCTTTGGCTACGTATGGATTCAAGGCTAATTTTCTATACTTGAGACCCTGTCAGAAACAAACAACAAACAGATAAGAAATGGTGTTTCCTTGTTCTGTCTTCATGAGCTAGAAGGGCTGGAAAGACCTTGCTAGGTCATTCCTTCCATTCCTTCAGAGGGAGTGGAGCCCTAGCTGGGTGTAGAGGCACACACCTTTAATCCTATCACTTGGAAGACAGGCTGGTGGATATCTGGAGTCCAGGCCAGCCTGGTCTATATAGTGAGACATTGTCTCAAAACAAACAAATGGAAACTAGAGTGGATTCCTGAGGAGTTCATCAGTTCCTCAGAGTCTTTGTCCTCTGTTACTATCTCATTGTTTGTTTGTTTTTTTAAGTTTTTTTGAGAAGCTAATGTGTTGCAGTCTAAGCAAAATACCTCTGGGAACTAGCCTTGGCTACCTTGCTCTACCAGAACCATATCTACACTGCAGTTATCAGGCTCCTGTGCTGCATGCTCCCCATACTGGGCCTCATTTAGAGCTTCCAATCACTTCGTAAGCAAAATGAGGAGCTAGGCCCCGTACCTCCATTTCACCTTGGCACAGAGAGGCCATGTGATCTGTCTGTGGTCACTAACAGAGTCTGGATCTTGTCCATGCCGGGGTTCCTGGCTGTGACTCTTCCTGCTCCACTGTCTTTCCTCCTGTGTGGCAGCAAATGGACTCCCTGAATCTAAGAGGTCCCTGAGAAATGAGAAGATGCCAGGAAGCAAACAGGAAACAGGAAAACAAGGCTTCTCAGCATCTCCTCTCTCTGTCCCTTTCTGGCTACAGCGTCAATGATGTCATACATCCTGGGGCTGGGGAGAATGGGAAGGAAGTGCTGGAGGACAGGACAGTTGTGCCATGTGGGTGGCTAAAAGTATCCACTTCCCATTGGGTCCTCTGAGGTGAATGTTCCTCACCACATTACAGGCCCCAAAACATCACCTGCTACTATTCTATGTCATTTCCCTCCTCCCGAGCCACCTCAGGACACCTGATTTAAACAACCAACTCTGCTCAGAGGCTCAGAAAATGTCAGGCTCTCTGCAGGTCTCTGTACTGATCAGATCAGAATCCAGAGGCTCAGGCGCATTGCTACCACGTTATCAGTAAGCAAGGACTCCACTATTTGTCTGCGCAGGGGTGCTGACTCTGTTCTTTGCTTCCATGAAGAATGTTGGCTAGGAAGCCAGTAAGCCAGAGAGGCCTTAGTTGTCTCTACTGTGGCAATTCCTGGCTCTCCTGGAGTAAAAAGCTCTGGGGTTATTGTCATCCCAGCAGCTACTTGAGTTCTGAGCCAATGAGAGACCCTGTCTCAAAGAAACAATGGTATAGGTTGTTTGTAGCTGTCAGGCATCTCTGTATAGATACATACACAAGTGAATATACAAGTACCATAAGGTGAATGTTCAGGGCTGTGAAGATGGCTCAGTCAATAAAGCTGTTACCTTGAAAGCTTAAGAACTTAAGTCTGGTCCCTAGAACCCTCACATAAAAAGCAAGGTGGTGGCGTAGACTTTTAACCCCAGTGACCAGCTTAATCTACTTGGTGAATTCCAGGCCAGTGAGAGACTCTGTCTCAAAGAACAAAGAAACAAATAAACAAACAAACCATGGCAAATAGTATCTGAAGATTGACAGGAGAGGTTGTCCTCTGTCTTTTGCCCACAGTGCATGGCATACCCACATGCCCTCTACGAGTATGCCTGCACATGCACGTGCACACACACACACACACACACACACACACAAATAAATAAATAAGCAAACATGCAAAGCCTTTGTGTGGCCACCAGAAAAGTCTTACAAGGCTCTTGGATCCAGCATTTCCCTCCTAAATTTGCAAGGTATTTCTGGCTTGCATTCCCTTGGGAGGATGCTCACGTTCAGGGCTAGCCATCCCTTCCTGAGTGGGCCCCACATGCTATCTACACCATCTGTACAATGTTCAATGCCATCCGGGCATACAAGAGGCGCTCAATAGATGTTGATGGAAGAAACAGCATCAAACCAATTCTGTCAAAGGTGTGGTCCACCCCTTGCTTCCTGAGGGACAGCTGGATGGAGATGAAGGCTTGTCCAGTGGCCAGTCTTAGTCCTGGCCTGGGAGGGAAGGTCATGATGACCTGTCTCCACTGCAGCTTCCAGGTCTCGCCTTTGCTTGTTTTCTGGGAGCCTCAGTGTCTGCCCACAATGGCATGGCTCCTTCAGCCACCGAGATTCTTGGCACAATATACCTGGGGCCACATACCTTGTTTCCATGGTGAATATGGCAGGGATGACAGCCGTCCTTGGCTTTTGCTCACTCTCTTGAGTGTCCCTGAGTTGGGCTGTGCCAACCACTCCACTCCACAAGGGGGAGTTTTCTGTTGTGGGGTGGTCACCTCAAACTTGGCTGGGCTTTGAGCTAGAGTAAAGAAACTAATAGATTTTCTTGTAGTCTTTTTTCCTGATGTTCCACTCTATTTCCAAAAGGGGGCTAAAGTGCCTACAGGGAATATTGAATTTGGAAGGAAACTTGGGTGTCTGCAGACCTCCTTCATCCCAAAGACAGAGACCGGAAAGGTTACCAAAGCCAAGTGAGCTTGGAGCTGGCTGAGACAAAAGCACCTGCCACCTAAGGCCTGTGTTCCCTCTTCTGTGGCAGTTCTGGTTCTCCTGGAATGAGGGTTTTCAGGGTTACTTCCATCCCATGAGATATGGAAGGACAAAAATGCATGCAGTGGTCAGGTACCTCCCCTCCCCTCCCACAATGGACAGACATATGAACAGATGGACACACACACACACACACACACACACACACACACACACACACGGAGTAATGGATCAGAAGCCATCTTACAAGCAAAATGTTTTCGTTTCATCTAAACTAAGGATCAGCGGGCTATGCTTGGTGACCAGCTTTTGTTAAGCTTGTAGGCCCAGGGGGACTTTGGGATACTTAAATTGCTGCACAAGAACTAGATTCCAGCCTGTCTGTGGTAGCACACGCCTTTAATCCCAGCACTTGGGAGGCAGAAGCAGGCGGATTTCTGAGTTCGAGGCCAGCCTGGTCTACAGAGTGAACTCCAGGACAGCCAGGGCTACACAGAGAAACCCTGTCTCGAATAATCAAAAAAAAAAAAAAGAACTAGATTCTAGAACAGAGACTATATGCGATACCTGGTGATACCCTGTTAAAAATGTCTATACCCTGGTTCCTCTGTAAGAAGCTTGACAAAGCCTGGCTTAGATGCTTTGCTCAGCTGTTCACAGGGCCATGGTTCTAAGTCGTCTCAGAGTATCTCTATACTCTTTACAGGTAGGGCTGGCCACCTTCCTGGGACCCAGATCTGACACTGTAGCTTGTCTCTGTCATCCATCAGACACCAATGACCTTTCTTATATTTTATGTTGTTGCTATTTCACCCCCGCCCCTCCTGTGGTAAATTACAGGAAATACCTTAAGGCAAGTAGGGTAAATTAGAGCTCAAAGGTCTGAGGAGGTGACACAGCTGCTCAAGGTGTCCTCATGGCCTAGCTAGACAGAAAGTAGCTGAGATGTTGCCAGGGGTAGGGTTGACCTGCATTGGAGACTGTGAGCAAACACCAGCCAACAGCATCACAAGGAAAATATCTTTCCTGTGAGAGAGAAATATAAAGATGTTTGCAATCTGGTTACCTCTGTTTCCTCCCTACCATGGCAAGATCTCAACTAGTTCCTGTCTAGCCACTTGTTTCTTTTTAAGTCAGTAAACCAGAATAGCCACAAATCAAGCCTGAAGTACATGATAACCCACTGAACTCTGCATAGCCTCAAATGGGCTTTCTCTGAGCAAATAAACACCAACCCCAATCCCTGTAGCTGGGGAGTGTCCAGTGAGTTTCCAACTCAGCTGAAACTTCAGCTTCAGGCCAGTAACTGCCATAGTTGGAGAACGAAAGAGACAAACAAATATGACAGGCTCGCAGAGGCATAGGCAAGCCTGTTGGAGCATTCCCACAGGCTAAATATGTACATTTAGATTTAAATATGAGATGGTGTCAGGAACTTCCAATGCACAGTGATATGGAGGCAGAAAATGGACCTTGAACTCCCCTCTCTAGGATTTCAGATGTCTTGTGCTGCTGTTGACTCCAGGCAGGGTAGCAGCCAAGAAATATTTCATGGACTCATAAATATAATAATATAAGAACAAGAATGACAATAAAATCCCTTCTCTAACTGATTAGGCCCAGATTGGCCATCTTATAAATCAATGCTTAATCAGAACTCTTAAGTTGTGAATTGGCGTGTCTCAGATCTCCAATCCACATTAGGAGATCTTAGAAAAACAAAACAAAAACACACAATTGGCATTTTCTCAAGATCATTCTTTATACCCCCAACTCTGCCTTTTAGTGCATTCATCTTGAAAGGTCTTCCTCGCTGCTTCATGGTTTGGCCAACATCTCAGGGTAGGAAACAAGAGACCATCCTTCATCCTGTTATGTTTCCGCACAGGACCCATCCACAGTCCTGTCCTACCTCCCTGGCCAGGTCCATCTGTGGCAGAGAGGTGCTGGCATGGCCTTTGTCATCTGTGCCACAAAGACAGGAAGATCCAGATGTCCTCCCAGTGAATGTTTGCTCGGGTCTAATTAACTTAAGGGTGATGAATTTCTGTATTAAAATGACAATCACGGTCATCCTTTCTCCTCTTAGGAGAGCAGGTCCCACGGGAGATGGGAAGATGGATAACCTTCATCTCACTTGAGAACCCCAGAACCATCTCTTCTTGGCATTTTGGTTAAGATCAAGTGAAAACCCCAGAACTTATATAAAAGCTAGACCCCAGTGGTGTAGTGTGGTTTGGTGTGTGTGTGTGTGTGTGTGTGTGTGTGTGTGTGTGTGTGAGAGAGAGAGAGAGAGAGAGAGAGAGAGAGAGAGAGAAAGAGATCTCTGCTCTGCTATGGGGAGTTGGGAGTTGGAAAAAGAAGAGTCTCTGAAAAGCTCCTGGACTACCTAGCAGTTACGAATGGTAAGCTTCAAACAAGGCTATCTCTCCCCAGTGACACCCCCCATCACACACACACACACACACACACTTCTTTTTCTGAAGTGCCACCTGGCCCTCCCTACTACACAAAGTTCACCCTTGGAGATTTGGGAGTGGATATAGTAGTTTCTGCATGCGAACAGAGCTAGTTCTTGCCCTGCTTCCAGCAGAATTCTACGGCAAGAAGTAATTTTGAACACCTGTCTCCTTCATACCATCTCCAAAATACTCTCCTGCGATGTCCTTCCACCTTTGACAGACCCATTTCAGGGACATATCAGGCACCTCCACTTCCCCTCACCCAGGGCTCTTTGTTAGGGGCCTGCTCTCCTGAGCTAACACTGCAAGTTAGCTCCCATTAAGAACTTTTAGGGGTCTGCTGTCCTGGGCTGGGAATTCTTATTTCCCTGACCATCCCAACCCCCAGCATGCCCACCATTTTGCTTCCCAGTGAGGAGAACACACATATAAGCATGCATACTGTGTGCTGATGGACTCCTGGCTTTCCTCAGATCCCAAGGATTAGAAGAGATCTCTGTCTCAACAAGGCATTCCAGTTTTCTTCAGGGAAATTGAAGTCACAAAAGTGTACTGAATTATCTAAAAATGGGCCACGGGTTTCTTGCAGCCCGTAGACTCTCTCTCTCAAGACTTAGCTGCCTGCATCGGTAACAAAGTTCTCATTTGTGTCCTCACAAACTGGTCATGAAGCAGGAGCTGGTTGAGGGTGTTGTCTGTTTTCTGTGGACACTTTCATTTGCTCCCATGTGCTTTTCTTGCTTCCTGACATGATCATACACACACCAATGCAAGATCTCAGAGGAGAGTCTGTCTTTTCCAGTATGTTCCTCTGGAAGGGAAGGGGATCCTGACAGCGATATTTGACATATTCAATTTTACACAGTATGAACTGCCATGGCATTCCTACAGCTGATGAGACAACACATCCTGTTAGACTTCTCATCGAGACATCCTGGTCTACATTTGAAGAACTCTGCTATTGTCTCTCTACTTTGTAAGGAGACATTACATCACTAAGTAAGCTATAAAAAAAAGAATTCACATAATAAAAGACAATGCTCTGAATAGGAAATATTCTAACAAGTTACATATCTGGCCAGGAGTTTACACCTAGAGTACATACATAACATGTCAACTGAAAAACAGATGAAGGGGTCAGTGAGATGGCTCAGCGAGTAGAGGAGCTTGCTGCTAAGTAATGGCCGGCATTTAATCTCTAGGATCTATCTATATGGTAGAAGAATATAAATAACGCCAACAAAGTTGTGCTCTAACCTTTATGTGCACTTTGTGACATGTGCACAGACACACACCACATATACATAAACACAGTCAATCGATCGATCGATCGATTGTTCCATCATCAAAAATGGATGACGGACTTGAGTATGTGTTCTCTCAAAAAGATATGCAAAGAGCACATAAAGACATGGAAAGACACTCAACATCTGTACTCATGGGGAAACTCCAAATGACATCACAATGAGGCGCCACTACTTCACCTCTGTTAGCATGTTATTCAAAGTAACAACAAACAAAACTGCACATGCTGGCCAGAGTGGAGAGGAGCTAGAGTTGCATGTAGTATTGGTGGAAATGGAGCAGGGAGCTGGGGAAGGACCACATGGCCTGTTTCTTCCCTTCTCGTTAACCTTGTGTGGACCTTTGTTGCTTAGTCTTGCAACCGGTTTAGCCAACAAGACAAAGTGAAAGGTGCTATTCTCAGCTCCAAATCTGGGCCTCAGAGACCTTGTGCTTCTTCTTGCTCTTTTTCCAGCCTTCACTGCCACAACAACGTGTTTGCCAGAGTGTTAGAGGAGGAAACACTGAAGGGCAGAGCCAAGCTGCCACATTTGTCCCAGACAAAGCATGTTTAGATCAGCAGAATACAGCACAACCTTAGGACATGTGAGGAAGCCCAGTCAAAATAAGCAGAGCCTCTAGCTGACCCTAGCAGACACAAGATGATCACCGTTGCTTGTCTCTAAGACTTTGTGCTTCTTAGGTAACATTACTGTGGAAGTAGACGACTAACATTGGGGATTACCCCCATGTAAATTTTTAGGTCACTCCCCTTTCCTAGTTGCAACTAACTGTGCCCTTCACACCATCTGGACACTGTGAAATGTCTATTCTGAGTCTTTTTTTTTCCTGTTCTTTGATAACAGAGCCACCTACCCAGCTAAAATCCTACATTTCCCATTTTCTTTGCAGAAAGCAGATGTCATGTAACTCCTCTGGCAGACTGTATCCTGACTGGGAATCCTGGGGCAGTTGGGAGACATGTTGCTATTTACCTTTCTTACAGCCTGCAGTGAGAATCCACCATGGATCTGGCTTTATAGTCTAAGCTTAGAGTGACTGGGAGGAAAGAGGCAAAGAGCTGGGGTCTGGATGGCATGACCACAGTACCAAGTTTGGGTTGCCTCGTTTAAGATTCTCTCATTCACATGAGAGGGAAAAAACCATTTCTTGGGCAGTGAAATAGTTCAGTGAATAAAGGCACTTTTCTATCAAGCCTTACAATGTGAATTCAATTTCTGGGAAGGAGACAGCTGACCCTGGCCTGCTGTTCTGTGACCTCCACACATGTGCTGTGGCATGTTCACATGTCACACACACCCCACACATACATCACATATATACATGTGCGTGTCAAAACACACATATATCACATATAGACACGAACATATCACATACACACTATACATACATCACATACACACATCAACATATCACATCCTCCCACACATACATCATATACACACATGAGCAAATCACACACACAACCCATACATACATACATCACATACACACATGAACACATCACACACACACACACACACACACACACACACACACACATACACACATGAGCAAATTGCGCACACACCTCATACATACATAGATACATACCATACACACATGAACATGTCACACATACCCATACACACATACATCACATACACATGAACACATCACCCCCCCACATACATAACACCTGCCTTCCCACCACAAGCATGTCACACCCACCACATATACATCACACATATACAAATAAATCCCATTCCTTTATCAGTTTGTTTTCCAGGCTTCTCTGACCATCCCTTATCGTGTTCTTGACACTATACTCCAGAGCCTGCATTTCCTTCAACTGAACGCAATGAAACAATGAAATAAACATGTGCTCTGTAGACATGTCACAGATAACAGGACTTCGAATCCCTGCATAACTCCATCAGTTTCAACAGAAATTAACAGCACCCTCTATGTGTTTACATCGGTGTCTAGATTTCAAAGTTCTTGTCATCCACATTTGGGATTATTAGTATGCCTGGTGTGTATCTTACATTAGGGGAAACTGAGGCATGCTGGATAAGCAACATGTCCACAAAGAAAACAACCTGTTAGTTTTACGAGAGCTAGAGGAAGGACTTGAAGATGGTTCCCCCATTTTTAAGAAAAGTTGTGCTCTACTTCCCCATTCCAGATGATTCTGGTGCTAAGCATACAGAACCTTGGATGAGCCTCCACCCATAGGTCCTACAGCAGTGTGCATGTTGAGCTCTGAGCGCACCACAGCTGAGGACAGGGGAATGTGTTGCCCTTTGACCCACTTGTGTTCCATTCCAGAGAGGCGCCTACCCTGACTGCTCACACATGCACATCTCTTTAGGTAAGCTCCCTACCCAAAGGGACTTGAACAGTGACTTACAGTGACTTCTTTGTACAACTGGACCCAGGGAGGCCTTACCAAGGACAGTAGATCATGTTTTATTAGCAACAAAGGAACTCTGCCCTAGGAGTTGGTAGGGATGACAGACCCTTAAGAGCTAGCCTTGTAGATGTGATCTTCAGTGGTCTGGGTTCTCACCTGAAGCCATATTGCTGTCTTTAGGCCATGATGCTATTGGGAGTTATATTGATCTGAGTGGCCTGTGCTGCCACTTGAGGCCATGGTGATGTCCGTGGTCCAGACTACCTCCGAGGGCCTTGTCTGGGTTGGTGGTCCTAATGCAGCTGGGCTCCCTGTTTAAGGTCTTGTGAAGCCATTTGGAGGCCATGATCTGTGCTCCCACCGACTGTAAAGAACAGCAGAGCTACTTTTGCAGTGATATCAATGTGTGCAGATGCATAGCTGAGAAAGAGGGACATGGAAGGTTTCAATGACAACCTCCTCCCCCACCCCAAAAGTAGCAGCCTAAACAGGAAGCCATTGAAGAGAACTCATAAAAAGTTTGATAAGGAGGGTGACATTAGTTCTCCACAATTGATGGCTACTGGTGGGGGTCTGGGAGGGGAAGGACTCAGTTCTATTTAAGGGGCAGGCCACAGAGAGTTTGACCATGCTCCAGTGAGTATATAGAGAACACAAATTGAGCTCATTTCTTAGTTTTTATCTTTTTCCTTTAACTTTTTTTTCAATTTTTATTTAATTTATGTGGGGAGATCACAAGGGTCAGGGGGACATAGAAGGACTGAGAAATAAGTGTGATCAGGAGCTTCATGTGAAATTCCCAAAGAATCAGTAAAAATATTACTTTGAAAAAAAAAATCTGGTCTTGTTCAAGCTGGCACGGAAGATTCACAGAAGTGAAGCAGCAATTCAGAAGTTCAGAAAATGGGAAAAGGCAGTTCCCACTTCTCAAGCATATATTATATGACAGAAAAGTGGCACTTACCATGTGATGTCTCCCAAGGGTCTCACAGCAGCATGGTGAGGTACACTTTGTTAGGAACCCCAATTTAAGAATGAAGAAATAAGTCTCAGACAGTTAGGTGCAGTGTTCAAGGTCTACAGCATTAAGGGGCACGTGCTTGTTAGATTTCAGGGTTGTATATCTCTGTCTTGGCTTTTCCCTAAAGACATGGACTCTATGCCATTAATACAGGGGTAGCCAGAGGTGGCAGCAGCATTGGCGAATTATCCCACAGGCACCTGGACATTTCCTACCTTCTCTTGCCTTGAGGTCAGGACCATGTGACTGTGCTTCCAAAGGAATGGAGGCAGAGCTGACATGCAACCGTTCTTAGAAATGACATTTGCGAGCATTCTGGATGAGCCATCACCTCCTTGTCCTGTGTGACAGTAGCCCTGGGAGCCAGATGTTTCAGTGCTGGCATCTGAGCATCCCTAAATCATTGTGTGGAGGAGATGAAAAACCATCCAGCAGAATCTTGTAAGGACCAAGACAAGACTTCCGGTCGAGGGAGCAAAGCCTGTCCTATCCTGAGGAATATACCATGAATTATAGGAATATATTTATATATTTAGGCTTTATATTTGCTTATTCTGAGCTTGAGAGTGATTATGACCCTCAGTTTATAAGAGAGGAGGCCAAGTGTAGGAGAAGACCGTACCAAGGATAGGTAGGTAGTTAGACCAATGTTCTGCTCTTGGTATGCTCCGCCCATTCTGCAATTTCCTAACTTCCTAGCTCACGTTATAAAAGTAGCTCACTCTGAGGGAGTGACGGCCCTAGTATTCAAAGTCTGGCAGATTAAATTAAACACCTTGAAGGACTGAGAGGCTAGGTGGGCAGCAGACAGGTGCACCAAATTCCAGAGGTTCAGATTCTTAAGTCAACAAGAGGCTGCTGGCCTGTAGCTCTTCATACTCCAGGGTGGTCCTAGGGTGGGTTGGTCCCAGGCTTTGCAGTATAAGTGAAGATCATCTGGCCTTTGAGAAAAGACCTCAGCCTCCCTGGAGCAGAGTCAGGAGTCAGGGGCTTGTGTTTCCTCCCATTCTCTCTAATACAACAACCATTTTTAAAAGATAATCATTGAGTATGCAAAACTCTTTATTATCTCAATTAATTATCATAAAACCCAGGCAGATGGTGTGTGCATGTGCACGTGTGTGTGTGTGTGTGTGTGTGTGTGTGCATGCGTGTGTGTGCACATGCTCAAAAGTTGACTCACATTAGTGGGTTTCTGTCTTCAGTGTCAAAATAATTCATTTACCGAGCACACTCTTATTACGTGCATTATCTCATTGAGTCCCATGGTCACCTCTCAAGGTCAAGTCTCAAGGATGACTCTCAAACATCATATTTTTTCTACAGGAAGGCATCTGAAAACTGAAGTTTAAAATTGTGTTCAAGGACCCTGAGTTAGAAAGCCCCTAAAAGAAACTCCCCAAAGCCTAGGGGAACATTTCCATCCCTCACTAAGGCTATTCTACAGCATGTGTGTCCCGTGTATATTGTGGTGCCTTTATTAGCCATGACTAATTTTAAACTTCCTCAAGCATACGGCTTTTGGCTTTAGCCCCTCTCAGAGAGAAGGGTTCATGATTCTGTAAGATCCCTTTCTGCCATAGCAAGGAGGGTTGCCCATGAATTGACAGAGACCCTCCTTGAGATCTCCTTGCTTAGGGCTTTCTGTAAACTTTTGTAGGCATGGGTGTCCCTCTCTTCCTGTCTCTGTGTTTGAATAACTCTCCAGGTTTTCTCCTTTATATCAAACTCCCAGGGTCGCCATGAAACCCAGGAGTTGTCAGGGTGCCGGATGTGACAAGGACCCAGGTCACACCTGTCACGGTCATTTCACATCCTCATGTCTTGATATGAACAAGTCCCCAACAGCCATTCTCTGGTTAGCCACCTCCATTTGTGACTCAAGGTAAGTTGCAACTCAGCCTTTCGACAGACATTTACTGAGTAGCACTGTTGTCTTAGAACCTTCACTGGCTTCTGAGGACAAAGGGGAAACTAGCCTTGTGTGTCCTAGTTGATGTGGACGTGAGAGCTAACACACGCCATTCTGGAAGTCTGGACGCCATTACTGACTTCCTCATCCTTAGCCCCCACAACACACTGCATTTACACAATTCTGCCTTTACCTGGTCATTACACTCACATATTGAGCCCTTTAATAGTGGTTTTGATTATTTTTATAATTCTCTGTGACTCATCTATGTATCTGTTCTGGCCTGGGTGTTCATAGTCACTGTCACATGTAGATACACACTGACACTTAAACTTTCTAAGGGCTTCTAGTCACTCACTAAGCTTGCAGACTCAAGTCCTTATAGCTATGGCTTCACCCATTTCTCCACCTTAGTCCCTTCCTACACACAGCTAGACACCCCAACCGGGTCCCTGGATTCTGTATAGACCAGCATTCTTCTCTCTGTGGAATTATCCAGGCAGAAATGAAGATGTTTGAAAGAGACACTTGTGCCCCTCCCTCTGACCACAGTATTGAAAGGGCACACCCCAAGGAAGGGGAATTTCCCCAGAAGTCTCATGTTGAAAAGGACAGGCTGAAGCCTCGGTGTCAGTCAGAGCAGGATCTTGTCGGCAGAGAGATGTCACACAGTTCTGACAACTTTGCTCATTGCGTTGCAGAGAAAATGCAGCAGAGACAGAGGTGACTCAGTGATGGTGACCACACCCTGGCCAGCACCATTTGCACACCCTTGGCCTCTATTTAAACCTAACCCTCATGTCAGGACCTTAAAGATGGATTTGGGGCTCACTGGGCCTCTTTAGTGACCTGTGAATAAATCTCCTTTACCATAACTTGTCTTTCTAATTGGCATGTTGAGGATGGCTGGACAAGCCTACTTTGTTAGGGCTGCAAGGCACAGGTTCCAACCCTAAAGACCACAGTAATGTCAGTGGCTTGCCACATGGACCATCCCTTCTGTGACTTCCCTCCTAATTCCTCTCTCATTTGCTCTCTGATGCCCACCATATGCATCCACTACCTTGCTCATCTGGACCTCACTCATCCATCCTTCAAGGCTTATTCTGGGCCTGGATCTTTCCAGAAAGCCCCTTTCCTTCCAGGTCTATAAATGGAGCCAGTCTTCTGTGGTCCCACAGAACCCCTTTCTGTCCCTCATGCTTGCTGTACATGGAGAGGCAGCTGAATGTCAAGTCTGTTGTCACCTCCTGTGGATTCCACACAGGAGGACAAGAGCATCTGACATTCTCTAGCTTCCAGGAACTGTGAAGGGACAATAATTTTACCACAGTGGGAGACCAATGTGCACCTTGATGTGGCTGTCACTCAGAAGTGGCTCCAGGGAAAAGTCCCCAAGGGCTCTATATTCAAAGGCATTTAAGGGAAGGGAAGGAACAAATTTATCCCCTTGCCTTCTTGACTGTGGCACCAGGTCCCCTGTCTCCTCCTGCTTTTGGTTTCTCTGTGGTCACATGATTTCTGCCTCATTGATCCTGGTAAGAAGCAGAGTTATTTCAAGGAACATGGCAGCCACAGTCTTTAGGAAAAGCATGTTGAGAATTTACCAGGGTGAGAAGTTCTGTGCCAGGAGGAGTCAGTCCCTGGAAGTCAACTTCTAGTGATTCGATAGATTAGAACAGGAAAAAGGTGGATTTATTTGTTTATTTAGTTAGTGAGTTATTGGTCTGATTGTCTGTATCTGTGAAGTGATCGTCCAGGTTACAGCAAGATGACATTTATTTGTGAGTCTGGGAAATGGTGCTGTCCCTTCACCTTGACTGTCACATAAGGATGGGCTCTGTCAACGTCAGCCTCACACAAACGCACACACACACAGACACACACACACACAAATGCATGCACACATGCACATATGCGCACACATACACACAGAGGCATGAAGAAAGGGCCCCAATAAAACTCACAAGGTTGATAGACATTTTCATTCTCTTTACTGCAACAATGATGGTAATGATTTAAATAGTTTATTTTTACTTACTTATTTATTAAATTTAGTTTATTTCTAAATATTCTTTTCCCCTGGGATTATACACATGTTGAAAATAATGAAATTGTGCACATGATTACATTTAGTTTATTGTATGCCAATTATATTTTTATGAGTCTACCTAAAATTTTCTTAATTGTGTATTCATTTTGACCCAATAATTCTGTTTCTGGTAACTCCCCGAGGAAAGAATTGAAGAAGTGTGCAATTTGTGTTTGAGGTTGTCAGCGCAGAACATGGAAGGGTGAAAACAACCAGAATGCCCAATGAAGGGGTCTGGCTAAACAAATAATGTTGTAATAAATCCCAAATGGTGATGGGCTAGTCTATGTGTTTTTTAAAAAACCACTAGTTACTGTGATACATTAAGTGTGTGTCCTGTGGTGTGGGTGGACTCTGTTTACAGAGCAGTGTGAACACCACGATAGGACTGTGCTATAAAGTAAAGAAGGCTGCAGATTTGTACTGAATGCCCACGATGTCATTTCTGGGTGTTGGGTGGAGTCGCCATTGTTTGTCTTCTTCATGCATGCTCCCTGCAGTATTCCAGTTTTCTTCTTCTGAAATGTGTCACTTTTGAAAGAAAGGGAGGACGCAGGGCACTAAACTGTCTCCTTCTCCTCTCCTTCCTTCTCCTCCAATCCTTCCCCCTCTCCCTCCTCCCTTCTCCCTCCTCCATTCCCGTCTCCTTACCCCTACCCTTCCTCCTGCTCTCTCTCCAATCCTTCCCCTCTCCTTCCTCCCCTTCCCTCCTCCTCTCCCTTCTCTCTCTTTCTCTCCTCTCTCCTTCTTTTCTCCCCTTTCCCTCCTCCCTTCTCCCTCCTCCATTCCCTTCTCCTTACCCCTACCCTTCCTCCTCCTCTCTCCTTCAATCCTTCCCCTCTCCCTCCTCCCCTTCCCTCCTCCCCCACTCCCTTCATCTTCTCCTCCCTTCCTCTTTCTTTCTCCCCTTCTCCTCCATTCATTCCCCTGTTCCCTTCTCCCCCTCTCCCTCCTCCTCTGTTCCCCTCCCCTTCCCCCTCCTCCTCCTCTCTCTCTCCTTCTCCTCCTCTCCCTCCTCCTTCCTAATCCTCCACCATGACTTGACCATTCAAGCAGATGCAGTTACCCCAGGGTGCAGAACCTTCGGGTAGCAATACTTGAGGTTGACACAGAGGATAGCTGTAGTGCTTGTTGACACAGCGATACATTAATGCCAAAACAGATTGTGTTTGTTTTTAAATACATCTTTTCATTTATTTCTTTAGTTTGCACATGTGTATGTCTGTGTGCGTGTGTGTTTGTGTATGTGTGTGCACATACATCATATGGTCTAGGGCCTACATGTGGAATAACTTGCAGAAGGTGGGTCTTTGCTTTCACTATGTAGGTCCTAGAGACCCAGCTCAGGTCATCAGTCTTGGAAGCTTTACCATAGGGCTATCTCACTGGCTCTGTTTCATTGCTGTTGTTTTTGTTTTTTCTTAAGATAGGGTCTCATGTAACCAAGGCAAGCCTCAAACTCATTATGCAGCTAAAGATGACTCTGGACCTCTGAATGTCCTGGCTCCGTCTCCCAAGTGCTAGGATTACAGCCATGAGACACCATGCCTGGCTTAAAGCTCATTTTTATTAAAATCATCACCAGTCTCATTAGAAAAGCCCAAGTAGGAAATTGTAGATAGATGTTTTCACCATTTTGAATTTTTACTTGGAAGCCTGTATTTAACCTTTGGCTACAAATACCAACAGTATTTTCTAGAAGGTACCCGTGAGATACCCAAGCCCCAATAAGCATGATGTCTGGTGGGAGACAATGTCATGACAGATAGTTACGCTAGCAATTCAAACAATGGCACACACAGCCTCCTTTGATTGATGGAAGAGGGCTGGATGTTGTCAGCAGGGGGATGACGAAATTTGCTTTTTCGTTGAAAATTGGATCTTTGAATCAAGTTGAATGGGAGGCTATGGTCAGAGTCTGAGTCACTGGCATACAGCAGGTGTTTAATAGGAGTATTCTAGGTGAAATCTCCTGTGTTTATGTACCTGTCAGGGAACGAGGGATGCTAGTAAGAAACAGCCCCAAGAACTCAGTGGTTTTTGTTTTTGTTTTTAAATTGAACGTTATCCTTTGCCTATGTTCTTTGAAGGCCGTGTTGGCTGTAGCTCTGGTGAGAGACAGAAGTGAGTTAATAGTGGAGACTAATATAGTCTAGCAGGGCTATTCTGACAATGAGGACACCATCAGCTAATTACAGACTAACCCGAATTAGAACATTTGACTAAGCCTTTTGCTCACCAGGCCAGGCAAAAGTCATCTTACAAGAAGGTGGCTGCCAGAGTTGAGTCATCCACTTTGTATACAAAAGACAATGAATAAGATTCCTATCTAAAGACAGGCTGAAGAGTGATGGCCTTCTTACCCTGGGAGTGTGGAACTTGCCATAAGATTGCTTAAAGCGTTAGATGTGGGCCCATTAAAGGAACAATACTTATGACTCTGAAAAAGGGTCTTGGTCACACTAAGTGTGTACTAGTTCATTTTCTGTTATTAGAAAAAACGACTTAAGGCTGGATACTTAATAAAGAAAAGAAACACATCTAGATCTCACAATTGTGGCCATTGGAAGGGATGACATCTTATCTCAACTTAGATGAAGCTTCCTCCTGCTGTTTCCAAGTGGAAGGATCCTAGCTTTGTGTGTACTTGACAGTATGTATATGTATATGCTTGTGTGTGTGTATATGTATGTGCTTGTGTGCATGTGTGTGTGCGTGTGTGTGTGTGTGTGCGTGCGTGTGTGCACGGCATGTGGAAGCCAGAGAGCAACTCTGGCTGTTATTCCTCAGTTGCTGTTATTTTGAGACAGTAGCGTTCATTGGCCTAGAGCTTGCCAGGTAGGTTGCTCCACTAGCTGGCTAGCTAGCTAGCACCAGAGACCTGCTCGTCTCTCCCTCCCCAGCACTGGGATTACAAGTGCATGCCATCTTTATGTGGGTTCTTGAAGGGACAAACCCAGGTCTTAAGCTCTGAAGGCAGTAAAGTCACTGAATTAGCTCTCATGCCAGGCCCACAGCTAAGATCCTGCTTGTCCAAACTAACCAGGGTCTCTTAAATCTAAATTTCAAAGATGATGTACTCTATGACATAATGACCTGCTCCTAGATCCCCCAACCTGTCCACAAAGATATCCACCCCGATAGAGAACACAATGAAGAAATACTCAGACTGTATTAAGGCTTTTGGCTAGAGATAGCAGAAATCTTTGGTGGGAATGGGGTCCTGTCAACCTGATTCTTGAACCCTACTCTAGAACTACTTGTGGAGGCTGGGGCAGGGGCTTCTCCAGGCGTGGCTATGCATCCTTAAAGAAAGAACAGTCTTTTCATAACAGTCAATAAAGGCGCAAGGATGTGAGTTCCGGCTCTAGAATCCACATGAATCATGACAGGTAGAGCTCATGGCACTTTAAACTCAGCATCAGGTGGGTCCCTGGGCTTGCCAGCTGGCTAGCCTCGCCTAACTGTGAGCCCTAGGTCCCAGTGAGAGATCCTGGTTTTGTTGTGGTTGGTTGTTTGATTTTTAAAAGTGGGTGTTAGAAAAAATTGGACATTTACCTGCAGAAGAGAGAACCTGAATCCATACCACTGACCTTGTACACAATTAAATTCAAAGCAGATCAAAGACCTGAATTTCAACTCTGAGGCACTGAAACTGCTGGACAGAAATAGGGGTGTTCTTTAACAGAAAGCTTTAGCAAGACCTTCCTGGATGGAATTCCAACTCTGCAGAAACCGGTCTCAGGACTCAGCCAGTGGCTGCACGGAATTCCGAAGTTTCTTGAAAGCCAAAGAAGCAAAAAGACAGCCAGTAGAAAAGGAGAAAAATCTTTCCTAACTATACTTCAAAATTGACAAGGGAGTTCAAAAATTAACCCAAAACTCCCCAAACTGCCAGCCAACAAATGTGCTAACGAAATGAACAGACTGCTCTCAAAAGAGGAAACACGAACGGCAAACAGTATTTTCAAAAGTGTCCAACATCCTTAGCATCAGGGAAATGCAAACTAAAACTATTTTGAGACAGTGCTTCACCCGAGTCAGAATGGATCTCAGTGAGAGACTGAACAACAAATGCTGTTGAGGATGTGGAAGAAGAGGAGCCTGTGTTCACTGCTGGGAAGAGTATAGAGTAGTACAGCCATCATGGAAATTAAAAAATGAAACTACTATATGACCCAGATGGACCACTCCTAGGCATGTATCCAAAGGACTCTGCATCCCACCACTGTGACTTGCAAATCCATCTTCATTGCTGCTATATTCACAGTAACAAGAAGAGAGATGTAGCCTAGAATCCCATCAGCAGACTCATAGGCAATGAGAATGTGGTGTGTAGACACAATGGGATCTCCCTCGGCTGATAACAAAACTGAAATTCGGAAGCCCTCAAGAAGATAGATGATCCAGAACCCATTTGGGAAGCATAATATTCAGTGGGGTTACCCAAACGCAGAACAACAAAATCAGCGTGTTCTCACTCACACAAGGATCCTAGTTTGCATGTGTGTAAATATGAATGCATGTGTGTAAATGGGTGTAAATGTGCATATGAATTCATGTGTGTAAATGGGTGTAAATGTGGGTCAAATCTGAAATAACAGAAAGGAAATCAAAAAAGGGTAAAAAGGGTTCTGAGGAAAGGGTTGGGGAAGCACAAAAGGGCAGAGGTGACATGAAGGTGGAAAACAGGGGCCATAATCTACAGTGAAACACGTCGAAAAAGATGCTTTAAAGATCGGAAGTGGACAGCTCCCAAAGAACAGTGCGCAAGGTTGACCTCTGGCTCTAAACACATGATTGAATATGTACTTGCACTGGAAGACACTCATTCCCCCAAACCTTCACAAAACAAGACAGTAGAAAGGTCAAGAAAGACTGAGCCACATGGCAGCAGCCTGCTCCTGGCCCCTGCACACTGGGTTCTTCTTTGGGTCTGGGAACTTGGTGCCTTGAGCCAACTGTGTGTAGATTCCAGTGTGGTAGGCAATGTGGATGAGAAGCCGGCATCAGTAACTTGCCAGAGCTACTGGGAGTCTTGGCTGTTTTCTCTCAGCTTCACACCCTGATTCACTTGGACTTGGCTGACCACTAGTAAAACCTCCACCTAGGAGGCCCTTCAACCTTTGAACTCGGCTCTCAACACATCTGCTTCTGAGAAAAGAAGTGCAAATCTTCCAGACTCCAGGACGTGCATGCGCATGTTTCTTACTGTTAGGTGACTTTGCAGTAACAGCCATTTGCTCTTACTTCTGGAGATTAACAATGGATCATAGCCACCCCTACCTGGACATGGGTGGCAGTCTTTTCAGGTCTTGTCAAGTTCAGCTGGCTTGGGAACACCTTCTGGGAGGCCCCGCTGGTGATCCAGGGTGATTTATGGCTCCACTAAGACATCTCACAAAGGAGAAATGAACACTCAGGCGTCTCTGTCGAGAAAAGGCATGGACCTGAAGCCAAGATGATCTGGGAGGCAAGCTGTTCCCCTCAAGAAGCCCACTGGGTGGCAGCCTTGGGAGTTACACCCAGCTTGGCTCACCAGACTCCCGGATGCTTCCAAATTAGCCCCTGCTTTTGATTTAGTTTCTGTCTTGGTCTTTGTTTTTCAATTTGTGCTTGTATGAATTCATTGTTTCCCAGTCAAAGAAAAACCAAGGGAGCACAATGGGTTTTGGAGACAGTGAGGGTTTGGAGAGATCTCTCTGGGTGTGTCGGGGGCTCCTTCCGGGAGTCCTTCAGTGAGTCTAAATGCATTTGTAACATTGTATTGCTTAGATTCCAGCGAGGTTCTTGAGGTTTGTAATTAGGCCTCAGGAGATTCCCTCACTGTCCTTCAGAGAAGAGCTAGACTCCAGAGACAGTAGAGGGACACTGGGAGCCATCTGGCAAGGGAAATATTGAGACAGGGGTAAAACTCTAACCGGGGATGGAGTGGCTTCCAAAGATCACATATGGCAAGGTCAGTGTTTTTGGTCAGTTGGATATCAAGTTTTATGTGGAGATTATGCACATCAACTAAGAACCAGGAAGTGGGCTAAGTACTGTTCTGGTCCTCCAACTAATGCCTGCAAGAAGTAGGCCAAGATAATGCATTTATGAATTTGATTCTGTGTATCTGCTTTAAAGCTCTGCCAGCCATCTTGCAAGTGTGGGATTTTTTACTGAACCAGTGTTGATGGACTTAGAAATCTGACTCTTCTGCCTCTTTCGTGAGGAGAGTCTGCAAAAAGCTCTCTCCATGTAGAGGAAGGGCAGCCTTACTAGACTAAGTCATTTGTCGTTAAATGTTCACACAAGAACAATGCTAGAAAAAAGAGACATCTTCCAAGTGATGAGGAGAATTCAGTGCCTTCTCTCTACAGAATATGTCCAAGATACTGCAAATGACATGTGCTAAGCCAGTGTGATTGGAAGGAAGGTGCTCATGAGATGAAAAGCAATAACCATAACAGATGCTGCTACCGTGCTGAATGGGTTAAGTCCCTCATCAGTGTACAGAAAAACAGCCACAGAAAGGCAAGAACATGCTAACTGGCATTGTCTTTGGATGGGAGCATTTAGTTTGTTTATTAATTAATTAATTAATCAATTAGTGCGTGTGTGTGTGTGTGTGTGTGTGTGTGTGTTTCCTTGGAAACCAGAAGAAGGTACTGGATTCCTGAAGCTAAAGTTGTAGATGACTGTAAGCTACCTGAGACGGGTTCTGGAAACCAAGCTCAGGTAGGTCCTCTTCAAAGGCTGCAGGAATCCTTTGCACATATCTTTGTAGAGAAAGCTTCCTCCCACCCTCCAGCTTTTGGAGACCCTCCTCAGGACAGAAGGAGAGGAGAGTCCTCTACCTCAATGCCTAGGCTTGCAGAACATGGTAGATGTTTAGCAAAGACGAGGAGGAGGAGGTACTGCTAAACTTTCAAAATGTTGGTCCCTTGGTCAACTAAGTTCTATCTGGGCTGCCCACTACAGTAGCCACTAGCTGCACATGGATATTTGCAATTTCTTAAAATTAATAAACTTAGATAAAAAATTAACATCCAGGGCCTGGTGAGCTGGCTTAGTTGGTAAAATGCCTGCTCTACAAGTGTGAGGACCACAGTCTGGATATCTGCTATCCACACAGAGGCAACCCTAATGCTGAGGGGACAGAGCCAGGCAGAGCCACGCAGGTACTGGATCACTCCCAAACACTGTAGTCAATCAGTGAGCTCTGGGCTGAACCAATGTAGCCAATCAGTGAGCTCTGGGATCAGTAACTCTGTCTGGAAGATAAGGTGGAGAATGAAAGTAAAAAAAGTCTGATATCTTTCTGTGGCTTATTACAGGTGTGAGGGCACTTGCAAACATGCGTGTGCGCGCGTGCGCGTGCGTGCGCGTGTGCGTGTGTGTGTGTGTGTGTGTGTGTATGTGTGTGTGTATGAATGAGAGTGGATATTGACAACAAATGACTTTTGTAAAATGAAAAGATGAGATGGTTAGACTGCAGAACATTCATTCATTCAATCATCAAACAAATGGTTATCATTCAACTAATGTGTCCCAGGCACTGGTCTTGATGCTTGAGTTAAGGAGCCCACATCTTGTTGCTTGCAGTCTATTGGTTACAGCATTTAGTATGAGAAACAAAACCCTTGTTTTCTTCAGTGCCTTCTGAGGGTTTTGTCAGTTGACCATCCAGTGGACCATAACTGGCAATATCTTAGATCATCATCAAGAGTAGCTCGTATATGTCAAGAAGGCAACAGGTTTACTTACTTTAGAAAGCTTCTGTTCCAAGCAGTGAGACGAGCTAGTGAGGGACTGGAATAGTCGCTCACTAAGAAAGAGCACTTGCTGCTCACATGAATTCCTATATGAATACACACATACACAGCCTACCACCACGACACACACTAAATAAATAATTAGATTCTTTAAAGCTTTATATTCTATTACTTAAAAAAAATTCTGGCACACTCACTTCTCTTCTTTCTCTTAGAATGGTCATTTGTATGTATCTGTTAAGAAAAGTACCCTGGCCAGGTGGTGGTGGCACACGCCTTTAATCCCAGCACTTAGGAGGCAGAGGCAGGTGGATTTCTGAGTTCGAGGCCAGCCTGGTCTACAGAGTGAGTTCCAGGACAGCCATGAACAGAGAAACCTTGTCTTGAAAAACTTAAAAAAGAAAAAGGGAAAGAGGGGGGGGGGGGGAGAGGGAGAGAGAGAGAAAGAGAGAGAGAGAAGTACCTGTGTTAAAATCTTTTTACAGGAATCTGTATGGATCTTTCTTTGCCTTCTCATGACAGTATAATTTGACTTTTGGCTCTATCCCCTGAGACTGCATGACATCAGATAAACCAATGCCTCTGTCAGTGAAAAACAAAAGTTAACAACACAGCCCCGTCTGCAGACGGCACAAATTCTGCCAATGAAGCACCCGCAAAGCAACCAGAGATGTGACTCCCCCTTTTTCTCTCCTGTTCCTCACCCCAAATTCATAATTAATTCTTCTTACCCTTCACAACTGAAAAATCAGATGCTAAGTGGTATAAATGTTCATGTTTTTTGAGAGAAAGAATTTAATTCTGGTAGTAAAAGAATCATGCCAAAACATGTGGGGGGAAACTAACGTCTTTCTAGAGCACTCTGGGGTTTTGCACACATAATTCTTCAGGCAGTAGTAGAGCTTTTATGGAAAGAGAGAGGAGACATATATCTAAGCAGCTTTAAAAAATTTCAGGTCAACATCAGAGCAAAACCCTTAATTTAAAATAGATGTCAAAGCAATTGATGGCTTCTAGAAGGAGAGGCGGCTTTCTTTAAGGGTGTGGCCCGTCGTAGGTCAACCATGCTTCAGTGAATTGTCCCACACCAGTGAGTATACAGGCTACACAAAGTTGACATGGTGGCCTAGTGAAAAAGGGTAGGGGAGAAAATAAAGGTGGTACAGAGTAAGGGGATGAATTGTGTGCCTGTATGAAATTCTCAAAGAAGTAATAAATATTTTATATTAAAGAACGATGTTGAAGACAGAGTCCAGAACAGTCGATTAATGGGAGACACTGCTATGTGACAGAGAGAACACAGCAATTGGAGCCAGACAAAGCTGAGTCAAATCCTAGCTCCAACACATATAGACGATCCGTCCGAATGGTTTAACCCTGCTATGTCTTAGTGACTTATTTATTTTGAATTCTATGGCTGTTTTACCTGTATATATGTCTGTGTACCACATGCATGCCTTGTACCAGAAGAGGGTGTCAGATCCCCTGGAACTGGAGTTACAGAAGGTTGTGAGTGGCCACGTGGGTGCTGGGAGTTGAACCAAGGTCCTCTGGAAGAATAGCATGAGGTTCTAACTGCTGAAGCCATCTCTCTAGCTCTGATTAGTCTACATCTCTAGAGAGCCAACACAGAAATAGTAATGTTGCATGTATTTTTAAAAACACTCTACCGCCTTATGCTCTGAACCGCCTATACTCTGGCCCCTCCCGGCTCCCTTTTATTCCACCTGGCTTAGTTCCGGGATTGATCTCAACCAGCCCTAACCCACCTCCTTTTGAATCCACGGACGAAAGACACACACTCAGCCTTGTCATCTTAACTTGCCTGCTAACACAATTGCTGGGCACAAATACCTCCTGCCTGGAAATGTGTGCCCTCACCAATCCCCCATCTCTGTCTCTCCTTCCACCCCAAACTCCGTGGTCAGCTCCAGTCAGCTCTTGCCAAATGTCTCTGGCAACCCCACAGCAGAGGCCACAGGCCCCAGATGCCCCGAGATCCTATATGAGTGCTGCATGCCCCGCGTTCCGCTGCATGCCACGCGTTCCAAAGCATGGCAGAAAAAGCTCCCTCTCTCCTTCCCTGTGGCTCCTTTTCCTCCTGGGACCCTGAAGTCCCACCTTTACCTTCGCCCAGCAATTGGCTCTCGGACTTCTTTATTGACAAATCAAGAACCAATTAGAGAACTAGACCTTAATAACAGAGCCTTCCCTTACATAGTAATAGCACCTATCACACAAGACTGCATCAAGAATGTAGTGGAATGATGTGTGGGAAGCCCTCAGCATGCAACTGATGCGTCTATTAAATTAAGGGATCACCAGATCTAAATGATTCTCGGGTTACATCTTCAGAAGAGAGAATGATACAATAATAATAAAGGTCCATGAAGGAAAACCCAATCCCTTCTGGTCAAGAGGATGAGCTATCTGGCCTGGGTGGAGATCTAACCTTCCAAATGTAGATAGGCTAATTCGCTTGGGTGGGTGGGCAATCTCCTGACCAAAGAATCTTCCGGAGGAAGGAGGGGCCACACCCAGGAAGGAGACTCACACTAGCCTGTGCTAAAGAGATGGGCTGAATAATTATCCCTCAGGGAGAAAATGTACTTTCTCTTCTAGTCCTGCCTTCTAGTCCCGTCCCTACAGGTCCCCATGAGGTTTGGCTGGGGCTGCTCACCTTTCTGAATACAACTTTTCCTTTATCTTTCTCCTTCTTTACTTGAGATTCTGGCCCAAACCTAACCATGCTTTTTCTGGTGCTATGGGCTTCCGTACTTTTTTAAAGCCTCTTCTCCCTGCCATGTGGCTGACCTCCATACCCACTTAACACGTGGCTCGTCTCACTTCTCTCTGGATCCCTTCCCTCTGGGCAAGTGCACAGATATACAGCTTGCCTGTCTTGGCATTTCTTTCTTTTCAATATGAATTTTTTTAAAAACTGACCTGTTGGAATACATTTTGCCCTGTGATTGACTTTTTTAAAAAAAATACCACCTGCAATAAGAATCAATTGCCACATTTTAGGATTTTCACAGAATTGAAATTTATTTTCCCACACACGTAATAGGCAAACAAGGAAAGGGAAGGTTCTCTTCTACGTGGTAACTCAGAGTTCCAGGCTCTCATCTGTGACTCTGCAATGGAACCTAAAATCCGCTCCATCCAGCTAGAGAAGGGAGGGGCGGGGCCTTACTGTTGTCTTGAAAGCTTGACTTGCTCTTGGAGCAGAGACAGGTCCTGGATGAGAGCTAGTTATCCAGCCTTTCCCAAGTGCCTAGGGAACTGGGGGATGGGGTCCCAGCTCACAGCTGCCTTTTAGCAATACACTCTAGACAGAAATCCATATGGGCTTTACCGACAGCTCATTCTTTTGTGGAGGGTTCCATCCACTGTAGGCATTCTTAAATTGTTGAACATGAAGCACCCAGTCAAGTGAGCAACGATTGTGTTGGATAAAGAAATATACTGCAAAATACTGACAGATGGTAAGAAAATTCAAAACCTAATAGGGAGAATTGATGACTAAACCAATTTGCAAGATTCAGTGGTATTTTGGGTGACGCTTTTTCTGTCATCATATGTGAAATCAGTGTGTCATGCTTTTATTAATTGATCAAACAAATATTTGTTATATTGAATACATGCAAGACTGTCTGTGGGGCCTTGAGTATGAACTGTGGCTGTGACTGCAGTAGTCGAGGGGTCATTGATAATGATAACATTCTTGTCTTCAAGATCCCCTTCCCCAAAGAACTTGGGCAGTTGCCTTGGCTGTAACTAACTACTGTGGGGTTTGAGAAAGGGTGGGATGCTTTCCATCAGCATGACTCAGTTGCATGAGGACATTCCAGATGCATTCAGAGTGAGTCTGTCCTTGTCTGCTTGCTCCTTGATACCATCACTACTTGTTCCATGGAAACTCCCAGGTCTGTTTCTCAGACCTATCTGCTCCATCCTGTTCCCCTCGTCTCAGACTCTTTAACTCTGAGCCTTTGGTATGTTTCCGCTTCTATCCTTTCTATGCACTGGTGTCTAATGGCATTGCTGTGGTGGGCTTCATTTCCTAGGTATGGCTCTGGGTCACAGGTATCACCCTGTCTCCTTGGGTCATTTCTGCCTTGTAGTTGAAAGTATTGAGAACCACTTTAAGGATAAACTCTCATTCGACTTGGACCTTGAAGAATGTAAAGAATTTTGCTGTATAGACACAAGGTCTTCATCACTAAAATGCCTGACTGAAGTCTAACTGAAACCATCTTAGCTCCATCCATGCCTAGAAAGGCTACTAAATGTTCAACGGTTGCTAAACACACTCATGGCCACCCCCGTGATGCTGGCGCAGCAGCTGTAATCATGTCTATTTAGTGGATGTGGATGCTGGAGATGAGAGAAGCCCAGTGGTTTGCCTGCAGTTAATTAGCTGGTCAGTAGACAGACAGGCTTTCTATCTTGTTCTCAGTCCATATCCAGCTCTGTTAGGATGCCATAAAGTATCATGGGAACTCCAGTGAAAGGACTGAATTATTTCAAATTCATTTCCATTCAGTAAACAGTAACACCACCCAAGAATATTTGCAGCGCAACCAAGGAAATCTTGAAGACTGTAGAATCCTTAACAGTCTGAGGAAACCCCGTGTACTCACTCCCCACTGCACATTATCTGTATCATACCCTCCTCCCGAGACCATGGAGGGGGATGGGGGCAGGAAGATCATCGGAGCTGGAGGCTGTGGAGTATGGATCCCAAACAGTGTTTTCCACACATAATAAGCTGGGCCATGTAAGAACCAATAGCAGCTGTGTCTGCAGGTGTAAGACCTGCCTGAGATCCAGCCAATCAAAAGTCCCAGCACAGAGTAGGGAGGGCCCATGAAGTACCAGTCATCGGAGAGGAGCTATTGGAAATTGATGGGTACTGGGGGACAGAAAGTTGTTTTTTAGGGATGTGACCCCCCTGGTAGGTGCTCATGCTCCGGTGGGTGACCCTACACCCCTGCTGGCAGCTCAGTTTGCACACAGTGGGTTTAAAAGAGTACATATGAATCATATAGGAGAAAATGTGGTGGATAACAGAAGGTAGAGAGAGGGACCGGGAGATCGATTTTTATCTAAACATGCCGTATACTTGCATGACATTCTTAAGCAATAAATTATTTTTTTAAAAAATAAAAAGGATAACTTTCCATGCAGATACTGGCAAAAGATGTGTTTTAAAGTCACAAATCTAGATTCATTAAACGAGGAGAAGAAGGGATGGGGGCTGAATCAATGGATTTCTGGTGTGGGGCAATCTGAGAGTGAAGATTCGTCCCCCTGGGTCTACTGGGAAGCAAGCTCTCACTCTGGCAGGATACCTTGTGACTACAGACAGCACCGTGGCCTCAGCTGGCTGTGACATCGAACTGGCAATAGTGAGATCGTAACAGTGGTGAAAGTGTGCCTGCATAACCTTGCTGAACCAACCTCAGGTTACCCTTCTCCTGTTTCCCCTTCCCCTCTGCACTGCCAGGAGGGGGCACAGGCACCAGGGTGTGTGAGATTTGCTGAAGGTGGATGGACCCAGAGAGAAAGAGGATTTGATAGAGTGTAGGTTGCTGGTCATTGGGAATGCAAGAGGCACATTTGAACAGGACAGAGATCCCAAGGATGTAACTCAGTTGGCAGAGTACTTGCCTACCAGGCAGGAGGCCCTGCAGTCAAGCCCTGGTGCTGTAGAAATCTAGTGGGTGTAATCCCAAAGTCTGAGAGGTAAAGTCATGGGAATCAGGAGTTCCAGGACTGCTTGGGATAAATGAGAACTTGTCTGGGTGTCAGCAGGGGTTGCGGGGAGTTAGTAGAAGTTAGTGGAAGAGATGGAGAAGGTGGCTCAGGACAGGAAGGGGGTAGGGGACCAGGGCGCACTTGGGTGGTTTGTGCAAAGTCTACAACAAGGTTTTCCACAGAAGCAGAAGGTAAAGAGAAGCTAATAGCAGCCCTGGCAGTAGTAAGTCATGGAAAGAAGCCAGAGAGATGTCTTCCACAATGAACAGAGAACAACTTCATAGACATATCAGAGCCCAGAACGGTCCCATGTACAGACACAGCCCTTGTCTGACTTGTACAGATGCGTTCTATTTAGACCAAGCTGCACCCATCCATGTGACTGTCTCTCAGCTCTGGCCATGAACATGTGATTAAAATGTTGTTTTCTTTATTGCCCCCTCTTGGAATGGCAACAAAATGTATGAGATTAGGAAACAAACAAACAAACAAACAAAGGATCGAGCAAACTGATGAGCAGAGAGAACAGGAAATGATGGGTGAGCAGCAAACATGGCTTCTGACTCAGTTGGTGAGAACTGAGCAGTCTCTCAATGCCCTGGGGCCTCTATTTTCAGCAAAAGTTTGTAAAACGGGGAGCAGACAAACGCTTGACACATAAGGAAACTTACTGTTGGCTGAGGGCGTGGAACACCGAAAACAGGACGCTGTTTCACAGCTGGCTTCTGAGCTGGTGGGTGTCCAGAAACCTAAATTTCTGGGTTCCTTTGGTCCTGTTTTGGGCAGAGGGATCAGGACACATGGCGAAAAGAAGTCAAGGGTGATTTATGTCTCTTAGAGTTGCTGTAGGTGGATAAAAAGAGAATTAATATGTTCTACTTTGTACCAGGCAGGGGGATTACAGCAATGGACAGAGAATGCAGACGTCCCAACCTCACCTGGTTATCAGGTTCCAGTAGTCAGACAAGGGGGTATGCATACAAGCAGTTCACCCACAGCATGGTGAACGGTGATTTGTGATGGAGAATCCTGGAGCATCTGGGAGACATGGTAACAGTGGCCCTGCAGTCAGAGAAGTTGAAGAGAGAAATTACTTTGAAGCAGGAGATGGGATGAGCTATGGCTTCCTGGGGAGAAATAATTCCAGTCAATGAAAAGGGAACCACAGATGCTCCAAAGACCTTCCAGGTCTGTATTGCAAGGAAGTCCAGGAGGATGGAGCCCGATGACAAAGGAGGAGGAAGTTGGAGATGAGATGAGAAAGAAAGAGAATGTCCATACTGTACTGGCCAGGTGTAGGCTTTGGTTTAGTGTGAATGAGTTGGAGCCTTTACAGGTACACAGAGCAGGGCTGGGCTCTGATCATAGCTGAGCCAGATCATGCTGGTGGGACAAAGTTGTGTGGGAAAGGTCTTCACACACTTGAAAGAACTTAACATGTAGTCAGTGTTAGCTGTGGCCATTAAACCCACTGGGGAGAGGGGAGCTCAAGGTGGCAAGTGAGTTCCTCTAACATGTGGGTCACATCTTGGCTTCTATAGCTTCTCACACGTTGGCTGAGGATAAAACCGAGGAATGTCAGAATATAAACAACGCTTTTGGAAACCATCCCATGTCCTTGAAACTTGGTCACTATGTGTCCTGATTTACAGGTGGATTGCTCCATAGATGGAACAGACGTTGATCCAGCCCTTTTCATTTGTTGGATGCTGAAATAAAAGCTGCTAAGAACATTGACATTGGAAGGCAGGTAGAAAAGCAGTCTTTTTTTACAGCATCACCTAAGTGAAACCCGTTCCTCTTTGGCAGTGGGTAAGCCTGGACAAAAAAACTGGGAAGAATGATTGTCCCGACCCAACAGTGGTCAGTTCAGTGAAGGGCAGGTACAGGGCACTCCGGGATACACTGAAGATGTCCCAGCCTGTTTATCCAAAGGGATCTACCAGGAAGGGACATTTTAAACAAAAGAAAGGGAGAAGGTATATTATGAGATGAGACCTTCAGGGACAGGGAACGTAGCATGTAAAAGCCCTGTGACACCTATGACAGGAAAGCAGTTAATACCTGTGCCTGAAGAATAGCAAACTTGGCTAGGGAGATAGGGCAGAATGGAAAAGTAGAAAGTATATACATGGCATATGTAGGCTCAGGCTTTTAAAGGATCTCTCTCTCTCTCTCTCTCTCTCTCTCTCTCTCTCTCTCTCTCTCTCTGTGTGTGTGTGCAAATCTTTACTTGGAAACACGTGAGTAGACCTAAAGCTAAAGCCAAGAATCACCCTTGATAGTTCTTCTAGTTCTTCTAGCATCTTTGGAGCCACAATGTCTCCAGTCAAACCCAGAGCTCCAATATGGATAGTCTCAATAGCCAACTTGCCCCTGAGATCTCCTGTCTCTGCCTTCAGAGGCTTGAGGTTACAAGTAGGCTGCCACACTCAGTGGCAGGTATGTGGACTCCGGAATCTGAACTCTCTCCAGCACTGACACTTGTGCAGCAAGGCTAGTGAGTGTATTTGCAAAATGAAGGTGATTCTGTTGGATTGGTATTCAGTAACTCTGGCTGGCTGGATAGAGGCCTGTACTCGGGACCCATTGGAAATTCTTCACAGCATAGGGTGGTCAGATTGCTACATAGCAAGAATAGAAGCACATAAGGAAACTCTCCCTTGAGTGTTACTTTCATCCTCATGTCTTCTTTCAAAGTCCTGAGAGCCAGACATGGTCATGCAAGCCTGTAACCCTAGAGCTTGGCAGGGTTAACCAGGAGAATGGCCATGAATTTGAGATCAGCCTATATATACATAGTGAGTTTGAGGCCAGCTTGGACTGCCTAACAAGACTCTCAAAAAAGAAAACACAAATTAATCTGTGGATGGTAGTCCATCTCTGTAAGCCTAGCATGTGAGAGGCAGAGAAAGGACCAGGAGGAGTTCAAGGTCACCTCCAACTACTTAGCAAATTGGAGGGGAGCCTGGCCTAGATGAGAACCTGTCTCAAACACAAAACAAAAAAGACAGACAGGAAGGAAGAAAGAAAGAAAGTAAAAAGAAAGAAAGGAAGGAGGGAAAAATCTAAATCAACAAGAAAAACAAAGAATCCCTGTTCCCCAAAACAAACAAGAAACCCACTCCTTGTCTTTGTGAATTGGATAACTTGATAACATCTCCTCCTCTAAAATGGACAAGATTCTCCCTTGTCTTCTGGGTGGCTTGGAGGATGATATAGGATAGTCATTATTTGAAGTTTTATTTCAGCTCCTTATTCAGCAGGCAACAAAATGACTACTTTCAGACCATTGTTCCCAGAAAGGTCTCTGGTGGGAGGTGGCCCCGTGAATCAGGTTTCTATTGTACAAGAGCACCCCAGGGAGAGTGTAAAAGGCAATGATGGTGTGAGATAGGAGAAACCATGACCTTTACCTCAAGGCTTAGCCCACTGACTGATAATAAGAATTGAAAACATGGACAATTTCAAAGAGCCCGAGTGGAATGAATTGTGGCAGGCAGCTGTAGGGAGAGGAGATGAGACTCTTGTTTTGTATTATGTCCAAGGTTAAATTTGAAGTGACACATTTCCAAGGTTAATGAGCATACATGTTAAAAGAGAAAAATGTCAAAATCTTGAGAAGAGAAAACAATCCCTAAGTCTGTTGAGACTTGTTTGGGTGACATCAGTCGTGGCTGCATGTACTTAATCGTGGATCCTTGTTCCTCTGGCTGTTGTTAACTAGTTGTCTATTGGGCTGCAGTGTGCTGCTGCTGGATATATCTGTCAGTGTCTCAGTCTGGCTTCTTCTCTCCATTTCTTCCACAAGAGAATGGAGATGTTCTCAGTCTTTTAAATGGCAGAATCCAGAAAGGTTTTACACATGCTCCTACCATTCCATTCATGAAAATTAAATCTTGTTTTTTGTTTTTTTGGTTTTTTGTTTTTTTAAAAAAAGGATGGCCTGGAAGAATTCATTTCATGCAATTGCAGAGGACAGATTATGGTTCAGAAATAATAATAATAATAATAATAATAATAATAATAATAATAATAATAGATGGTGAGGGGCTGGGGAGATAGCTCAATAAGCTTGTTCTGTAGAGCATGAGGATCTGAGTCCAGTACCTAGAATCTTCTGGATTGTCCTCTGGCCACCACACACATGCACACATATGCACTTGCATGTATATACACTGGTACACACACACACACACACAGAGACAGAGAGAGAAAGAGAGAGAGAGGAGATGGAAAATTCATAGTCAGGTACTACTGAGTCTCATTTGGGTTCTGAGTTGAACCTAATATACAGGAGAGTAGTGTTGCTCTCTTCTCCCTTACCATATGCCCCTCAGGTCAAATATTCACGCTAATGCCCCCTCATCTTTGGAAAACATGCGCTAGTCAGAGACATCATCACATAGTAAATTCACCGGGAAATTGTGAGCCATGACTCATGGTTTTGTTTGCTCTGCAATTGTGAAATTTTCAAAAGTATTTTATTAAGATTGAAACCAAAACCTTAAGCAAGGCCTCATGGGGAACCCTGAAAACTTCATGTTCTGAGCTACCCTGCAACTTTAATCATGGATGCCTGGCCAGGGAGTTACCCTGATGTGACTCTGATTTGCTAAGGAACCAGAAAATTGCTAGCCAGAATGCTGCTGGGCCTTGTAGGCACAGACTATAGGCCTCCACTACCATTAGCCTAACTCTAGCTTGTCCATAAAGGAAGACTCTTCTCTCACCTCCTTTTCAAATCCTGCTCCATATCCAGAATCTAGCCCTCCTAGCTGGGTGTGCATCCATGCTGAGCATCCAAGCCCTTCCCAGCCAGGCACCATGCTCTTGTTGCAAGTTGTATTCTTTTAAGAACTCTGACTTAGAAAAGGTAGTTGGCCCAAATGCTGCTCCACTCTGCCTTGCAGGAAGGAGAGAATGACTTCATGTGATCTTTGCTTGCTAGTGTCTCAGCCCTGCGACCTCAGAACCATTTGATGGAGCTAGAAGCTTGCTGAGATGTGCTTATGGATCCCCATGTGGAGCTAGGAGCTCTCTGGCCTCTACCTGGGTTAAATCCAGGAGCCATCTGCTTCATCTGGGTAGCCACATAGTGAGGCCGTTTGAGGACGCTCTGAAGCCAAACCAATAAGCTGAAGCCCAACTCTATTACCTACCCACTGCTCCTTTCACTTCACTGTGTCTTAAGCTCTTTTTTTAATGTCCCCCATTCTCTCTAGTTCTTACTCTTTCTGCCTCCTCTTTCTACAGATTCTCTGAGTCTTTGGATTTGATGAAGACATCCCATTTAGGTCTGAGTGTTCCAAGGTCTCCGCATAATGTCTGGTTTGGGGTCTCTGTATTTGTTCCCATCTGCTGCAGGAGGAAGCATGCTGCATGCTGAAGACAGCTGAGCAAGGCACTGTTCAATGGGTATAATAGAATGATATTAAAATCATTTTATTGTTATGTTTGTCATTTAGAACAGTAGCACTTAGTTTTACACTAGGTCCATGGGCTGCCTAGTCTTTGGTACTTGGTCATTCAAGCAGTGTCACATATGGGTTCCATCTCGTGGAGTGGGCCTTAAGTCAAATCAGTTATTGGTTGGCTACTGCTTTGTGGCAGCATTGCCCTGGCTCTTTTGCAGGCAGAACAGCATTGTAGATCAAAGCATTTGTGGCTGAGTTGGTGTTTACCTTTCTATTTTGGTAGCTTGCAGAATAACTTTCTGTACCAAAAACACTAGAATGTAGAGGTGATGCTAGCCTGATTTCTTATATCACCCAGGAACCAGGAACACCCAAAGTGGGCTGGGCTCTCCCACATCAATCATTAATTAGGAGAATACCCAATGGACTTGTATGTTGGGAGATCTAGGTAGAAGAATGTTCTCAATTGAAGTTCTTTCCAGACAACTCTAGTTTGTATCAAGTTGACAAAGACCTACCCAGGACACCTTAATACCTTGAAAGTCAGATGAACACTGTAGATCAGTTTCATTAGCAAAGCCATGGTGTTAGGTGACACCTCTTGAGTGCCTATACAATAGCCATGGCACTCAGTGCTTTTACCCATAGGTCATCTGTTCCTTCTGATGAATTTATAAAAGCAGCATGACAGTCAATGTTGACTGTCAAACTGACAGCATTTCAAATCACCAAGGAAACGAACCTTTGGGCATATCTGTGAGAGGGTTTCCAGATGGGAAATTGGGGTGGGAAGATCCACTGGGCATATGAGTGGCACCATTTGTTCGAAGGTCTGGGGCCTCAGGCTGAATAAAGAGGAGAAAGTGAGCTGAGTACCAGCCTTCCATTCTTTCTGCTGATGTTACGTACATTCAGATGTAACCTATGAATGCAACATAATGAAACTATGTTAAAGGTACCTCAAGCTCTGATCGCCATGACTCCCCCACCTCATCCCTGCCATGATGGACTGTGTTCTCTTGAACTGGGAGGCCAAATAAAATCTTTCCTTAAGTTGCTTTGGTCAGGTATTTTTGCCACAACTGTAAGAAGAGTGACTAATTCCACTCACCCTATTATTTTAGAGAAGATGGATGGAAGTGAGCTGCCTCTGCTTATTTCAGTTGAATCTGGCTTGCTGCAGCTGGGATTTGAATCAGTTTGGCCTCTAAGCTGGGATGGTTCTCCTCCTGCCCCATGGTTCTAGTAATGAACACTATGATTATTTGTTTCTCGATACTCTGTGGCTGTGTTCTCTAAGCACTAAGCTTTAGAAAATATTTTGAAAATCCCCACCAAGATAGACTGAAGCAAATATACCATATTTTGCTTGAGAATTTCCCCTTGTCTTGCATCTTTCTTTATTCATCTGGGAGAAGCACTCTTGGGGAATGAGCATGCCTTCACCAACCTCCAGCTCATGTTTTCTTTGTTTGCTTTGAGACCACCATATATGGTGCCACAGAGCAGGGCAGGTGTCTCATGGAAGCCGTGACTTCAGAGGCCTCTCTTCTTAGCCTTTCTCTACCTTTTCCCCTCTGCCCAAGAGAAAGGCTGCCCCCCCCCCCCCCCCGGGATGCTGGGAAACTAGATTCAGGCTTGCCTTTTAAATTAGGAGTCCCTAGATCTTCAAGAGGGCATTGCAAGATTATCCATGGCTTCTCACTGCGATGTTCGATGTTCTACTTTCTCGAGGATGCCAGGGGCGGGGGAACTTTCTCTGGGTTTCTCACTCTCATGCTACACTTCCCTTCATTAGGAAGCAGGAGGGGAGAAATCACAGTAGTCGGAAATTCTAATGTACCTTTTTCCTCTTGTGCTGAGCAAGCCTCAGTCACTCTCAGAAGATGGTGAGAGATTACGGACCCAGCTGCCAATCTGTGTTTGAAGAGAAAGATTTTAAACATCAGTGTCAGTGTGAGAAAAGAAAGGGGTACTGAGCAAGGAAAGCAGAAATGTATTTTTCGTTCTTCTGCAGGTGGTCTAAGTCCTTGATGTCCAGGAAGGGAGAAGATGGGGGCAGGGAAGGGAAAGACTCATCTGGGTTAAGGAGCCGTTTTAAAATTCTTGATCTTACCAGATTCCAACTTCTGACAGCTGCTGAAATAGTGTTGTCATTTGGAAGCAGGAAGGAACAATTCCGTAGGTTAAATGCACGGGAAGATTGCAAAGGGCTCTCCTGTGCCTGTCCAGAGGCTTTTAGCTGCAATCCACTGAATCACCACGAGTGGAGGGTGCATTTGGGGGTCCTGGAAGGATGAAAAGACACATTTCTTCCCTTCAGTCTGCACACTTCCCGTGACTGGCTCAAAGAAAGCTGTGTCTGTGCAACACCTCCCTCTGCTGGATTCTGTCATGGAACACAGCACCCTGATATTCCTGCTGCTGCCCTGAGAAGCTCAGCGGAGCCTGTCTGTCTATCTGTACATTAAAACTCACCTGGGGTTCGCCAAGCTGATTTCCCTTGCCAGATCACTACAGCTTTGCCTAAGATGAACTGTTCTTACATACTTTACCAGGAAAGATAAGACACGTTTCCAGGGGCTGGATGGATGCTGAGTAGCACAGAATTAGAACTTCAAAGGAGAGGAGCCTTCCAGAGAAGGAGAGATGCTCACCAAAGGCACACAGCTGTGAAGAAATGAAGCTGGGCAGGGACCTCCTTCTTCTGCCTCCCCCTTTAGAACTCTCTCTTGTGACAGAAGAATTCACGAATGTTCCTCTTCAGGGTTTTCGGTCATGGAAATCACAGGCGATGTAGACAGGTGGTTCTTCTATCAGACTTTGGAGATAATATGGCTCCAATTTCATTGAGGGAATGAATTCAGAATTGAATAATTCGCAGACCATAGATCAGATACATGAGAATACCTCTACATCCTGCTCGGTCCTATGGCCCGAAACCTTCTCTATAAGAGTGGCTGTGTCTACAGTGGTCTGTCCAGTAGAGTTTTCTGCAATGAGAAAGTGTCCCTCACCTGTGCTGACCAGCCCACAGATGCATTAGCCACACATAACTAACTGGCACTCAAGACAGGGATGGTAAGTCAGGGGAATTAGATTGAGTTTTATTTAACTTCAATTTAAGTATAATTTCAATTTCGCTTAAATTTAAAGAGTCATATGTGTTTCAAGGTGACTGAGGCAGGACAGAGTGACAGGGAAAATTATAGGGACATAGGTTCAGAACAGAATTCCTGTCTGTTCAGCTGAGAATCAAGAATCCCAACAGTTGACATTTGCTTCAAATCTTTGGCTCTTTCCAGCTGAAATCCTGCAATTCTCTAGGAATCTCACTAGAATCAATCTCTATCTCTGTCCCTGTCTCTGTCTCTGTCACTGTCTCTCTCTCTCTCTCTCTCTCTCTCTCTCTCTCTCTCTCTCTCCCTCCCTCCCTCCTTCCTTCCTTTCTGTCTCTTTGGTTTTTTCAAGGTAGGGTTTCTGTGTGTAGCCTTGGCTGTCTTGGAACTTCCTCTGTAGACCAGGCTGTCCACAGACTCATAGAGATCCCCCTGCCTCTGCCTCCCAAGCGCTGGCATTAGAGACATGTACCACCACTGCACGGTTACTAGAACCTGTCTCTACAGTTATACATTTCAACCCCTTTGTACAATGTAGTGGTTCCTGGCTTCATTTTATCAAATTGTAACCCCATCCAAGGCATTTCTGGGGTCTCTCTACTTCTCACTTATCAAAGAGAGCAAGAAAATAAAATGGGGGGGGGAGATCTTTTTGAGGTATAAGGAGAGCTTCCATTGTGTTCTGTATGGCTAATGCTAAGACTTGTGCTCTGGGCTTTTCCTTGAGAAGGTTACACCCATGCTTTCTAGTACATCTTTACTTCCCACGTACCTTTCTTCTTTTTAACTACTGTTTTGAAAAATCTCTTTTTAATGCTTTGTGGGACAATGTACAGTGCCAGGAAATTAATAAAGGTGAGTGGGTCTGAGACCTTGGCACCCAGGTACTCACCTGAGACGGTAGCTCTTTACTAGATTCCTGGCCTGAAACACGTGACCCTACAGCCCAGAACAGAGTTCTCCATGCTAATGAGGTACCTAGAGGGGCTGAGGGTTTAGCCAATAAGCTTTCCTTCCAAGACATTCCTTCCTGCAAAAGATATTTAATCTCTGGTCCAACCTGAGAAGGTGGTAGGTACCCATTTTCCACAATGAACAATCAATAAACAGTTTGAAACCAAGGACTGTCTCTTTCATCAAGAACTGCCATGGAGAACATGGAGAAGGCCTTCCACTACCAAGCTTCAGTGTCTAAGCCTCCTGCAGAAGGCCCCTCTGCTCTCTCAGACAACCACTGCCAAGCTAAGGACAATTACCATTGAGCTAAGCCAGAGTTCAGATTCACCTGGCCCCGGGTTCACTGTAGTCCTCAGTCCAAGGGCCCCCAATTCTGTTACCAATTTCCCGTGACTCAGTGGCACCAGGATGTCCAGGAGTTTAGGAGCCCCTCTCCCCACCTCCCACATCCTAGGCTGCATTTTGCCATCCCCTGAGCAGTGTCTAGGTGCTTTACTTGAGTCCAGCACTCAAAAGCAGAGGCACAGGGTATGTATGTATTATTAATAACTTTTAAAATGGAGTATCTGGTATAGTGATGACTTGTCTTGAAGAGATGTGACCAAACATTGATTCACCCCAGGTAAGGCATCAAGGACAGACTAGAAGAATGAATCCATTTAAGTCTAGTTTGGCAACCAATGTGTTCACTGAGCATATTTCCAGGACCTGGGTGAAGGGTTGCCTTCAGAAGCATGGCCAATCCCCAAATAGCTGCATTACCAAGCATCGTTGCCCAGCATGGATACTTCTCTGTAACTATACAAACGAAGACCTCACTTCAGTGAACGCCTGTCCTCTATGTTCTAGTCTAGCACCTCCCAAGAGTAGCTGGGGTGGAATTAAATATAGTTGGACATGAAGGAGGGAGTGGCAGGAGTCTCAGATATAGGTCTACTGACTCTCCCTGCTGCCTGCTTCTTTTAGAGAACATCAGCATACCATCATGAGAGTCGCCTATAGGTAATCCCATCAGCTTGATGTGGAGGGTAATTTCTGATAGATGCTCTTCGAACAGAATGTTGATACTTCTAGAGCCCCACTGTTGCTTGGTAGGGCTTAAGAGGCCCAGGCGCCCTGGTTAGACTTCGAGATAGGTGATATCTAAGTTTCATGTGGGCCTTGAGTTCCAAGACCCAGGAGGTTTGCATAGGGTATCACGTCTGGAGTCCGTAAGTGTGCATGATACTTTCTATGGAATCTGGGCCATGTTGAAGGACGACAGTGAAGTGATTGTGGAGAAATCACATAACAGCCTTTGTCTCTTTTACACTTTTGCTTAACGCATCATTTGGAAGCTATCAGGAGGTGTTGGAGATGTGGGATCTGGAGTTGGCACAAAGCAAGGGCCATTAGGCACCTCAATGGACAGACCATCCTTCCTGACCTCTGGATGCTGCTTTCACCTGCAGGGCCATTTGCTTCCTAGCATGAAGCTGTCTGAGGCTTGCTGAAGTACTGTAGAGAGGAAAAGTTGGGGGAATATATCAGGCAATGAGGCAGAAATTGAGACAAACAGAAAAACTTACTGGGCTCTTGGGAGAGGAACAGTTCCTTTGAAGAACACAGGACTTTGGAGCTGAGGCTGAGCCTACATCTGTGCAGCACCTTTGTGTGGCCAGCCTTGGCGCTCCCAGAAATCTATTGGCTTCACCATAAGGGATAACATATTGGTCCACCCAAAATATGGAAGCTAGGAGGCAAAGGAGCAACATGGGCCTACTTAGCCAATGGCTGGCAGCCCTGGGGCACACATGCAGTACAGCTAATGATTGTGGTTGTGAATATGACCAGAGTTCCTTACAGACTGCCTGTGATGAAGGCACGGGACCTGTGATATCCAGTCATTCCTATTCTTTTGGTCCCAAAATTTCTTTCTAGAAAGTTGACACTCTTCACGGCTCCCTCCATTTTGGCTCTAGGAGTTAAGAACATGCACACACACTGGTTTTATCTTAACATTTGTTTATTTGGTGATGGAGGCTCCAGTGCCATGCAGGAAACCAGAGGAGAACTCTCCAGAGGCAGCTATCTCCTTCCACCATGGGGATTCTTGGAATGGAATTCAGGTTGTCAGACTTGGCAGCAAGCACCTTTTACCCACTAAGCCACCCATTTGTCCTCATTCCAGTTTTTATAAAGGATAGACCCCAGTTCAGGATGCTATGAGTTACATATGGAAGTCTCCAGTTCTTGCGATGGTTCAAACTACGTGAAAGCAACGTGGCCTCTGGGTGGTGTCTGTGTGGGGTGTCTATTCCTCAAGAGTTCTTCTAGTCTATCAAGGCCAGCTCCAAGTTTCCTTGTGCCACTTCAGTCAAATGGACTCTTAAGCATGAAGGTCTAAAGCAGACACCAGAGTCAGCACAAGGATGTCAATTCCATTGTAAGTTTTACTACCCATCTTTGTCTGGCCAGGCTGGGACTCATTGCCAGAATGGTTCACAGGGCTGCTGTAAGTATGCACTTTGTTGTTTTTAAGTAAACATTAATTGGGCACCTACTATTTGCCAAACATTGTCTTACACACATGTATCCTCACTACCACTTTAACAAGGCTTGCCTTTAAGTCTGGTTTTGCTTGGGGAGGGCACTGTGCATCTGGAATGGGATTACAGGAATCACAGTCCTCTCTTTTCCCCTCTTGACTCTTCAGAATTTATTTCCCTGGAGAGAGTGTTCTGTTGTTTGATTTTACAATTTATGATGATGGAAGACACCCCCCTCCCCACTTTTCTTCTTCTATTAAATGCTTGCCAAGGAGGTGTGTTCCATGGAAGGTAGACAGGAGGTTGGAATGGGAGTCTGTGGTGAGGGGAGCTTAACGGGGGGAGGGACAGCCACATTAATAAACTGAGATCATAGAGGAGCTGGAGGTAGGGGCAGAGCCTTTGTTGGAAAGATATTAACAGGGGCAATGCTTACATTCTTAGCTGGAGAAACCATTTGATCTCCTGAGCATAGCTCTGGTGTCTCTCATGAAATGTATTACATGTAAACGCCTCTCCACTCACAAAGTCATTTGTCACATCCAGGACTTGGATCTTTCTACAAAGTCCAGAGCCTTGGAAAGCAAGATAGGATTGGCTGGGCCATCGCAGCTGAACCAAGAAGGAATGTGCTTTGAAAGACTCTGCAGGAGGAGGATCCAGTCAGGTGAATGAGGACATGTTCGTGTGGACACCAGCTACATGGTTTAGGGGAGCAGAAAAATAGGAGAGCAATTAACTTGTCTCTGAGAAAATGACCCTGGGGACCCCGGGGTCATGACTCAGGCAGTTAAATGGAAACATGAAGACTTGAATTTGAGTCCCAGCACCCACTTAAAAAGCCAAAAGGTAGTGTGTGTCTATCATCCCAGCTTTGGGGAGACAGAAACACAAAGATTCCTGGGGCCATTCTAGCTGAATCAGGTTCAGTGAGAGACTCTTTGTGAGAAAATTAAACTGGTAAGCAATGAGGCAGGCCTTTAGCATCACCTTCCGGCCTCTATTCTCTCTCTCTCTCTCTCTCTCTCTCTCTCTCTCTCTCTCTCACACACACACACACACACACACACACACACACACTCATATCCATAAATAAGGTTACTATGATGTTCTGGGCAGAGGAAAACACTTTTAAGTCCATTTGCTCATCTCAATTTGATGGTGATCTGACTAAAGTAAAGGAATAGCCTTTAAGGGTGGAGTCGGGTTGGGAAGGAGGGTGGATAGAGATGAGAAAAATGATTCATCCATCCGGGCCCATGCTAATTTGTATTCCAGAGGAGAAAAATGGATGACCATTCATTGTATGTGTGTGTGAGATACCAGTGTGGAGGAGAGGAAGGTCATAAATGCTTTGAGGAGATATTTGGTAAAAAATATCTCCCCTCATGGGGCTAAAGTCCCAAACAGCTGAGTTACATTTGAGTCCAATTCTAATTGTGAATCACAGATTTCAGGAGCACGTGGCAAAAATGTCCCTGAAGTACCCTGTGAGAGAAAAGTTCCCCTGGAGCCAGCAGATGTTATTTGTCAAGTTAAAGGGAGATGGGGTTGAAAAAGGATGAGCACTCTAGAAGCCACATAGGTCTCATCTGTCCATGTGAATGTCACTGGCACCAAAGCCACAGTCCCTCTTTCAGCCTGTGGCATCTGTGTTGTCTTGTAGAAGGACAACCAAGAGAATGCTGACTGACACACTGTGTAAGGTAATGGAGAGGACTGGTCATTTGTTAGGATGCTAGGCAAGGCAGGACCACTGTCTAGCTATGGGATGATAGGATTGATGGTTAGAGAGAAAGATGGGAGGATGCAGAAAGAGAGCTCTCTCATCCACCTAGTCCCCACAGCTAACTGACTAGCTGAGGTAGAAAGGCAGACAAGAGAGAGGCGATAGCAAAGAATGGGACTGGGAGCAGGGGGTAGGTTCTTGTAGAGCAAGGGACAGGAAGTGGTACCTTCCCTGATTCCGTACCACTGAGAGGATGCTGGTTCTGTTCAGAGGCCCTTTAAGACTCTGTGTGAAGTGCTCAGTAGATGTCGTAGCCACTGTTTTATTGCTGTAAAGAGAAGCTATGACCAAGGCAACTCTTACAAAAGAAAACATTTAATTAAGGGCATGATTTCATTATTATCATCATTGGGGGGTGGGGGGGGTGGCTGTAGACAAGTACTGAAAGCTACAACCTGATCCAGAGGCAGCAGGTAGAGCAAGAGAACTGGGCCTGGTATGGGCTTTCGAAACTTCAAAGCACGCCCAGTGACCCATTTCCTCCAACAAGGCCACCCCTCCTAATCCTTCTCAAATAGCACCACTCCCTGATGCCTAAGCATTCAAATATATGAGTCTATGGGGGTGTTTTCTTTCAAACCACCACATTCTATTCTTTGGCTCCATAGGCATGTAACCACATTATAGTGAGAACTGCACTCAGTCCAACTTCAAAAGTCCCATAGTATATCAGTCTCAACACTGATTTAAACAAAAAAAAGTTTCTTCTGAGACTCATGGCAATCTCTTAAATATAACCCCCGATAAAATAAAAATTTAAAATAGACTACATACTTCCAACGTACGATGGAACAAATACACATTACCATTCCAAAAGGGAGGAAAGGGGGCATAGTGAGGAAATACTGGACCAAAGCAAGACCAAACTCTGTATCTCCATGTGATGTCAAAGTCAGATCTCCAGCTCCTTTCATGGTTGTTGGCCACAACCAACTTCTTTCTCTTGGGTTGGTTCTACTCCCTGTTTCTCATGTGGAACCTCAGTGGATTTCCTTAGGCATGGGGAGAGAGTTCATAACCCCCTTTTCTATCTTGACTCTAAACCAGAACCATGTGGCCAAACTAGTGCTTGATGGGGCTGGAACTTAGCCCCCTTGTTCCTATTCAAACCACCACAGCAGGAAATAATTGCTTTCTTCTTCAGTACCACCTACCAACAAGATGCAGTCATCAATCACCGACATGTATAGATGAACCTGCTGGGACCACAGAACTCTCTGACCTCGTGGATCAAGCAAAAAGCAAAACCCAGTGTTGTGCACTGGGCATATATGTAAAATATGAGGATGATCTCTGGTCATAAAGCAACACTGCGGTAGTGAATGAGACATGTCTCCCACAGGCTCACATATTTTTCAACACTGGGTGTCTGGTTGGTGTCCATGCATGGAGAAGTTATGGGACCGTTAGGAGGCAGAGCTTTGCTGGAGGAAATAAGTCACTTGAGGATGGCAGGGATGGGGTGGGGGTGGGGGGGTGTCTTTAACCCCCTTGCAGTACAATCTCTCTGCTTCATGGTTGTGATTAAAGTCTGTGAGCACCCTGCTCTAGCCCATCATTCCATAGGTTCCTGTGGACCCACAATCCCTTCTTCCACAGGCCACTTTTGGTCATGGTGTTGTATCACATCAGAGCAGCAGGAAATCAACTAACACAAACACAAGTTTGAAGTCAGATTTTACTAGAATCTTTTCATCCAACTGAAATCAGAGCTGTTAGGAGGATCACCTGCCCACCTTCCAAGTTGGGGTTCATGGCAGTTCTCACGGGGCTAGAGGAAGGCAGAATTCTCACTGCCCCGGTTATATCAATTGACAAAACTAACCTTCACCTCGATTTTTCCTCTGTAAATGGATTATGCTCTGTAAATCAATCCATCGCCTAGAAAAGAATTCAAGACATTTTATCTTCAACTTTGAAATTAACATATATAACTTTCTATTGTAAGGGGTGTGTGTGTGTGTGTGTGTGTGTGTGTGTGTGTGTATAATTGTTGCTCTTCCATTGACACAGGTCCTGAATGTTGGCAGTGTATTAATCAGGGTTCTCTAGAAAACAGAAATATGTATATGTGTGTATATACACACACACACATATGATTTATTACATATACACATACACATATACATATATATGTCTTTATTGAAATGGCTTACAGAGTGTGATCCAGCTAGTCCAATAGTGGCTGTTTACCAAAGAAGATTCAAGAATTCAGCAGTTGTTCAATCCATGAAGCTGGATGTCTCAGCTGGTCTTGGCCCTAATGTCAGTGAGGCAATGAAATTGTCATCAAGCATGTGTGTGAGCATGTGAAGGCCAGAGGACAACCTCTAGTGTCATGTCCTTCTCAGTCTTGAGACTGCCTCTCACAGGCCAGGGACTTTACTAAGTACTTTCGGCTAGCTGGCCTGTAAGCCGCAGAGACTCACCCTGTCTCTTCTTTCCATCTTGCCATTGTATCTGGTTTGTGTATGTAGATTCTGGGGATTGAAAACAGGACCTGATATTTGTGGGAAAAGCACTTTATGAATGAGCTATCCCTGTAGCCCAGTGGGATGGGGTTTATAGATGTAGCAAATAACTGGGTTTAGAGAAGGTCATGAGGTTGGGGCCCTTGCAATGGCATTAGTGACCTTGCAAGAAGAGACATCTCCTTTTCACCTACCTACCATGTAAGAACCTGGACAGAAGGTGGCTGTTGACCAGCCGTGAAGATGGCCTTCACTAGGCTTGCTGAAGCTCTAGAACTATGAGAAATATGGTTCTGTTATTCCAGTTTCCCAGACTGTTGTATCACGTTACAGAGATCCAAGTTGGCCAAGACTTTACACCCTTGGGAACTTTAGACAATGAGAGCCAGAGGAACAAAAAGACAATACTGTATATAAAGCCATTATTATAGCCAATGTTGGAAAGTCCAACCATAGAAATATAAATGAGCACGGAATAACTATACAACAGAATGCTATGCATCAGTGAAAAGGATTATATTCTTCCCTCGCTACTGACATAGATGAATGCTCTAAATTCTAGAATCATTTGTGTACTATAAAGCCATTCAGAATAACAGACAACTTAATGGTTTATCATTACAGATCTATATATGTTTATATATACACATGCTAGAATTAGGAGGACAATAGCAAGATTTTAAAACATCATAATGTAAAGGAGGCGGGGTTACTTTGAGGAAAAGGTGAAGAAAAGAAGGGGTGTGAAGACACACAGGTTCACACCTCATAGGCTAGCCTTGGTGGTGGGGCCATGGTTTTGTCCTGTTACCCTTTATACCATCTGTACTGTGTTGTGTGTACTATTATGTGTGTATATAAAACATTTTATCATTAGAAAAACAATTTAAGCAGGAAAGAAAACATAATAAAAGCATAGGTCTTGGAGGATGGCCAACCTGGGCTCTGCTCCAGACTATGCTGTATGAACAAGGCTCTTCCCTTTGAGACTCATGGAACCCCTACAATGTGAGTCTGAAGGGAAGCCTGGAGCTGGGCAGCGGAGCCTGCACACAGCAGGTGTGTGGGATCTGGAGGTTATCAAGGGCAGCCCAGGGAGCTGTTCAGTGCTTCAAACTGTCTTTAGAGGTTCCCAGGTATGAAGTGTTTCTAGTTGCAATCTGGAGCAGGTTGTCTCTTGTTTGGAGGCTATAACTCTTGGAGTCAAGAGCAAAGAATGAACCAAAGAGGAGGGTGTGAGGGTATGCACCCACACCTGGGAGGAGGAGACTGGAAGATCAGAAATCCAAGGGCTTTGGCCACATGGTAAGGGTCAGGGTAGTCTGTCTGTCTGTCTGTTTGTCTGTCTCTGTCTTTCTCTGTCTCTGTCTCTCTGTCTCTGAATCTCCCTGTCTTTCTATCTGTCTCTGTCTGTCTCTGTCTCTCTTACATGCGCGCGCGCGCACACACACACACACACACACACACATCAACCAGACAAAGAATAAATGAAAGGAGGTAGTAAAAAGCTATCGGTCATGGTGGAGACACTTTACACGATGATGATCCATACTTTGATGAAGAGGACTTGGAACAACTCAGAGAACAAGTCCTATATAGTGGACATCTAGGGAGGCCCACAACACTTTGAAGTGTAAATGTTTGCAGAAAATTGGCTCAAAATTAGGCAATATGGAAAATCGGGGACAACCAAATTTCTGTTTTTGTTTTGCTTTTTAAATTTAGTGTAATTGAGTTAGAAATGAACAAGGAGATCTAGGAAGATGGCTCAGTGGGCAAAGAGCTTGGAGTAAGGTTTAGATCCTAGTACCTAGACAGATGCTTAGCAGTGGGATATGTCTGTAGTCTGTACTGAGGATATGGAAACAGATCCTGGGGTTTTGCTGGCCACTAATGGTGAGTCCCAAGTTCCATAGAAGATGTAGTCTCTTGAGAAGAGGTCTCATGTTGAATCTGAAGCTAGGCTGGAAGCCAGCAAAACTGAGTAAGTCTTCTCTCTACACCCATCTCTAAGTGCTGGAGTTACAGGCTCACACAAGACAACACCCAGCTTTTCACATGGGTTCTGGGGATTTGAACTCAGGTCCTCAAGCTTGTACAACAAGAATCTTTACCAAGTGAGTCATCACCCAGTTCCCATCTTGATTTTTTGTGACAAAGTCTCTTACTGAAATCTGGAGCTTGCCGATCAGGCTAGGCTTGCGCTACAAACCTCAGGGACGGGACCTCCTGTCTCTGCCTTTTCCACTGCTGGGGTTACAAGTGCATGACGCCACACTTAGCTTTTAAAAGTAATTTTTATATTTTTATTTGTATGTCTTTTGTAGTGCCTACAAGACTTCATGTGTAACATGTGTGTGCAGGTGCACAAGGAGTCTGGAGAGTATTTGATCTCTGAAATTGGAGTTACAGTCAGTGGTGAATCATCCAGCATGGGCGCTGGGAATGAAACCTGGTTACTTTGCAAGAGCAGTAACCACTTAGCCACCTCTCCAGCCCCACACATGACTTTTGATGTCGGGCCAGGGGAGGACCTGGTGGATCTTGAAGGTGAGATGAAGTTCTGCAAGAAGTAAAGGGAGGTGTGGGGAAGGACGTTTAGGAGCCTGTCCTGCATCCTCACGTGCAGAGTCAGTGAAGAGCCACTGGTCCTCTAAACACAGAGGTCTGCATTCTACGGAGTATGAGGGGGAATGGGGGGGGGGTTGGTGAAGATTTGAGAGTGGGGATGTAGCACAGATGGGTGCAGCTTGCCTCACAGAGTCGCTGCTGCAGAGGAGGTGGAGGAGAAGAGCAGGAGAGAACAGCCAAGAGGCAGCCAGCGAGGAGGCTGCGGCTGCCCCGGGCTAGGATGATGAAAACATGACAAATGGTTCCAGAGATGCTGCAGACGGATACTCAATGCATTCTCCCCTAGAGGAATTTTCTGATTTCCATGGGGGACACTATCTTAACCCAAAGGAATGAGACTGAAGACAGCTCTATCTTGGATTGCAGTGAGCAGGCAGGAGGGGAGTTTGGGGGTAAAGGGTCTGTCTAAGGGGTGTTTAGGAGTTTTCTCTGCTGTTTAGCTCTCTGTGACCGTATAAACACAATTCAAAAGGCCAATAAAAACAATTTAAAATGTATGCCTATAATTTCAGCACTCAGGGAGCTGAGACAGGAGGGTCACCTCCAATTTGAGGTCAGACTAGGCTATATAGTGAGTTCAAGGCCAACCAGGACTACAGAGTGAAATCTTGTCCTGACCCAACGAGACCAAGGACTAGGGATAGAGTTTAGAGGGTAGAACACTTGTCTCCTGAGTTTCTTCCTAGTGGTAGACAAACCAGGCTTTAAGGGCCACAGCTCTAACCTAGTACTCTAGAATTAAAGGCAGATGGATCAGAAGTTCAGGGTCACCCTTGGCCGCACAGAAAGCTCAAGGACAACAATGGCTACATGAGACCAGGTCTTGAAAAGACAAGAAGAAAAGAAACAAAAATAAACCATAAAGGCTGGGGAGATGGTTTAGCTGGTAAAGCCCTTGCTGCATAAACCTGAGAGCTCGGATTGACGATGGGTGGGGTGTAATGCACAGAGCAAGCTGGCTGCCAGAGTAGCCAATATACTGAGAGATCTGGGCTCAGTGCGAGGCCCTGCTTCACTGAAAGATTGTGCTTCAATACATAAGGCATAGAGATACCCAGGAAGACAGTCAGAATCACCCTCAGGTCTCCACATGCACACATACATGGACATGTGTACACATGCTACCACATACATACAAACATATGTACACCACTACATAAACAAACAGACATATATGTGTGTACATATAAATATAAATGTGATATATATATACACACACAAACATACATATGTATATAAAATATTTATGTATATATGTGTGTGCATACATATATACATAAATACACATATATATAATATTAATATGATACACACACACACACACACACACACACACACACACACATATATAGTTTGATCACATTTGTTAAAGAAAGCTCTCTGCCACCCATGCTGTTCAGCTCAGACTATGCATCACTAAGGATCCTAAGCTTCACCCTGCTGGATAGAACAACAGCTGCTACCCCAGGCAGGGTCATTCCACAGGCTGCACCAGAGGCTGTCTTCCATGTCAATCCTGGCTGTGAAACTGTTGGGCTTCTGTCTTGGATGCCACAGAGGAGAAGAAATCGAGAGGCTAAGGATTAGAGAGAGCTTTGCATTCCGGGAAGCCCCCGTTTTCACTTCTGGTCTGGGATGGGGATTCCCATTGGGCCTTCTTTCCAACCCTGAACAGTCTTTCTCAGTGCTGACCAGGGTTTGCATCAGCAGCACAGGTGTTTAGCATGGGTCCTAACTCAGACAAGACACTGGCCTTTGTCTTGGTGAAGATGGTGTCATTTTCTACCACCAAGGGCAGGACTGCAGTCTTTCTGTGGTCTTGGGGGCTAGCTTCTCTGAGGCAGCTTTCTCATTTGACTTCCTTGCTGTCTATGCTGGGCAATCACTTAACATGGACAGTGGGGAGATGTTTACTCGATTTGCTGGGCCTGGTCACTAGGGTCCGTCCTCCCTTCCAGTTCTGCCTGGTGCTAGGAACAGTCCCTTGTGGCTTGTGCAGATGTGGAAACTCTCACCCAGGGTGAGTGAGCTCCCAGCCAGGGCTTCTGGTTCCTGGATGAAGAAACAATGTTCTGCCTGTGTTCTCTTTTTCCTCCCCGATGTTACTGGACACCCATAAATGGGAGGAAGAAAGAGTGAACAGAGGCTAGACTTCAGTACTCCTTCAGGCCAAGCGCACGACTATCTTTTAGAAAAGATGCCATCTGAAAATGGGGGCATTTGAAAATGTCTAATATAGGACAGCATATGATATTCTGCCGCAACGAACATCTTTGTTTTCCAGACAAGTGAAGGCATATAGAGGCAAGGCCATCTTCCTAAAGTTGTTCAGACAACAGAGGCAGACCTGAGATCCACCCACACCAGGGGCTCTGACTCAGGACTTGGGTCCATGACTAGAGATGGCACAGTGGGGATTTCAGCTTGAGGGGTCTAAGAGCTGACTCGGCAGCCTGACAGGTGTTTTCCGCTGTGACAAATGAGGGTACTACCCATGTCACATACAGGGTGGGGGAGCAGGGATACCACTGAGAAAACATGACAGAGAAAGAACATGAAAGGAGGTGTGGAGAGTAGAAGGGGAACAGAGGACTGGATGTGCACGGTGTTGTTCAGTTTTCAATGTGTTTAACTTTTTCATTGCATTTATTTGTTTAGTGTGTGTGTGTGTGTGTGTGTGTGTGTTTATAACACAGCACCTATGTAGAGGTCAGAGGACAACTCTGAGGAGTTGGTTCTCTTCTTCCACTGTGCGAGTCCCAAGCATAGAACTCAGGGAGTCAGGCTTGTAATGAGAAAGATTTGAAAGATGTGTTTTGATGGTATACATTTTTCCTGCTAGCATTTGGAGCAAATCATCAGTCCCAACTCAAAAATCTGATATTTAAGAGCAGTTTGCCTAAGGTGCAAGACTCAAGCCCTGCTCTCTGACTTCATGATTCAGGCTTTTCTGAAAAATCGCTTTAGATTAAGAGCCTGTGGGCTTGTGGGGACATGGATACTGATTTGTCCTTTGTTCTTCTGTATTCTATTGAATTTTCAACTGTCCATGACCACAGAGAGACTTGAACATAGTGTGACAGTTGACCTTAATCAACTCGATGGGACTTAGAATAACTACAGACTCATTCCTCTGAGTGGGCCTGTGACTCCAGAATAGTTCAAATGAGGTGAATAGAGCCACCATGATTATGGGTGGTGCCAACCCCTGGCTTAGGGGTCCCACACTGAATACACAGGAGGAAGCCAACAGGACACTATGTTCTTTCTTCTCTCCCTCTGCTTCCAGACTGTGGATACAATGTGACCCACTGCCTCACACTCCTGATGTCACGACTTTCTCTCCAGGGTAGACTTCATCCTTAAACTGTGAGCCAAAGGAAACCCCTCTTCCCTTCCTTGAGCACCTGTTGTTGGCTATTTTGTTGCAGCAGAGACACAGGGAACTTACCCAGAAAGGATTGTGTTTTGTCTTGACTTAAATGAAACCCGTTGGATAGAAAGGAGACTCAAAATGTAGGAGAAATGCAAATACCTGTTGAGTTTTCTGATGCAGCTAGAACCATCCTAGAGCAGGGGCAGTAAACTGGAATGCTAACAAGTGAACCTTCAGGGGTCACTCAGCATTTTCCACTGTCTCTTCCTCATGATGACCCTGTAAGGGAGCTAGGATGGACCAGAGAAGTCATCTGATACACTTGTTTTGCTGCTTAGCAGATAATTCATCCCCTTACTGTGAAAATTCAGGCTAACTATCCTTTCTCTGTATCTTTTCATAGCTGGAATCAGATTAATTAGATTCAGATAGCAAACTATATTTAACAAATTAATGAAGGTCTGAGAGATGGTCCAGCAGGCAAAGATGTCTGCTGCCTGCTCTCCACCCTGACTACTCCAGTTGACTCCTCAAAGTCTACATGTTGGAAGAAAAAACGAACTTCTAGAAGTTGTCCTCTGATGTTCACACCTGTATTGTGGCATGCATCCATGTTCCCTCTATATACACACACAGATACACAGCTCCATGTAAAAAGGAGGGGGTATTTAGTCCTGGGCTAGAAAGTCCTTGCCTTGTAAGCACATAAGGACCGGAGTTTAATCTCCAGAATCTATGTAAACAAACACTGGGCATGGTGAAGCATCTGTACTGTCCATGCTGGGAAAGCAGAGGCAGGCAGAGCCCTGGGGTTCACTGGCCACACCCTCCTTAGCCTAATCCACGAGTTTCCAACCAGTGAGAAACTTCAACCCAAAACAGGTGAATGACACCTGATGAAGGACACCTAAGATTGACCTTTGGCCTCCACATGTATGCACACACACACACACAGAGACAGAGAGAGAGAGAGAGAGAGAGAGAGAGAGAGAGAGAGAGAGAGAGAGAAACTTGAAAGCAAGTTATTTAGGAAACTTGGGTCTCAGTTTTCAGACTCACCACAAGCATGCTTGATTATTTTCATTTAAACACACATCTAGGAGATTTTTCTAGGTTATAGATACCATATAAAGGTGCATAATTTTAACACACACACACACACACACACACACACACACATGATTGATTATTTAGTTCCGCATCAACACAGTCTGGTTCCTTTCTATTTCAAATGTTCTTATAATAAATACTCTTGGACAAAGTAAAAAGGACTTAGGCCAGTCAGCTTCTGACACATAAAGTCTTTACTTTCTGGAAGTCAAAGCAACCTAGGAATTGGTTATCTACCCTCCCCCACCCCACACAAGCAAGATCGGGTCTCTCTGTATCTTCCTCTCTCACCAGCCTTCTCTCTTAACTCTTTGGAAATGCATGGGACCTGGGCTAGGGGATCAGTCTACCCGAGACTCCTGTTGTTCAGTTGAGATAGAGCTGACGATGTCACTTGACCTGAAAGACCATCTCATGGCTTTCTGCAGAGATGCTGAGGGTGGTCTTCCAAGGAGGTATCTGCTCTTCAGTCAAGCTGTGCAGTGGGCTGCTGTGACCGCCAGGTAATCCCCTCCACCCCATAACCCTTTCATGTCTTCCAGGCATGCCAGGGGCTCCAGTGTTTCTTTCTTTACTCATCTGGGCCCTTAAGTGTTTAGCATCCTTCTCATTCTTTCAAATATTCAATTGTTCCCTTTAAAATAATTATAATAGAGATGGAGAGATGGCTTAGCAGTTAAGAGAACTACCTGTTCTTCAAAACAACCTCAGTTCAGTTCTCAGCGCACACACAGTGGCTTACGACCATAGCGACTTGAGCTCCAAGTGAGTCAATGCTGTCTTCTAGCTCCTGCACACATGGGGTGCATATAAACTCACACAGGCACCCGCAAGCTATTATATTTATTAATTGTGTGTGTGCATGCGTTCATGCATGTGCACTTGCACATAATCTATGCCATATATATGGAAGCCAGAGGACAACATGTAAGAGTTGGTTCTTTCCTTCCATGATACTGGACCCAGGGATCGAACTTAGGTCATCAGGTTTGGTGGCAAGCAAGCAAACACCTTCAATTACCCATCCATCTCACTTGGACCCTATCTCCAATTTTTAATTACCTCTTATTAACTTCTTGGAAAACCCCTCTGCACATCTGTGGGGCCTGGCTTAGTAACAGAAGTCTCTATTAAACATGTGGCATTAACCAGTACACTAGAGACAGTCTGATTTGAGTGAGCAAGACAAACGATGGGAATGTTTAAAAGTCATTAACACTTACATCAAGAATTCAACAATCACCTTGCAAGATTGTACTGGTATCAGTCAGGGACTCAGGTTCAATTTGGACTCTGCTGATCACTGTCATTGTTATCTGGTCTCTGAACAGTAGGCCCTAATCATCCCCTCAGTCTCTTTTCCCTTAGGTTGAACCTCTGGGATAAGCTACACACAGGTTGCGTGGGTTCCACCTCGGCTGGACTTTGGCTGGGCGGAGAGCTGAAGAGGAATTACAGGATGCTGGAGGTGGACCAGTGCCAGCCTGGGAATGCAGCTGGGTAGGCACAGCCGGTCTACCCTGTTTTTCATCCTCTACTCATCCTGAAAGTGCATCAAGACTTGTGGTTTAGGCTCCATTTATCTGCTTTCAACCTAAAAGTCAGAACTTCTCCTTCAAGGAAGGAGAGCTTCGTTCATTGAAACCGAAATGAGTCGCCCCAAGTCCCTGTGAACTGAAACCACAGGATTTCACACGGATCTGTCTCGTTCTTCCTTCTCCCTCTGCCCTCGTACCTCACATCACGCTTAGTCAGGGACAAGGCAGAGCCAGATGTTTTTTCCAACTGCCAGGCTCACAAAGTTGCCCAGTCATCAAGCTCTGTGTACTTGCAGACTGCCTAGATATCCCAAGACTAAGGCTTGGGGGGTTGACCCCTGGGTTAGACATATGGAGCAAAGCAGAAGGATTGTTTCAATGAGGGTCTAAGGCCTGCACAAAGAGCTGGGGAAATTCCTAGGATACACATAACTGGAAGGCCTCTGGGGTAGGAAGGAAAATGTCTGCTTCCTTCCCTTCCTTGCTGTAAGAGTCTCTGCTCCCGTAGGCTAAAACTGTAGATTGACTCAAATGTGGCCATTTCAAGACTAGACATGGATGTGATTCTGGGAAATGATGGGAGCAAGTGATCTATTTGAGGGAAACCAGTAGGTGATTGTGGGAAGTGAGTTGAACATCTTTGTGGAACGATTGCTTCAAAAATATTCCTGCCATAGCCCTGAATGGGGGACGGAAGTCCCAAATGCTTAAAAGGAAGAGAACACAGAAGGCCGGCTGAATACATAAACTGTTTTCCCATGAGCCCTGTGAGTGGACTAGAATAATCCTCTAAAGGATCAGCATTCCTTGTGGATAGTTTTCTTAATCACTGAACTCCTCCATCAGCTATGGGTGCAAAGGGGATGCAGGGAGACAGTGAAATGTGTGCAACTATTAAATCCCATCTGTTTGCAGGACTGCTTCCCACAGCATGTGTCATAACAACTCACCGCCTCGATAAATGCCAACAGCAACTGTTCTGGAACTCACAGACAGGTCCAAGATCAACCTCTAGAAAGGAATCAGACTCTCATCTCTACCTCCCTCATGCTGTCTCTTCCTAAATGAAGGGATGATCGAGATCAGCTGGGCAAACCACCTAGGGAGAACAAGCCAAGCCCAGAAAGATAGAGAAGTTACTTGAAAGTACCAGTGTTAGAGCTGAAGATGGCCATGTTTTTTAATTATTAGACTAGATGAAAATATCTCAATATGCCCCAGAAAATAGATAGCTGAGCAGCTTACATCTTAGAGAAATCAGGAGTGGTGGGAAGACTGAAGGATGAGCTTTCTACAATTTTTCTCCTTCTCCCCTTCCTTCCTCCATTTCCCTCCCCCCATTTCTGGTTGTTTTTTGCTTTTTTTTTTTTTGAGATGGAGTCCCACACTGTAGCACAGGCTAGCCTTGAGCTCAAGCCAACCCTTCTGCCCTAGTCTCCTGACTCCCAGAAGTTACGAAGGCATCTCTATGCCCAGTGAAATTTCATATTACTAAGCAGGGTCTTTCTGTTGTAAAACTTGGCATGGTGGATATGAGAAACATTGTTGAAGCAGATGTTCTATGGATACAAATCAAAAGTGCCACCATCCGGGGACTCTTGGTGCATCTTAAACTGAAGAAAAATGTGTTAAGCTGGACTCAATGACCACAGTTTATGCTATGAGTGAAGAACCTGGTGTTCTTCTAAGTCCCTTCTGAATATTTTCAGTATAAAATAAAACCTCAGCTGGGCAGCTATTTCTTCTTGGTTGTGACCCTTGTTATGCCAACAGCATCATAGTTCATGGTGCATTATGGGGAGAGAGAAATCCTTCTCTAAGCACCTATCTGACCCTGAGATAACTTGACTTAACATGTGTGAGGGCATCATGTCATATTCCCACATAAAATATAGATACCCATGTGATACTTAAGTGAACCGGTTATAGGTTTCTCTTTAATGTGTTTTTAGTCAATGACTTCAGAGACATTTGACATTTTTTTCTGGGGAGGAGATTTCCTGCCTCTTCCACAGCATTGATGAAAATCTAGCTGGGAACAATACATCTTCTGTGAAGCCCTCTCCTCCGAAAGGAGAGGAAATAAATCTCCCTTCTCACCACTGGCTCTGAACGCAAGCTGAAGAGAGCACAGGGGCTTGGGAGGATTGACACTCAAGAGGAGAGAGGAAAGGGTCCTCAGTGTGGAAAGGCTCAGGGGACCTGGGGGAAGAAGTCAATCTGGGGTCTGCTGTGGGGCACTGTGAGGTCCTAAGCCAAGGCAGGAAGAGCCCAAACCCTGCCATTAATAAATGTGTCACTCTTACCTGTCAAGCGGGCCCCTTTGGTGAGAGTCACAGTGGTGTGAAATGACAAGGCTTACTTGCCTTAACTCCTCACTTTATGGGCTGGAGGAAACCCAACAGCCAAGTAGCCATGTGAAATTTGCTCAACATGGCTGATTCACCGCATGGGTAGAGATGAGTCCCAGGCCCTATGTCTTAGTTATTTTCTTTGCTGCTGTGGCAAAAATATTAGACAAAATGAGACCTAAGGAAGGAAGGGTTTATTTTGCATTGTGGTTTGAGGGTGCAGTCAATCATGGCATTTCCATGGCAGTACGAGTGTCAACTGACTGGTCACACTGCATTCATAGGCAGGAAGCGGAGAAATCTGAATGCTTGCTCTGCTCCCTTGCTCGTTTTTGTTCAGTCCAGAACCTCAGCCCATGGATGGTGCTGATCATGGGGCATCCTATCTCAACAAACCTAATCTGAACTCTCCCACGCAGACACAGGCCCAAGATTTGTCTCGGTTTCAACCACTACACTCAACAAGCCTCAGAAACGGTCCTCGGGCAGAAGAGTAAGATCCCCAGCGAGCTGTGTCTGAGATATTCCACAGCATTGATTTTGATCAGACACTCAGGTTCCAACAGCAAGGATAGACATAGGGCAGAGCAATTGGCTGAGCCGATGGGTTTCCTTTGTGACCTAGGAACCCTTGGTGCCACAATGCGCATGCGGAAGTCAGAAGCCAACTCCCTAAATATCACTGGCTCCCCAGCAGACCCTCTCCTCTTTCCCCTTTCACAGTAGTGCATGCCACCTTGGTGCACACTGACTTGCTTGCATGTTCATCATGTGACACTCCCTGTTTGTATGTACAGTTTCTACATTCAGGAATCAGGTCTGGCCTTCTAATATGTGGCACATAATAGGTACTCTTTCTTTCGGTGTTTATGGATTCAGAAGAGAATCAAAGTATCTGTTGTGGATCTAGGACTGCGTTGGGGTTTTCTCTAATCCCGGAAGCGTCTCCTCTAGGCAGGTGGTATCAGTGCCACTTCACGCATGTTTAAAAAAAAATCCAAGGGTTAATGATTTTAATAGGTTGCTGGAGGCTGGGCAGCTTGGGGAATGAGTCCCTTAAAGGTCACTGGCAAAGGTGCGAAGGGAGGAGGCTAGAAAGTTGCAGCTTCTTCACCCTCCCTCTCTTGTCCCCTCTGTGGTTGAGGTCTGGGCTTCCAGAAATTTTCTTTGAAGGAGAAGCCCTGCGCTCTGCGGTTCTTGAGGCCCTTTCTGGCTTTGCTGTGGGTTCCTGCAACCTGAAGTTCCAAACAGAGGCATTTGCTAATTTCCTGAAGAAAGCTACAGGAAGTCTTGTCCCTTGGTAAAAGCTGTTCACAGTAGGTGAGAAAAGGGGAAGTTCTCAGACCACCACACACTTGGAGGTTTCATTTTCAGTGTTGTGTGGAGCGGACAAACCTGAGTCGGCTCTCCTCCCTGCCTCCCCCTCCCCCCGCTCCCCTTTTCCAGATTCCTGTGAGTGTTTTGGTTAACTTTATCCCCTCCTGTGTTATTGTTGTTGTACCACATATTAATGTAGGGCTTCTGTAGCCGACAGGAGTACGGTTGAGTTACAGTAACAAGCTACAAGCTGAAGGAAAGGGCTGCGGTTTCTGGCTGGTCCTGTCCCAGATATCCACCCTCACATCTGGATAAGCGATCATGTGACAGCTCAGAAAGCCAGCAGCATAGCCTGGATACCATAAAAAATGGGGTCTGTTAAATTAAAAAGGCTTTAACTACTGGCTCAGCTGGTTTGGGGGTCTTTCATTTTTCTCCCCTCTTTTTCTGTCTCTCTCTCTCTCTCAATGTCTTTTTTCATTGCTCTGGAATGTGTTGAAAGATTTGTGATTGCTATATACTTAATTTAATATCGTGAACCTATCCTATTGTAAATTTGTTTGCATGCTTTTCTGAAGTCTAGCCAGCTCTTCTCCATTTTCCTAAGTTAACACAGGGCTTTGTCAATTCTGGGATCAGGACTTGGTGTCCTGGTAATAAACACTCCAGAATAAAGAGTCTCCCTCCCAATTTCCCCGACACCTCATCCTCTCGCCGCCCTCTCCCCTTTGTCCTTCCATAAAGGCAGACTTCAAACTCCTGGTCAAAGGAAGATCCTGTAGGATAACTGGCTTTAAAATAGTACTAGTTAATAGAAATGTCACTGTTCTTATTGGATAAAATCCAGAACAGATTGGAAATAAAACATATCTTGAGATGTTAAACAGCACCGCACCGTCCAGCCTCAGTTCTTACAACTCAACTCAAAACAAACCAAAAAAAAAAAAAAAAAAAAAGAAACCCTCTTATTTTCCTTTTCTTGCGCAAATGAAACATTCTTGTGTTGCCCACTGGACATATCCTTCTCTCTGATTTACCACGATTGCAGAAACCAGGATTAAACAAGGCCCCTGCTCCAAAACCAGAAGTCTGTTTTCTCAAACTATCAAAGAGAATAACTTTGGAAGGGAGTGTGTGAGAGAGAAGACGAGAGGCAAGCAGTGCCTAGTTTCTTGTAAAAGGATAAACAGCCAATTAGGAAAAGTGCTCTCTCTCCCAGCATCGTTGCTATCTGTTGGCCTTGGTTTACTTTTCAATTTAGGCAAAAGTAATAGAAACAACATTAGTAACCCCCGCCCTCCCCCCCCCCAGCTTTGGGTCTTCTACAGGTCATATTGTCTTCCTTTAACACATGAACCAATCAGTTTAGTATTTTCTCCCCTCGTTAGACCATAGGCTTCCTATGAGTCCTGGTCTATGTGTCTTGCTCACTATTTGGCCTTCAGGGTGCAGAGGAATGAGGGGCCCTTTGGCATTGCTATTCATTTTCATGTTGGGGGCCAGTTTGCCTCTCCAGATCCACATTCTATGCCTACTCACCTGGGCTGGGCTCCAAAACAGCAAGTGTCACCTGTGTTTATAGGATCCTATGACTTATGCTCATGGGCTCTCTATACCTGTGTCTGTGGATACTTTGTGACTTGCACCCAAAGGCTCTCTATGATCTGTGCCCACAGGGCGGTCTATGACCCATGCCCATGAACTCTCAATGACCTTTGTGATGGAATCTCTGTAATCTATGCCCACGGTACCTTCTATGACTCATATCTACAGGTTCTCTATGATCTGTGTCTATGGGCCCTCTATAACCTGTGTTCATCGGCCCTCTGTGTACATATGCTTGTATCCACAGAGTCTCTAGGATCTGTATCCACAGAGTCTCTATGACCTGTGTCTATGGACTCTTATTCTTTGTCTCCCTTTTAAACCCAACCTATTGAGGTTCTCGGAATAAACCAGCATACAGATTGACCAAATGCCTCCACTGAGGCTGTGGCTCTTGTCAGGTCCAGAAGTGGTAGAGGCTCCCTTCTCATTCTGGTCTGACAGTCCTGAACTGTCTTTGCAATAATCCTATCACTAAACTCATAAACACCTTCATTGAGGGTATCCATTTCCTCCTTTATAACCCATTGAGATCTTCGTGGAAGAAATTAAGATTTATTGGCTAAACCACTAAGGTTCCTCTGCTAGAGCTCCATGCTTGTGGACAGTTGCAGTGAAAGTGATCCAACGTCTCCCCCCATAACTGAGATGTGAGATGGAGTAACCACTCCCAACCTAAAGGCTCCACATATGTGCTAGAGATATTTTGTTCCGCCGCCAAGCGAGGAGCAGTTCCAGTCCATCCTCATGTAGGTTTCTTTTGTGATTCACAGTGTGACCAAAGTAACTGCTGCCTAGAGAAGGTAGAATCACTGTAGAACTAGCCATCTACTCCTCCTGTCAATCAAAATGACTCATCCATCATTCCGTACAAACTGAAAAACACCTACAATACACCACAGATATAGGATGGCATTTTTATTATATCCCGAATGCTACCTGGTAGGTTCTTCAAACATGGTGTTCCAGAAAATTCTGAAGCAGTCCAGTGTCAAGGAGAAAAATGGTCAAGATCGACTAGTAATGTTCATTATTGATATAGAAGTGAAACATATATTGTGAATATATATGAACATAAATTCACATATCAGTATTTGACATGTGTGTGTTAGGTGACCGGGTAAGAAAAAAAGAAAACAAAAACAAACCACCAAACAAACACCAAAAACCAAAACCCAGACCTACTGGTAGGAAGCTTATCTTTTCTCCACTTCTATGGCTCTGTGTTAAAACTCAATGTTTCTCAAGAACTTCTGATGTTCCGTAACTGCCTTGCCCTCCAGACAAATCACCCCAGTGGTGATTTGATTATACCAAGGCTTAGCTCACCAGACGGTGCCTGTTTTCATTATTTACAGTCAATATTGTATTTTCTGGTTTAGAAAATACAAATTAAATGAAAAGTTTTTCATCTACTTGCTTGGCATGTAAATTGCAGCCCACAGTGACTAGACAATTCCCAGACTTAATCAAGATGAAGGCTTGCTAAGGGAGGGATTGAAGAAAATCTCCACAGACCTATCTTCCTGCCCTTTAATAGACACATATCAGGAAAACTATTCTCCGAAGTCTCTTGATTTGGTTACAGTCAATTGTAGTGCTGTCCATAGCTCTATTCAAGACGTTAGACTGGTAGAGTAGATTTCCTGGCATCCAACTTCCAGTGTCCTGGAAATGCATCCTCCTGTGATCCTATTTCCTGGTGGCTCCGCTTGGCACCAGCTCCTCTTTGTGGAGTATTGTCTCTTTCCTGCTGTCTCAGTTAACAGCCCTGGGCAAATCACCTGCGCACCCTCCGTGGGCCTGACTGGCTTATACAATTAAGAGACAACACCGGTGTTCTCAGGTTCAGGTTCAGTAAGTTAGTTCCCGACTAACTGGAAGCTAAAAACATCAGAAGGCAAAAGCTATTTACTGATTTCAACACCATCTACCTGTTTGCCCTTACAGTTACCTGGCCGGCCTGGAAAGTGCAGCTCCATGCCCCTGCCCCAGCGTCTCAACACAGTATTACAGCGAAGATTTCTGGAGCAAGAGAAGATGAAAATTTGAAAATCAAAATAATCCGATATTGCATCATCCTAATAATGGAAGCTTTTCTGTTGACTCATCCTGTGTTGGACACTCAGGTCCTGTGTTACACTCAGGAGTGAGTAAGCCAGGCTGTGTTCAAACTGCACACAGAAGGAAGCCCACTACTTTATTATAACAAAGATCAGAGTAAAAAAAAGAAAAGAAAGATGCTGAATAGTAAACCCTTCAGCTAGAAGGCCCTGAGCCCTCTGTTGCAGTGGTCAGCTTTATCATTGTAATCTCATAATGGGAGAATAGATAATATAAGAACAATTTGAGTTTTCAGGCTCTACTGGCATGCATTTCACTTATAAAGACCAGTAGTGAGCTCACTCTGACTGTGCCTGCCCGGTTTGATCCCGATAATAATTCTACAGGTACTATAAGCTGTACCAAGTTGCTCTCGCAGACTCTCCTTCTCGGAAGCGTTAGATCCAAGATTCAGACCTTGTCTTGGGAAGCCCCTTTAAACTGCTCTTCTCTGTTTCAGGAAGTAAATTTTCTTACCTGCACCAGGCTTCCTGGGACTCCCCCACTCTATCCCAGGTGAGGCCTTTCTCAGCTTCTCTTTCTGAAAAAGGCTGCCTTTCTCGGACACCGGTTTCCCCCTAACTCATTTTCTCCAGCACCGATTCTGGTCTTGACCCTAGCCAGTCATAAGTCCTCTTTCAGTTCAGGTATTAAGCCCTCTTCCAGACAGGGGTTTATCGAAAATGATACAATAAGGAATGAAAGAAGTCCTATGCCCCAAAGTAGAGAGCTTCCATATCTGCTCAATAAACTAGCCGCCTTCCCTGTGGCTTCGAATCCTGAGCCCTTGTTCTACTGTCCATTTGCCACTTGACTCTAAACACATCAAAGTCTCTTGATTTCATATCTCTTGATAGTGATTTGAAACAACAAACACAACAGCTGCCCGTTCCTTTCTGATGCACTCGAAAGTGAATGAATCTGCGCCTCTGAAGAGCGGGAACACATAGTCAATGCTCTCTGCCTTTTGAGGATCAATTCTTGGGGAAAACATTAAGTTACAGAGGTGGGTATGCTTTAGTCATGATGTGTGGTTTTCCTCACCCTGTTCTACATGCACAAATGCAAGCACACATGCACCCAGACCCACAGGCCTGCATGCATGCACTCAAGCACACACCCCCACCCTCCATATTTAGTGGTGGCCTTTCCTTGACAGAGGTAGAGTAGCTAGCTTTTAGTGAGCACAGGCTTTGCCTCCTGTTCTGGGTACGGAGTCCATACAGTGGGAGCAATAAAACTATGCATTCAAGACTGGGAAGATGACTCAGTACAGTGTCTGCCAAGCCATCATGAAATGAAGCCACGTGTTCTATTTCACTGGATCCCATGTCTAACATGGGATCAGCAATCATACTGAATGAGTAGAAATGACTTATTTATTAAGTAATGGTCATTGGTCATGCATGTCTACAATTCCAGCATTTGAGAGGATCAGCAGTTCAAAGGGAGCCTTAGCTACACATCAAGTTCAAAGCTAGCCTGGACTAGGTCTCAAAGCAAACAAACAAATAACAAAAAAATAAATAAATAAAAATAAGCAATTAAAATGGAGATTTGTCATGGATTTGCTCTTCTACTCTCAAAATACACTGAAAATATTTCCCCACTCAGAATTTTTTAAAGTTGCTGTCTGTATTAGTTAGCTTTGCCTAGGTTTTGCTGCTGTAACACACATCCCCAAACTTGGTGAGTTATAGCAACAAGGTCTAATTTCTCTCTATCCATACTCTGGTGGCAGGTCCCCTGTGGCTGTGTTGTGTATTCTCCCTGCTCTAGGATCTGTCTAAGGGATATGCCTTTTTTGGTGACAGAAGAGAAAGACATCTGCTGGAACAGGTGTTGGCTCTTGGGGCTTTTGCGCAGTTTGCCTCACTTTTCAGGACTTGTGGGAGACAAGCAAGTCCAGTCTACTTGCCTGGATGGGAGCAGATCATTGGAGACAAAACCACAATGCATGACGAAAATCTAGAAAAATGTAGTTATATGTTTAATAGCTATGAATGTGATTTCTGGCACGTTGTGTCTCTGTTTTAGACACATATTTTTATTGTAATGTTTCATTCATTTAATTTGTGAAGATTTCCAGTCATATAAAATCTACTTAGCCAACATGGTTCACATGTCAAGCGAATCAGTCAGAGAAAACGTTCTTGTCAGTATAAACATTTTGACCAGGAGTTGAGGAGATTGCTTAATGGTGGCCAAATGCTTAAGTGCTTGCCAAGCAAGCAAAAGGACATGGCTCTCTGGAAGTCACATAAATGCTGGATGGGTATAGCAGCCTGTCTGTAATTCTAACCTCAGAAAGCAAAGATGGGAATCCCCAGAGCAAGCTGCCTTTTCTGACCATATTGTTGAACTCTGGGTTTGATTGAGAGACTCTGCCTTAGTGGGTAAAGTATAAGAGCAATTGAGGATGATTCTGGACACTGACTTAACTTCAGGTCTGCACACACACACACACACACATACACACACACACACATGAGTGTATGAACAGCAACATGCAGTTCACACACCATGCAAAACATGCATATCTGCACAAACATGAGAAATGTAAAGTGAAAGATGTGCCCAGTTGTCATTCAGTGGCAGCCGTTGGTGTAGCTCAGCGATCACAAGTCTCTAGCTCACAAGTAGACAGACACACAGCCCAAGGAACTTGGAGCTTCTGCTAATTGGCTTCTAGATCTTCTTTAGGAGGTGCTGAGCTTATGGGCTCATTACGAACGAATGCTCTAAACAATGGTTTCCTCAATGTTCATAACTGGGTATTCCTCCAGCATGCATTTGGGTGTTTCTGGCATAGACAGACCAAGTCTGAAGAAGTTTGACTCTGAAGGGATGGGGTGCAACTGGTGAGGCAGCAGGAAGCAGAAAGAAGAGTGAACAAGACCACAGAGTGTGGATGCTAACAAGCAACACCTTCCTTTGGGAAAGCTAGCTAGGGAGAGGCTATGGAATCTCCTTTATGAGGGAAGGAGAGACCCAGGCTGGGGTTGGGTAAAGAAAGAGGAGGTGGGGATGCATCTGGTGTAAAGGGTTAAGCTTTACTGCAGAGCCTCTTGGACAGGAGCCCATTGAGGACGAGCGTGTTGGTTCTGGTTTGGGAAAACATCACGTTCATGGCATAGCCAGCTGATTTCAGAGTTTCAGGAATCATCGACTTTGTCTGCACGTTGCCAGTATGATTAATGCATGCTTCAGTTCTCTCTCTCTCTCTCTCCTAATCTAGCCACACCACTGGGTTTTCTCCTTGCCCTCTCTGGACTGGTCTCAGCATCTTTACACACACACACACACACACACACACACTTCAGAGTGGTGAATGAGATGATGGTTGGGAAAGCACACAATGGCTGCTTGCATGCTGTGCTGTGCTGTGCTGAGATATGACTGGGGATGGAATTCTAGTTCTTACCTTTCAGTTCCCCAGAGAATGGAGCATGGCTTTGTTCAATGGTGAGAAGTGTCCTTTGGTTGCTTGTGTGTATGTGGTTTCAGGCTGGCCACTTCACACTGGATAATGAATAAGGAGGGGCTTTTCGTCCCTGAGAGGGGTTGATTCTCCCGCTCTCAGTCGACAGTAGTTGCCTGTAGGATATTATTTATTTAGTGTGGGAGTATGACGCCCCTGAGAGTTCCCTTTTCTATGTTAGCATGTCTTGTGATAGCACCCAGGTCTTGTTTACACAGCCATTTCTAAGCAGTCTTGCAGCAGGATCCCTGGTATTCTTACACCCTTTCCATCCCTTCCTCTACTGAACCATAGATGCAGGAGCTGTGCTGCAAATGTATACACTGGGTCAGCAGGTTATACTTATATATCGTCTCACGTGCACACACACACACATGCACACGTGTGCACACGTGCATGCATGCAACAGTAATAATGAAAGAGAGGCTATCAGTTTGAGAGTGGAGGCACATGGGAAGGGCTGGAGAAAGGAAAGGGAAGAGAGGAAGTGACATAAGTATGTTTTAATTTAAATGTAAATATATAATTACAAATAATATCCTTATAGTGACTGACCTCACCCCCTACCAGAGTGTCCCCTGTAGAGGGGACCTTCTCTGATCAACTTTTTACCATCCCAAGTTCCCTTAACCGGTCTTGTGTTTATCTTATACCCATACAAACTACTGTTTATTTGCTTATTTTTTTCCTTACTGAAATGTGAGATTCCCCAAGAGCAGAGTTGACAGCTTCATTTACTGGCCTTATTCCCGGGCCCAGAACAAGCCATGCCTGAGGCATCTGGCCAGTTCCACAAGCATTTGCTGATGAGGGGATAATCAGGACCTCTTGAAAAATGCCCTGTTAGGCTCACCAAGAGATATAATAGGAAGAGGAGGAAGAAGAGGAGGAAGAGGAGGAGGAGGAAGAAGAAGAGGAAGAGGAGGAGGAAGAAGAGGGGTAACATTAGGATGGTGGTGGTGGTGGCTTGGGTGATCCACAGAATTCTGATTGTGTGGCCTAAGTGTGTGATTCAAAGCCCATAGACATCTGAACAACCTGAGAGAGTTTTGTCTCTTAATGTCCTAGAGTATTGAAGGACAAGAGACCTGAGAACCAGTAATGTACATAAATAAGAAGGTACCCATTTGTCCCAATCTGGAGGTGGCAGAAGAGAAGGTGAAGTTGGAGCAGAGGGCCAAGGGAGAGAGGAAGCAGAATTATCTATGGTGTTTACGGGAGCTCCTGTCATCCTGACATGACCTGGTTTCCTGGGCATCATGACCTAGAACCAGTGTTTATTCAGGGGGGAAGCCTGCTGAGGGCTGATTATACAAGAGGCATGGATTTGGGCTTTGAGAACTGAGTGAGACTTCTACCACAGAGTATTTGAATCATTGATGGGATTCACAGCGTCTTAGAAATTTGTGGTGAGACCAAGGTTCTAGAGGCATCTTATTCTGCATAAGTCTTAGCGAATCAGGACTGGTTATGTCTGATATCATAAGCCCCAAGATTTTGTCTTCTCTGCTGTTAGACAATGACATTATAATACTATATTATAATACTATATTATAATACTATATTATAATACT